>JAGFPH010000006.1:1787095-1835607 GCA_018207615.1 Philaenus spumarius
GGGAGGCAGCTGTAGCGGGATGAATGTCTAGAAAATAATTTGTTGTAAAAATTTTTTTTTAATGTTCAGATATTTGTTAAAAAATTAGACAAAAATCTAAGCTAATGACTTTTGTTGAACTGTTGCTGTAGAGTTTGTTTAACAAAATATTGTCTATGTATATGTTACTATGGCTAAAATTAAGACTGGTATAGTTTAGTCAAACTCGAGCGACTTACCAATTGGATAGCGTTACCAGTCTTCTAACGTTTGGTTCCGCCCAATGAGTTCGATTTAAAAACTAGATTGGCTCCCCCCCCCCCCATCTAAGTAATACCTGTATTGAGTTGAGATAACAGTAATAGGTGTATTAGCAATTATAATAAAATGTATGCTGTAATAACATAATTAATTGAGCATATTAGAAATTTCGTCAAAAGAAAGATGCAGTATTTAGGAGCTAAAGGAATCAGTAAACTTGTTAATTGGTAGTCCTTATATCTGAGGTGCTTATTTAGGATAAGGGGGAAGGAGAGTGACCGAAATGCGAAAGACGGTAGTTTAGTCTGATAGTTGAAAACTCAAAGGTTGCTTGGTTCGAACCCAGTTACTGGATATCGATTTGCATGCACTGTACGCCAAACTAACGTCTTCATTAATCTACTAGCGTAAAACAAAGGCGTTAAAAAAGAAACAAGAAAAAATGAGGATAAGACATTTGTTTTTCAATAACAATACTACAAAACTTGTTCACGTGGTAAATTGACAACACCAGATTAAAAATAAAAAAGAAAAGTTTCAAATAATTATTATTCGTGTTAATACACGCTAACACACTTCTCAAAATAATAAGATAGAAGCTATGTGTGCCTACTTCGTATACACACTTGTTTGTATTCATAAAATAATCTCAATAATACAATTACTACAAACTCATGTCACATGCCGTCATATTTCATTCCACGGCAAGTAACATATTATCGGGCTTGTCGACTGGTTGATGACGGATTGATTCCAATCCCCCCACAGCATGTCACAGCATCATTTATCAAGAGGAATCGCTTCCATTGCAATGTAAGGGCAGAACAAACATTCCTCATGCCATTCTATTGTTCGTTACCACGAAATCTCTCATTTTTCAAGCATTGTTCGTCGATGTCTTTAACAGCACGCTAATACATGCAATCCCACGGTATAGAATAATCACTTCTGAAATATTTGCTGATTGTTATTGTTTAAATTGTTTGGCTACCTAAAATATTGTTTGTTGAAACTCTAGTTTTGGCTTAACTAAGAAACATATAAATGTCCTTGTGAAAGAAAATGCTCTATTGATTTAGGTGTGACAAACTGTCTGCATAAAATAGTAGCCAAAACCTATTGATTTGTATTAATTAAATAGGTTTAAAAATACGACTCTAAAAGTACTATACTGCATACAAGATCAATAAATAAGTAAAATATTGAAATAGTAAGAAATTTATTTTATTCAATTCTAAGAAGCAATTTTTCGTAAATATTTGAGTGTGATTAAAATAATATCAAAACAATATAAAACAAAAGTCAAACTGTACATAATTTAAGGAATCAAATTTTACTCAAAAAATATTCTTTAGAGGTTAAACTAATAAAACAATATGTTTAAGAATTTCTAAGTTCACACACTTTGTATATATACATTTATTTGTTTTCATTAAAAACGTTGAGTAAAACAGAAGTTTGTGATCGTTTTTCTCATTTGCTGGATAAACTATTAAAGATGCATTAACTCCTACTATAACATAAATTTATTCTACTTCTAATGTTAATTGTTATTGATAAATTGTTCATATGTTTATAGACATTTATTCGGACATTGGCAATTATTTGTGTTTAAAGAAAGTAATACACGACATTTTGAGAGTATCAATCTCGTTTTCATGTATACCTAACGGTAACACTTATAAATATAATCTTAACATGAAACTTAATCAAAGGACTAGGCCTATGTTTTTCATCTAACTTAAAAAATACAAATTGAAATAAGAAGAAGGAACCTAGAACTGAGATGTCAAAACACATAACAAACAAATGGTCATAAAGAATGACAGATGTCCACGAAAAATAACCAATACAGAAAAATATCGGAACTGCTATTCCAAACCAGGTAAAAACCAGTTATAGTAAACGACCTCCCTTTTCTCTAACGGTCCTGGCACGGGCTTTACCTTCCGAAAGTGTATCCGATCAAATTTCAGCCTTTTTTTAAATTTGACGAATTAGTGTTTTAATTTTAGTTGGCGTTTAATTAAAAGTAACTATATTAGCTTTATTCCTACTTTAGTTTGACTATTATTTTAGTCCCATCATTTTATATAAAATTATTTTCATGATAAATTGTTTTTTCCTGTTTGAATTAAACTTTACGATTTTCGGACAAAATATGTTACGCTATTTTCAATTTATCTACATGATCTAATCGTGCGTTTATTTTGTTAATCTTTCAGCGATCTTTCAGCCAATGCACTGCCCACTAGATTAAATTTTCCACTGTAAATTCAGTTTTTAGTATCCTAAGTGCCATTTATTTATGACATGTTTGTGTGTTAGTGCCTGGTGCAGTGAATTCTATCATTTTAGGTTTTATTTTGTTATTATTGTTTTTGACATCTCAGAGCAAGTATTCTATATCTGGGTTCCTCCTTATTCTTATTTAATTTGTGTTTTTAGGTTGGATGGGAAACGTAGCCTATCACCAAGTTCTCTAGTTTGTTTATGTTTATTTTCCTATTGTATTTTATATTATTTTTGTTACACAAAAATTATGGCAATATTGTATAAAATACTATTTATCTATAAGGCTCACGATGATCTTACAGTAGCCAAGTTGTTCTTACAAGTTATGATTGTATTTAAGTGAGAAGAGAGTTTCTCTTTCGATTTTTAATATTAATTTATGATAGTATATACTCTTATTTACTTTTATAATGGACTACGATAATTTAACCATTGATTGTAACAAACTATATTTTAAGTATTATCTTATGAGTGAAATCGAAGTGTTTCACCGTCCTCATATAGACGGTTTTGATTATTTCTTTTATTCACATTAAAGTAAACGTTGTGTAGTTCGTTTTCACAAACGTATGAGGACTAAAATTTCTGGAAGGACGTCGTTATTATATACGAAAAAAGTCGGGGAAGATATGTAACGTTGGGATAAAGCAAGTAGACGAAGAATGTACCAAAATAGTATTACCGGTTCTGCAAATGACCTTGAGTATTCAATCGTACTACATAAATAAAATGGTCATCAATAAATTAAAATATTAAACAAATTTATTCAATGTCACAAATATTATAACGTTCTTATAAGTTAAACTCGTTTTTAGTATTACAGCCTTTAAACCAAGAGTCATCGCGTAGCATGAATAATGCCTCAGAAAGAATTTAAAAGTCTCCACCTCACCCCACTCTTGTCTTCCTGAACACAAAAAAACACGCCTTAATCCATCTGAATTAAGCCGCGTTCGCTAAGCCCAATCCTTCTTTCCAATCCTTTATCGTTCTAGCTAAATTTACTTCCTACTTTTCTTTTTTTCATTAAAGATTTAGAAGGTTTAAACATGGGTTCAAACCGTATTAAACGTGCCATTAATAATTACTAGTCTCCCTTCAAATATATTTTACTGAAATATTTCTTCCTACTTTATATCATGCTGTTAATAAATTTTTGAAACTTGTAATAGAATCGTATTCAAGGCCATCAAACATTAGCCTATAAAAAAAGGCTATGGTTAACACATTTTAAGTCGTGTATTGTTATTTATTGACCATAACGTACAGTAAGTGGATAAAAGATATGACAGCAGTTGGTCGAACAAAGGGAGGGCGATTCTTGGGCCGTGGAGTATATATCAGGAAAGTGCTTCGTTTGATGTCTCTGGGATTAATTGGTTAACAATGTCAGGGACCTGTACCTTCGGAGAGTAAGACTATTAATGAATAACTATATTTACATTGTAATTTACCATATTTTATTAATTGGTCGATTTTGCCAAATTGTTTTGTACAACCAACCTGAACTGTTTCCTATTTCATAGAATCTGCCAAAAAAATACATAAGGATTAATTACGTATTTCAAAAAATCTGTTGTAAACTAATTTAAAAATTAGAAGCAGAACCATCGTCTATTACACCAATTTGCGATTAAAAACGGATGTCTTTTTCATAAAAACAACAGTAGCCTATTGTTTCACAGAAAAATACGTAATACTAATTCCTATTTCTTAAAACAACTAACTATTTCG
The DNA here is from genome assembly GCA_018207615.1 of Philaenus spumarius. Lineage (NCBI taxonomy): Eukaryota > Metazoa > Arthropoda > Insecta > Hemiptera > Aphrophoridae > Philaenus > Philaenus spumarius. The sequence continues at coordinate 1,791,365 of JAGFPH010000006.1, forward strand.
TAAAAACCTGTACCAGAACCAGTGCATATGTCATACAATCAGCTGCTATATATTTGCCTGTTCTACAAAACCATTAACAAAACCATATATATTGTTTAGAACAAATCTAAACTATCCCCTTCTCGTAAACCAATAGCAGAACCATTACCTATTTTTTACTAATTCGGCCTAATATCAAATGCCTATTTAACAAAATCTTATTCAAACATGTATTTTCAGAAACAAGCTGTTGCTTTTTATCCACAATCAGTAGCACAACATCCTATTCATAATCATACAACATGAACATTCATTTATCATATTCATAAAGTCAACATCAGTAACTTTTCTTATTTTACAGAAGCAAACCCTTTACCTACGTCGTATAATTACTGAATAACTGGCTATTTAGCAGATCTTCAAACTGCATGCACGGATGCCTATTTTGAAGAGTAGTCAAACGACACTTGCATCATTCATCTTGTGTACCGACAGCGTTAAACTCGATGGTCGGAAATCTATAGTGTTTTTAAATTAGCGCGTGGTGATTTAATGATGGACTAACATTTTTGTTCAAAAACACACTATTCTAAGTTTCATTAATGAATATAGGTTATGTTTACTACACGGAGACTTTTTACCGCATTTACACTCAACCATATGTCTGCTGAACAGTATTATCAAAACATACCCTCGTAATGTTAATTGTATGCGGTAAATCGTCGAGAAATTGTTTACGGAAATACTTCACTTTACCCCCTCCATATCTCCAAAACTAAATGATGGCAGCAAAAAATCGTGTAGAAACTTTTTTGTAGAAAATTTAGCGTACTTTAAAAAGTTATAGAACAAACTAAGTTCTAAAGTGAAGGGTTTACGAAATATTTGCTAAAACCTAGAAACACACACAGTTTTTACACTTTCCACCCGCAAACCCGAAGCTGCTATTTCGGTGGAGACTTTTTACCACATTTAGAGCAAAGGGTAACAAAGAACTTCCAACAATCCGACCTTTGTTTTTTTTTTTTTTTTTTTTTTTTTTTATTTCAGAGTTTAGGTCTAATTTTACTGTACTAAATCATTCAACCCCTCAAATCTTTTCTCAACTTTTGCAGTAATTATTTGATCCATAATTGACTTTCGTTCTTTTGATCCTTTATTCTATCACAAAAGTTAAGTTAACTAACCTTTGATGTATAAATGAGTTTGGCCAATAAGCTAAAAAATTCTTTTCGGCACGGCCTACTGGAGCAGATAAATTTCGAACGAAGCTCCTATTTATTTACCATTCTTCAAAGTGCCCACAACCAAGGTATTAAACTTATTTATTTGCCCCTTGCGAATCCTGTTGCAATTACAAAAAAAATCTTTTGCAGTTATAGAAAATGATTATGGTAATATTTTAAAGATTTAGAACAATTATGAATGGGCTCAATATTGTGTCTACTATGGTATTAATAAACATTAGGCTTGACTAGAAGGAATTATTTTAAAATAATAATAACAATACACTCATTCTCACAAACGCGTTTCAATGACAAATACATCATCTTCAGTGATACATGATCTAACAACTTATACCAGTTATAATTTGTTAGTTTTAGCTCATGTAACATTGACAATGACGACTTTGTCATTGAAACACGTTTGATTGTTTTAAACGTAAGTGTGTAAGAGTGTGTGTGTAGAGTATTGTTATTATTTTTATCCACTAAGGTAGTGATGAATGTCTTGTTCTGCAGACAATGTTTTCACTGCTAAATGTTATTCTATGTTAAATCCTTTATTACTACCTCTTACAATCTAAGTACATATACAATTTAAATTACTGGAGGTAAGGTTACTGGTGCCTTCATTTAGTAATTTAGTCAGTAGGATAATCGAGGTATCTAACCATAAAATATAACTTGTACAAAACCTTACTAATAGGCAGTTTTTTAAACAACATAGTGTTACTTCTCTTCATTTATTTATTTAATTCTTACCGTCTCATTATCACGCCAGTTACATTAATTAGAGCGAGGAGCAGCGAATAAAGCAATTAAACCGAACTCCAGTAAATAGGTTCGAACCTAGATAACTTTACCAGTTAGGACGAACGCCTTCAACCTCTTGGCCACTCTGCTTCCACGTAAATTGGAACAACAAATGTTAAAAACTTTAAAACGGGATCAACTACTCATTCCTGTATTTGATGATGCAAGTTTATATTTTTTTATACATTTTTCTTTCATCCATTTCTGATTGTTCAATTAAGTTACACATTAACTTTGTCGATTTTGCAGGCGAAATTCTCGCGGTAGAGATTGATTTTTCGTTTCTCTAGGACAAACTTTTAAAATTGTATTGCAAAAGTTAATAAAATTAAGAAGTTGCAAACATGTTCCATTACACTAAACATTTGAACACTAAATATACCTCTTCAAAAATGTTTTATTGTATGAAACTATGAAACAAAATGAATTTTAGTGAGTATTCTGTATACAGGTGGGGGGGGGGCTAAGGAAACCGAACGCTTGTAACTAGGTTCGAACCTGCGCAGCTGTGTTTGAGGTTGAAACTGTATTTAATGTACCAGCGCCTTCAACCTCTCGGCCACTCTGTTCCTTCTCTAAATTTGAATCATACATCAAGATATATCGTCTTTATATTTCTTTAACGCCCTGTACAAGACGGAATGAAAGCTATTTCGTAGCTCGATTTTGAAAATATTAAAGGGGTTTCCCGAGAGCGAAATTTTAATCTGGAAAACTTTCGAATCCAACGAAAACTCGAATACAAAGCAGCTTTTAAGATCAAACACTTTCTGAGAATACACTTTTGTCAGCATCTGTAAAAGTACGGCCTTCGGCTTTCTATTTGTTCTATCTGAGTTCTACAGAGGCAACTGCTTTTGAATACAGAAACACTGGTTCCTTAATTGAACTTTTCATGTGCAAACATAATTTTAAAACGATATTACTTCTTCATGTTTGTATTCATACGCGTTACAGAAGGAAAAAATAAATATACGAAGTAGGAAATGATAAACAATCTGCTACAAAGTACATTCATTTAGAGATATACAATAAATATTAATGACTTGTGAGATGATATTCTTGGTAGAATAAAACGTAAACACGAATTCTCACAAATTATACGTATATTTACTCAAACTCGTTTCAAATACAATATTCCCCCATATTCAGTGCTGAATTAATTATATATTCATGTTATAATACAGGGTAACAATATACAATGATCCGCATTAACTCTAATTGTAATGTAATTATGGCTTTCTCTTGAAACACGCGTATTGTTCAAGGATTTTCACATAATCCAAATATTCAAACATCAACAGATTAATTAAGTGAGTTAATAACCCCTATTTTGGCTCTATCCTTGACATTAATTTGTTTCGATGTGAATCTGGAATAATTAAAACCTCAAAATGATGGGTTATTGACATTTCCCAGTCAATATAATTAAAACAAGAGAAACAGAGGGAGACCATTGTTTTAATGTTTGGACAAACGCATTTAATCCATTTAACTTCACCGCCAGCAATCATAGCAGGTCAGTATTAAAAAAAAATAGTGGTATATTCCATTCTTTTATACTAAATTACAAATGACAGGGAATTAAAATTTATACTAAATTAAAATATAGTTCATGACTCAGATTTGAACCTAGATTGAACCTTTACGTGCCAATGTTTTTACTACTAATTTATACTAATCATACCAGGTATTGGTCGATGTTATCTCACTTGTATGTTTTGCTGTATTTTAGTGATTGTCAGACTGACTACCTAGGTTCAAGCGACTTTGAAATTCATTCTAACAGAACTATATAATCGAGTTTTCTTAAAAACTGGTTATTGTTTTAATTAAGTTGTATTCATTTACTTCTATATACATCCCTAGTAAGGGTTAAACTAACAAAATCAAAAATAAAAACACACACGAATCTTAATCTATAAGATTTTTGTGTTATTAAAAACGTTGCAAACTTTTCGACTCCCGGATAAAGTTCATAAACACATACGTGCAAGAAATCTCATATCACTCAAACTTTCCCAAATACGAGAACCGAATGTCTTGATACACAACTAAATCACGAGATTCAAGTTCAGTGAGACTTGCAACTTTGGGAAATGTATTTGTCAATCATAAAGGAAACTGACGTACTTTCATTGAACTTACTGTTTTATTGCAGTTTAAGTTGGAGAAGTTCACTAAGAATACGTTTGGAACATTTAAAAGTTACAATAAGATTAACTTAATGTGAGCTGAATAATATTTTGTTAAGGGTTTGCAATACCATGGAAAAAACAGTCCCGTACAGCTCTCTGCCATATAACTTGTCTTTAATCGAATTTTAAAGAAAATCTTTTATAATTTGAGGAACGGTTTCACGAAATTCTAAACAATAATTATTAATTGACAGAAACGGTAAATAATAATTTATCTAAAAGATATTTAACTATAAACAAGATGAAGACGTGAATTTCATTTTCATTGCTTAAAGCAGGAAACATCGGGATGACTTTTGATGTCTAATGACTATATTACATCGTATGAACAAGTGAAAATAAATAAATATGAATAATTTTAAACTTATGCATTTGGATTTTTCTGAAAATTTTGTTTTATGGAGAAAATAAATTAGGAAGATCATAAGCGATATTCTAGCTGCTCTCTTAACGTCTTAATTCGCATTTTCAAGTTTGACTCCGCTCACTGAATTTGATCCATTGCACACCTTAAGAGCAAGAGTATTAAGATTGGTTGCACCTGTTCACCAAATCAATCCTATTGCGCGTTTACAGTTTAGTTGATAGTTTAATGCTTGCCCATGTTATTCAAACGGAGATCTTACGCTAGTAGCCAGCATAAAAACATCACAACCTCATAAAACTCATTTACACTAGTTATTGGGAATATGTAATGGGGTTTACTTAAACATGAGGTACGTTACTGAAATGAAGAAATTTGGATCTTGAATTAAACACTGAGATAAGGATATTCATAATCAATGTGGTTGTGAATAGGAGCCGATGTAGTTAGGTTAGGTAGTAGCGCGGCAAGCCTCCATAAGGCCAATGCTATCAACTAAACTGTAAATCGCTAGAATATTCGGCATTTTGATAAGTTAAGGCTTTTTAAAAGGGGAATGCACATTTAGGAAATACAAAACATATCTTCATCACAATTAAGATGAAATTAAATTACTACGACACTGAAACAAACTTTAAAGTATAAAACTTACATAATATAGGCTATGAAGTAGTTATTTACTTGTGAGCCCATTACAATAAAATCCTCCACAAAATAAAAAGTATAAACATTATAGTCTATCCGCTCGGCCGTGATACCTAACTTCTCGGAACTCAACGCCCCCTCCACTAGTTTGCCACCGGCAGGCCCGGCGAGTGGGTAGGAAGGGGGCGTTGAGTTCCGAGAAGTCGAGTATCACGGCCGAGCGGATAGACTATAACATCCATCTTAAACTCTAAAAAATTATGTATTCGAAGTCGTGTTAACATAGCTTCAGAGATAGTAGACCTAACCTCTTGTTAAGCAAGTTGGTTTTAGTTTGAATTGAATGAACTAGTTTAGGTGAATAGACAGTAGACACATTCCGACATACCAGGTAGAGTTAGTAGACCAATAAACAACAAATACAATAAAACTGAGAAGGGGGGGAGTTATGAAAGGGTAGGGGGGAAGAACAAATACCGGGGTCTGTTAAGGCTCGGCTTCCTACATTCAAAACGGCGAAGTTGGGTACCAATTTCAATGTTAAATAACTAAAACATACCTTTATTATTAAGCATATTTTTGTGTTGTTTTTCTCAAAAAACAAAAGCTGTATTTTCTTCTTAAAGTAAAATAGATTGTGGGTGTTGATTGCTAAGGTTTTTTGCAACATCTCTTTTTGCAACTGAGTAAAAAATTAATAAAGTTTACTACTTTTTACTATTTATATCATACGTTTATGAAAACAATAGTTATAAATAGCATATGACACTACTTCAAAATGAAACCAAATTTTTAAATTTATTCCACGAATTAACGGGGAAAAAATGACTTATTCTGTTGCATTGCTCTAATGGGAATCAGATTCAATATAGCGGGCAGGGTAGCGCCCCCTTAAGGTAGTGAAAGTGGCGGAGGAAAACGTGACCGGTAGGAACCTAGCTACCATTATCGGATTCAAGGACGATATAAAAGGAAAGTAACCTTGTGAATTTTTAGAGAATAAGATATAATAGTAAATTCAATTCTTTGGGTTATTAAAGTCAAATTGGGGATACTCAATATTGTTTCAGTCTCTTGAATTCAGTTTTACTTGCGAGTTGAATATTATAATTAGTTTAAGAGCTAGAAAAGGTTTTAGAATGAATAATATTGTAGTGTTAAATATATAAGGTTATTATATCTAAATATAAAGTGAATATAATTTAATGTTTGTATCTTTTCAAATCCCTCACATACTAGTATAATAGTTAGCCAAGCGGGTTGTATAAGGAACATTCATTAAGCCCCGTAAACTCTCGTTAAATATAATACATTCTCACACAAATAAATGAAAACATACTTTGACTTAAAAGGCTATAATTGAAGAAAGGCTTGACTTAAAAGAAGCGCAATACCAATCGTGTAAATGGTTGTGAGCTTATTCAACCGAAAAGGCTGGATGTAAGCTACTTCATTAGATTAGTGAAGGAAATATCAGTTAATTTTTGATATCAGTAAAAACTGATTCTAAGATTTTCAGATATCAGCGATCAATGGTAATAAGTGATGGACGGTGATTTACGCTACCTCTTTCTAATAATGAGTATACTCGGTGACTACGCTGCAACCTAACATTACTCACGCAAAAACTGATATGAAAGGTAATATCAGTGACTCTGTGAATAAGATTCCGCATTCCATTTAATTGTTACATCTGTTATAATAAAATAAGGACGTTGGGCTACAAAATTAATATTTAACTCCAAACAAAAAATAATCAGTACTTCTGTTTATTTAAACATAACACAAAAACAAAGTCATGGTAACAATACTGTGCTATTTTGTTTTAGTCGTATGAGTATTTTCAAACTAACTATTTAATTTTAAATGATGTCTCAACCCCACTTATAAAAAATTGAACCATTTTAACAGATTATCTTGCAATCACAGATAGAACGGTGGTTTTGCGATATCAGGTTAAAACATTAGTTTTTATTAATATAATAATAACTTACCGATACCAATAGTCATACGTCGTTATTTACACGACGGCCGTTTCGGCTATTCAGCCATACGACGTATGACTATTGGTGGCGGTAAGTTATTATTATATTAATTTATAACAATAGTCGGAATGGCAAAAAACATAACTTGTGATTAGTTTTTACTTCGGCTAGCATTAGGATTAGTATTGAAATCATGCGATAATTTTTGGTGTCTCCGTTTTTCTGTATACACGATATAAGCACTCACAGAAGTAGAAAAGTTCTGGTGGTACCAAAATCTTCGTAGTTTGATTGCGGAGAGTTGAAAAGTTTTTGAGCTATCTAGCGTGAGTCGTAGCGCGTCGGGGACACGTTTTTGGGTCAACATTGTGAAAATATTGGGTCAAAATTATGAAAATACAGTGTGGGTAACGTTTTATATGTTATTGGGTACGGGAAACCCGATTTTGACGGTTATTAAAAAAAAATTAAAATAGTAGTCGAAGTCTCGAAAAAGTCTTCCATCTTTTCATATTGTTTATATTGTACCCATCACTACATTATAATAATAAACATTCGATCAGCCACGGTCTTTCGAACGGAGGTCTGATTTTTATTTTAGCTTTATGAAAACAACAGTAGATAGAAAAAGTCGTGCTCACGATTTCTTGTAGTTAAACTAAAAATCTTTGTTTTCATCCTGTTTATACAAAATTGTTGTTTAGGCGATGATTACAACTTCCTGCATTTTACAACAGTTAATCTTAATACATAAAATGAAACATGCAGAGAGCTGTACTTGAACACGGTTTCATCCAAATATTGCACATCCATAAAACAAACTAGTAATAAAACGTAGTTTTCCGTTGGCATTTGGTAGCGTTTAGCTCCGACAGTAACATAAGTCGGTTAGTAGATTTCGGTTTAAAAGTATTTGGGTACGCAGGCCGACAGTTTGTGATAATGTTTAGTCCACATCCTCTGATTTTCTGGAAGTTTTATAGCGTTAAAATAAATCAAGTCAAAGCTTAAATTTTAAAACATGCTTAAATTAATGCAATTATTGTCATTGCACATTCCTTATTTTTAAATGGCTACAATAGTTTAGTTGTCCACATAATTATAGGGAAACTATTGAAACCCAACAACGAAGAGATAACTTTGCGAAAGCCAATACAATTCTATCGGAAGTTTTACGTAGAAAGTTTGTGCATAGAAATTGCTGTTTCAAAGAAGTCCTAGTTCAGATATTCATAACAAATTCTCATATACAGTATTACAAAATAGTATCTCCAAAATTTAAATCAAGATTCACAGGACTACATAGAGGTGTATGCGACTGCTTAGTCCTCAAGAAAGAAGCTCTTCCCTTGGAATATTGTCGCTAAAACAAAATAAAAACACAGAACACAATTCTCACAAAAGTATAATTAACTGACAAAAATTTACCGTTACAAATTACAGTAAAAGAAAATGTTACTTCTTATTTAAGTTCTTGTATGCACCCGGTACTCCTAAAGAAGTTTCCTCTTAAATATATAGTGAAGCGTGACGGAACAATAGAGGGCGATGCTTCGATTAATTTCCTACCTAAAGATTATACATTACTAACATACATATGAAGGGCTCAGGGGAAGAAGGGGGTAAGTCAATTTTTTTAATTTTTTTGTTTTCCATTCCAGCAGATAGGTCTAAGGGGTAGCTACCTCGTGTTAAAACTACACAGGTGAATAAGGAGTCTAGTCAGTATAAAATCACATTCTAAAATTTCCCATGCAGGCTATAAAGGAGGTAAGTCTGAGCGCTTGCAGCTAAGAAGGGGGCAAGTCAGCCGGAGGAATAAACAAGAAATCGTCTGCTGTCATTTCGTGTTGTTTGTTTTTCAGTCTTGATGAGTCAGTTAGATGATATGTGTCTGTAGTTTGTTTGGGGTTATGTTTTAATGTTTTGTTGTGATAATAATAGTGTTCTCTACAGTTTTACTAGTCTTTAGTGGTGAATGATGGAAAGTGAAAGTGAGGTTGAAGATCATGGTGCAGTGGATCAAGTGAAAAATACAAAGAAGAGAAAGAAATTTGGACGTTTAAGTGACGATAATAAGAAATTGAATCTTCAAAGCCATACTCCAGGGCCTGATTGCCAATGTTCAGGCGAAACTTCTTAAATGTTTCGAAAATGTCCCACAGAAATGCCGGTTAAGTATTATGTTGGATTTTAATTTAATGAATTCTGTTGATGAACAAAATACTTACCTTTGTTGGCTTATTATAGTGCAACAAATACAAAACTGGCGTCCTCGTTTAGACGAAGATGGTGCTAGTTTTTGCAATGCAGCCTATTCTTATAGAGTTAGATTTATGCGTGATGAAACTGTAAATGAAGTACAGGTTTGCCAACAAGCATTCCGGTCAATTCATGGAATTGGCAAGAAAAAATTACAAATTCTTCAAAGAGGTCTTAAAAAAGAAGGCAAGGCGCCCCGAGACGGTAGAGGTAAGCACAATGTAAGGCCAAATAAACTTTCAGCAGAGACCAAAAATGCTATCATAGAACATATAGGGTCTTTCAAGGGTAGAAATGGGCACTACAACCTAGCAGAGTCAACAAAAACATATTTGCCAGAAGAATTAAATATTAAAAAAATGTTTGAAATGTTTTGTAGTAAGTATGACAGTATAAAGGTGTCTTATGAAACTTACCGTACAGTTTTCTCCACAGAATTTATTATATCGTTTGGCTTTCCTAGCATGGACACTTGTAGCACATGCGATGAGTACATTGCAAAATCAAAAATCTTAGAGGCAGAAAAACTACATTTAAATGTAAATACAAATGTTGATAAAATAAATCAAAAGGATGCTGAACTAAAACGTTTGCGCATTGAAAACACAGATGATTTGTAATGTAAACTATCTACAACTCTACATTACATAAAAATTACAAAGTTCATTACATTTACAGATTTGATACCGATTTCCAAGGCGAAGTATGAAGATGTCAAGCACTTGTCCAAGTTTTGTGAAAAAGAAGCCAAAGAATACTTTGAAAATTGGCCTTTTAAATATAAAGGCTTACAAAGACATGGTCCTCTTATCCAATAAGTAACATTATTTGTGTATATAATAATATTATGTGAGTGGACATACTTTCAGTTTGGTAAGTTTTGTAAAAGTGAAGACAGACAGTATTTTGTCATTGAAATAGACAGGCTATGAAGACATAGTACTCGATGTTAACTCAAAAATTTGTGTATGTAAGTGATAAGAATTCCAGTTTGTAATATTTTTTAACAATAACAAACGGGACCAACACTGATAAATGTTGATGACTTAACTCCTTTTTCCCCTGGATTTATATGACTTACCCCCTTTATCACGTGTAATTATAGAGTTTGTGTACAATTTGTGTTATTTCTTAAAAATCAAGGTAACTATGACGATCTAACCTACTAAATTTAGTAAAGAACTGATAAAACTACAGTGACAACTCTTAAAAATAAACAAAACTTTAATTTTGTATAAAGATTTTAATCCTAAAACTCTAAAAACTGTTTCCTGTAAAATTTACAAAAATTTACTTACCCCCTTCTTCCCCTGAGCCCTTCATATATTATATAGTAGAGCATGAAGGGAAAATCGAGCGTTATATGCTTTAATTTCTCACCTCAATATTTTGTATAAATTACTAATTCTAATATATATATTGTGGAGCGTGATGGGACATAAAAGAGTGACTCTTGATTCCCATTTACTGCATACAAACATTTTCTGCACCTGGTGCGCCTAAAGAAGTTTACATTTAAAAAAATGTATAGTATGTTGATAATGTTTAAAAGATTATAACCGTACATTAATTTTTCTTAGCGGGTATAACAAGTATCCCAGCTAAGGTACCAACATAATAGGTTTCGTTAAAATATTGCAGACAGTACACATCTCCCGACAGCTGTACATCCACCAATCCAAACCGATGTCACAGTTTATTGACGCTTAGTTTATGTTCCTGCCGATATGTTTTTAAAGTCAAAGGTATGTTCGACGGTTGTCACAGTCCGTGAAGTATCTATGGTTAAATTCTGTTTGACTGCTGTCTGTAAATGAACGATCGGAATCTTATTCTGTGTCTTGTTCCATGGCCGTTTTATTTGTTCATAAAATCGTATTGATGACTTGTATTCACGTTAAAACTTGCGGTTTAAATTATAAAACATACAGCACTATATGCGGATAAAAACTGCATAAAACACCTTAAATGTTGAGTTTTTACTTAGACGTTTATGAACACCTGCATATCGCGTGCATAATTTTTATGTGGTCTTAAACCTAGAAATTTTGATGAATTGTTTGTTCTGCATCAGATGCAACAGTTTTATAACTTCGCCCTAAAACCTTCAATGCGCTTACTTTACTAAATAAGCTTCATCGGATTACCTTTTGTGCTATTTACATAAAGTTTATATCATCAGTGTTTTATCTTTATTAATTCTACAATGAACTTATGATGTTTATTTTAGAAAATTTTATAATCTATGCTAACTTATAAAATGGAAAAGTTTTATTTTTCTTTATAACAAATTAACTCAAAACAAGTTATACTACGTTGAACTTGTTTGATGAGTTAAGCACTGGCGTTCGCGATAACTTAAGCTAAGTTTCAAAGTGTCGGTGGCGAATCGCATAACTAACTGATCACAATGATTCTTTTACTACATATTCCAAAGATATTTAAGATTTACATACTACCTTTTGGTAGTCCATTATGATTTCTATTCGTTACCAGGAGACTTTACTAATGACGTTCATCCTTATCAGTAGAATTATTCGTTTATAATAGCAGTCGCCCTTTTGAAAAGATAGTTAAAACAAAGGCTTTTCTCTGGAAATAACGCGGTAATAAATTTCTAGTGGTGTCAAGTCTAAACTACGAGAGGGTCAACAAACTTGGAAGGCGGACCACGCTTCTGGTCAAGAAATCTTTCTGCGATTGCGTGATGAACAGCTTGACTGTATAGGAGCTGTTGAAAATTACATTTATCTTCTTTTCTTAAAAATTGAACGTATACGATAAATTATTATTGTAGCTAAACGTGGTGTTCACTCGGAATTTGGTTTAGAACGAATAACAATCGGATTAAATATCAGTTAGCACAAAATAAGTAATATAAGTACATTTAAATATCCACAATTTAGTTTTTAGTTGTTTTACTCTTAATTTTAAAATAACTAACGTTTTTCTGAAGTTTTGAAAGAGTCGTTCACATTTACAAGGCAAAGCCTGGTATGACAGCTAATCAATTGTACATTTGAAATAAATCTTTGATTACACAACAATAAGGTAGCATCAGTGAGAAATCTCTATCGTGTTGTTTTCCAGTTTTGTTTCTTTGCATGTCGATGTATTAGCGAATGGTTTTCTTTGGCAAGGCTAAGTTTGAAACTTTTCAATCAAGAGTATTGCAAAATAAACTTGTTATTTTTTCCTGCGGTGAAAGCAATTTCTTTGAGTGCCAAAGTTTTTGTTTCTTGCAAGTGGACTGGCTTAAAGCAATGACTGATTATGTATAGTGAACGTAATAGAAGAAGATATGTTTTTGTTGTGTAGTTCTCTGCAAACTTCCCCTTAACTATTGTACTGAAAAGAAGTATTAGTAAAATACTTACTTGACAACATTAAGATTGTTTGTTAAAAATATATTAATTATCAATGTAAGTTTTTATAATCCACTTGATGCTGGTGCCTTAATCATAATTTTACTTTAGCTGACTAAAGATATACACTTATGAATTTTACTACGGTACAGAATTACTGAGGTAATCACCTACTGGTGTATTTTTTGTTTATGTGTATACAAAACTACAGTATACAATTACTGAGGTAACAAATTATGAGGTTAGAGTTATAAAGTAATTGATTTATACAATTACTAAGATTTACACCTGCTGAGGTATAATTTTTTTTTTTTAGATTTATACACAACTATAGTGAGGCACAAAATTAATAAGGTACACAATTATTGAGATATACACTTACTATCACGAAAGAAGTAAATTACAGAGACATATAACTACTGAAGTGTACAATTACTGAGGTTATAATATTATTGAGGTATTTAACTACTAAGGTATTCAGTTACTAAAGCATAAAATTTTGACTGAACAAGGCTAAAGTGTAAAATTACTATTTCTGAGGTATAGCAGTTACTAAGAGAAATGCTTATTCATGTATACATTATTGTTTTCAAATTTATACAAATAAATACTAAAGTATACTAATCACAGAAGTTAAAAAATGTTTGAGGGGTTCACAATTATTAGTGCACGCAATTAATTATTGAGAAACACGATTACTATTTTTATAAAATTATCGAGTTACACAATGACTTATTTTGGTATAAACTTGAATCAGCAAGGTGTACACTTAGTGAAGTATACAATTAAATGCGAAGGTGAATTTACTGCGCTTGCGTGAAAGATACAAGCGTCTGTGCTGTAGTAATAGCAATTATAAACCTAAACAATAACTACTGACATTTATACTCTAAGGTAGACAATTACTGAGTTATGCAAATACAAATATAATTAAAGTCCATTTCGAAAATAAACATATCCAATTTCTTTATGGTTTTCATAAATGCAAGTTTAACTATCTGGAGTCTGCTAGGAGAAGCGAACGTAAATTTTGACACTAGAAGAATCAAAATAATCCATCACACATATAATCAGTAGAAACACAATCTGTGTTTAGTTAACGCCAGATTACGCATTTTCCAGTGAGACTTGTATCGCTCTTTATGTGGAACACATGTTAATTTAAAATATAGCAACTTTGTGATAAAAACCTTTCAAAGAACCTTCAAAGAAGTAACTGTTATTTTAGAGTACTAGATTATTAAATGTTTGGCGAAATTTTGTTTAGTTTAGAGTTGGTGCTTCATACTTATCTATTAATACCGTTTAAATTTCCTTAACAATTTTTTTAGTAGCGAAATTTTCTGCCAATATCCAATTAATAAAATAAAAGGATTAAGGATTCGACGATATGAAACTAAATGACGACGTTGGTGTAATCGGATTTCACGAGACAGATCTCGCTAAGTACAATTAGCGACGTATAACTTCCACACCAAGACTTCCATTGAACGTCTCTGCCGTTGAATCTATTTGGAACAGACAGCTGCGCGAGACACCAGTCTTTGACGTCATAAGATATCATTAATTAATGACAAATTATAATTAATACAATTCATGCCAGGGAGTATTTTTGCTAGTGGTACAATGGAAGATTGATTGCGAGGTTGAATCGTATGTAATATATTCCAGCACTTTTAAACGTTTGTTAGCGCGCATGCGCTGACAATACACGCGAATAATTTCAATAGTTCATCGTGACACTTGTCTAAATTGAAATTAAACTAGTAGGGATAATATTTAGTAAAAAGCAGTGAGCGATATATTTCAATACGTACAAGGCTTCATATAAACAAGGTTCCAGCAGGATGTGTTGGTGACATTTTGTACTAACTTAAAGTTTAAAATGAGGGTGAACATATTCTGGAATAAGAAATTAATTAAAAGTATCATACTTCGTTATGTTTTTACAAATTTTGAAGTCTTGAAAGGTTATAGAGTTGTCTACGGTGACTTTACATTGAAAGAACTTACGAAGTGACAGTTTCAGAAACTTCCTATTACAGTAAATACATCTTATAAACTTCATGTCTAATAGAATAAAACTTGAACACAAAATCTCACAACTAATACGTTTATTAACTCAAACGCGTTTCAACGACAAAGTCGCCATCTTCAGTGATGCACAAGCTACAATAGTCAAACTATAACTATTGTATATTGTAAGTTACTAAAGAATACCATTATTTACCATAATAAAAGTCGAAAAACGTATTTTTCCTACTGTCGACATTATTAAAATAATTTTCTTCTTTAATAACAGATTTTTCTTTCAGTTTTATAATTTCCAAACAATTTTTAATTTTTATTTATTTTAATTTTGATATCTTTTAATTTATCTTTTATAATGTTTCATAAATTATTATCTTTTATTGTTATATTATGTAAAACCCTAGTTAAGACTAATTTCATTTTTAAGTTTGTTAACCCAATATTATTATATCATAACTTGTCATATTTGTCTCTGAAAATAGAAAAATTCTATTTTTTTTTTTTAATTTTGAAAAATATCTATATTACAAGTAATCAACTAGGAAGCAATTATATTTAAAAAAAAGAACTAATATCAATAATATCAATGAACCTAAACGAAATATACGACTCCATATTGTTACGGCATAATCCATGGTCTTACTTGGGAGACATAACACACACCCATTTATTGCATTTATGTTTTTTCGAGCATTTATTTGCCATTATCTGCAAAAAATAGTAACTATAATATATTATTGTAATAATAAATATCTTAATTTAGGTAAGGTACGTTTTGGGCCAGAAATGACTGGACCAATAAACCACACCATACTTGCGAAAAGAAAACATTCCGTCTATTTGACATTCAAATTGTGTCTTTTGAATAAAAAAAGCAAAAGCTTTTAGCATTTAGTCTTAGCTCTAGCTTTCACTATTAAGTCAAATCTTTTAGCCTTAGCACTTGGTTAAAGTGAGGTGAATAACCTTTAGTTAACAAAGGCTAGTTAACAAAAGCTGAAAAATGTTTAGCCAAAGCTTAAAATCTGTCATATGTGTTAAGTTATAGCTTTTGCTTATTTTTTATTCAACAGACAAAAGTTAACTTTTAGCTGTATTCGAACCTATTTCTACCTGAATTATAGCGTTTTAAAAGCCACCACCTTACCAACTGATCGACCACCCTTATAAAAGCTGGAAATTTCGGGATATAATAAAAGAAAAAATAATAGTTTTAATATTATACTATAATATATTCAAGATAGTATCCCAAAACATAATATCTCACCAAGGTAACACACAGTAGTTATGATACCATAAGTATAATCAAAACCCATCACAATTTTTTTGCCGTAAGTTTTCTGCGGTTTTAATTATTTTGTTTGTAGTTATAATTATTATACTATTGCTAAAAATAGTTCCCAATATTTATTCCCTGGAACAATATTTAAAGTGCTATAAATATAAACAATTATAATAAAGTTCTGTACATAAATGATACAGATATTGAAAATAAAACTCTAATATGGAAACACAAAAATACTTTCTTAAGTATTTTGTAAAAACTATAAATTGGTAAATTTATTTGTGGTAATTTTAATATAACTCGAATATAGTTATAGTTTGACTATTGCAGCTCGTACACCACTGAAGATGGCGACTTTGTCGTTGAAACGCGTTTGATTCACTAAACGTATTTGTTGTAAGATTCTGTGTTCAAGTTTTATTATATTAAATATGTCTTCTCACAAGTCAAGCTCAATATTTATTTATTCATGTCTTCCATCTGAGATTATTTCTTCTTGTGAGAGTGTTCGAAAGAAGAATTGTACTAAACCAAAAGCACAGACAGTGGGCAGTTGATTTAATTTTGCTATATTATGCTCTCCCGTCTGCATTAGTCTAACTAGCATAAAGACGAAAAGAAGAAAAAACTAACAAAACGCAACCAAACAGATAAAGACTTAACTGTACAACATTTCAGATGAATACACTTTAATATCCAGCTCTTGTAATTAAACTAGTTTTCTTACCTCTAAAATGATATATTTAAAAAGTGCTAAATATATATATAATATATAGAGTTGGGAGTTGCATCGTTAAATCGTTTATATGTAAGGTCTGTTCAACTCTGTCGCGCTTTCTTCTCGTACAATGTTGATATAATCTAAAAGTTAAGCAGAAATATTCATAACGAAACAACGTCAAGAGGGTTTTTAATTTTCTTGAGAAAAAGTAGCCTTAAACCTCTGGGATCATAACTTGAAAAGCCAGTTAACCGGGGTAAAACCACCCTTCCACTCTTCCACCCTTCTGATGTAATCTGAATATTTCCATTGCTCCCAGGGTTGGAATTAACATAGCTAAATAAACGTTACGGGATTACAAAATGCCATTGCAAATACATCGTACAGAACGGTAACATTGTTAATAAATCTTTATGATGTATGCATTTCATTTATTCTGACTAGAACTAGTCTTAGTGTTTGTTTAGAGGCGGGTTCGTTTAACCTAGAAGTGGGTAATGTTAATAAACTACTATGAAGGTGAATCTGGTATTAGGGTTGTGTCTTTATTGGTAGGATTTACTTTTATTAAATTAATTAAACTATGTAATACTTGGTTAGGATTTGAATATATGATTTTCAACTTCAATAAGTTTATCTAAGTCGCTAACAATTTTATTGCACTGCAAATTATATGAACTGTTGTGAATGACAATTACTCTCTACGCTCCTTACTATTATCTATTACAAGAGCAACACGATTTTCGTTTTAAATCTTACAAGTATCTTCATAGTTATTAAAAATTCATAATCAAATATTTTCAGGACAATCTGTATAGGGTTAGGAATCTGTATGGAGCTAGTAAAAATGATTTTATACTTTTTAGCCCGTTTTCAAAACGTGGTATACATACTTTTCTTATTTAAATAAGTTTTGAACGTAGTGTGAATTTGGAATGCTAATGTGATTTATGTAATGTCTTTACTTTCTGCCAATAAAACTAACATACTGTGGGGAATGAAAGATCAGATTGAAAGTTTTACTTTTTAGCTGGATCGAGACTATTTCAACTTAATATCATCAGTATAATCAGTTTTCTACTATTTTATTTAATATAGGTTATATTCACACTATCTATTAAAATAAGTCGCTATATGTAATAAGAGTGCTGTACATTTTTAATACAATAGACTGAGAAATACAAGTGGTGTGCATTTATATTACAGATATTAAAAACTAAAGTCTAAAACACGGACCAAGAAAATCATTTCTCAAGTGTTAATTAATATTGCCAAAATTTGTTGGAACCTCTTTGACTAAACTCGACTAACTTTTAATTAAACACTCTATTGTTCGCTCTACTTACGTCTGTCATAAAATGTCAATAAAACCTATTGTTACTATCACAATAAAACTAAGAGTTCATTAAATGTTTATATATTAAGCAAACAATCAAAAGCAGAATACTTATTAATTAAATTAAATAAACTTCAAAACATCCTAAAACACGACGTTCGAACAAATTAAGACAACCTTCTTTAGAGAAACCACATTTCTCTAACACAATAGATTTTCCCCGGAATGGAAAAGAGAGGGGGTCCACAATAATTAGAAATGAAACAAACATGATTTAATTTATTTGTATGGGTAAAGTTTGTGCGACAAAAATAAGATATTGTGTAGTTTATAATTTAATGAAGTGTATTTAAGGACTGTAAACTATTGCAGGTATTTCGGGAGAAATTCTTAAAACTATACTTACAAATTACTGAAGGTCAAATAAAAAACAGGTCTTTAAAATGTCAGCACTTTCGGGGCTGACAACATGGAACCATTTTCTAGGTAAAACGCCCTATTCTATTGTTTTTCTTCTTAACATGTTTACTTTATGCCGATTAGAGTAAAGGAGACGGGTTTGAGTAGGTTATGAAATCTGAATACCAGCAGCTAGCCTCGAACCTGCTGCGTTGAAGGTTCTTACTCGAAGGTATAACATTCTAGCTCTAAACATAGATCATGCAAATGCTGCTCACCTTAAAACACAATCTTACTCTTAACTTTATACTTTGGTGTTAAAATTACAAAGTATTAACACTAATCCAACTTTTTGATAATCAAGAACTTAAGTTTTCCTAAAAGTGATAGTTCCTACATTTATTATTTATAATTTAAAAGTAAAAATGTAACACACAAAAAAATATGTATGGTTTTGCTGATGTTATTTTTTAATCTAATTTACTAAAAATTTAAATTTTATTTTACATCACTTTTATTTGTATCATCCAGGGCCGAGATAATTTTTAGTTAGCCAAGAACTAACACACACACACATATTTTCTACTTTAGATAGTAGAACCTTAGAGTTATGTCGACTGAAACTTTTAGAAACATCTAACAACGCTTGTTTTCTTTAACACATTTTACAAACATTAATCTTCTAAGAAAAATATGGAATTTATCTGAAAAACGTATAAAAAAATTACAAATTCTTCTTTAAGTTGCACTAGACCTACAGCAATCACACCTTTTTAGAAGTCTTTCCACTAAGTCTACGTTTCTTCAATGACCGTCACAACGTTCGTTTAAAAGTAAAAAGCGTAAAGTTTTAAAAAAAAATAGTAATAAAATAATACAATTTTCCAACTTTAAAATAAATTATCTACCACGTATGCCATCTAAATATTTAAGCAATTATTCTAAATTAATTAAATGCTTAGTCCCTAACAGCGCTTCCTCACAAAATATGAAATTGTTACATAGGAAACCTTTTAAAAAAATTGAACGAAAATATTCTGCAATAATTTATATATTTTAGTGCGATTACAATTTAATAGTGCTCTTTCCGCAATTTGAGAGAAACTGTTTATATTAAACAGCAGTTTACAATATCACTTTCACCCCGATATAATATTACCTGGTAAATATAATTTTCATAAACACCAATCTAATCGATACCTGACAAAGGGTTTTACAAAAACTAATGTTAACAATATTTCGCTTAACCTTTGTTCGACTTTTTCTAAAAGTTCAAACATGTTGTTTTAAGCAGAACTTAGACATGTCGTTTCTCTCTTTTAACCTAAAATAATTAATTAATTAATCAATGCGAATAAAGGTACCCAAAGTAACGGATGGATGAATATTCTCGGCCTAAACAAATAGAAAAGCGCAGGATGGGAACTTGACAATTAGGAAAGCGTTGTCGAAATTACACACCTCAGTGGATTTATATCGTCCCCGAGTTCTAACTGTGCCTAATTAGACAAATGCTAGTTATAAAAACATGGTAGTATGTTTTGTTACTCTTTCCTCACTGTGATTCCATTATTCTAACTGAATGTTGAATAATGCACTAAAAAAAGGAAAGAACAAAGGTAAAATCTAAGTTTCGAACATACAACATCCGTATGTTGACCCTGGCATATTGAATCGAAACAGGCTTCCCAGTTGCTCCTAGTTTTATTATTTAAAGTAATCAAGGTGATTCATGTAAATGTACTAGTCAGCCTTCTCTAAAACTAATCTGTGCGCCATATTTAATCCTGTTAATCAAAGTGTAGGAATAATAAAGCCTTAAAGTACATTAATAATTTAAATCTGACATAGTCAAAAAGCAAGCATTCTTACAATATAATCCAGATTGTTAATACAATGCTTACTTCTTACTAAACCCAACTGTCAATTAATTTGTCTTGCATCCTGAACTAAACTCCTGTAACATTATGATCTATAAAATAATCTCTTTTCGAAAATTAATTGTGACGGAAAACTGACAAACGAGTTTTTAGTTCAACTTTCATTTTAATGACAATATTATGTTTTATTAATAAAAATGTTATAATTTAGAATGTTTTGATTATTATTTAATTTAATTAATAATTAATCTTGATAGTAATTATTTACTTAGTACATTAATGAACGCTTTGTGTTATAGTGTTATTAACAATATTTAATATACTAACAATTTATTATAGCATTAAGTGGAGCGAATACTGATTTAATTAATTAAAAGTTTGTTTAGTCTGGTCTGTGGGGTTCCAACAACAGTTAGCAATATTAATTAAAACTTTAGAAAGTATTTTTTTTGCTTCCATATTTGAATTTAATTTTCACCTGTATAATTTATGTACAGAGCTTAAATTTATTATCATTGTATATATTTATATCACTTTTAAATATTGTTCCAGGAAATAAATATTGCGAACTATTTTTAATAGATATTGTGATTATAACCACAAACAATAAATAAAACAGCAGAAATCATACGAAAAAATTAACCTTGGTGAGATATTACGTTTTGGGATACTATCTTGAATATTTATTATAGTATAATATTAATACTATTGATTTTATTTTTTTATTATAAACTAAAATTTCAAGCTTTGATAACGATGGTAGATCAGTTGGTAAGGTGGTGGCTTTTAAAACGCTTCAATTCAGGTAGAAATATGTTCGAATATAGCTAAAAAGTTAACTTTTTAAGTTTGATATTTTATTCTCCACCCTTAATAATTCTTTCATATTGAAATAGTATACATATGATAAAAAATAATTTCTCAGCTAACTAAAAAATAAATACAATATTAATTTGAATGTCAAATAGACGGAATGTTTTCTTTTCACAAGTATGGTGTGGTTTATTGGTCCAGTCATTTATGGCCCAAAATGTACCTTACCTAAACAGATTTAAGTACCTGCAGATATTTATTATTATAACAATGTATTATAGTTACTATTTTTTACAAATAATGGCAAATACTCGAAAAACACAAATTTAATAATTGGCAGTGAGTTATGTCTCGTAAGTATGACCAAGAGTAACCTTTTCATGTTTCGTTAATGTTTCATGTTTCAAGGATATTAGAACATATAATTTTTTTTTTTAATGTAACTGCTTCCTCGTTGTTTATTTGTAATATAGATGATAATCTTGCTAGCGTATCAACAATGATCGAAAAGCGAATACACAGGTTATTAAAATGATGCAGTTGTCAACGTGAATACATGGTAATTATTGTTAGATTCGTTGGGAGAAAATATTTTGCAAGGAGTGGCGAATATTTAAAAATTAAAGAAATAAAGTTACGAGAATTGGTGCAGCATTTGTCAACTTTTCAGAGACACTTAATGACAAATTAAGATATAATTATTTTGTTTTATCAAGTTCAAAGAGGAAATTAGGCTTAGCTAGGGTTTTACATAGAACAATAAAATATAATAATTTAGGAGGAAATATAAAAGGAGAATTAAAAGGTATCGAAATTCAAATCAATAAAAAGTACAAAATATTTAGAAATTCTACAACTGAAAGAAAATTCAGTTATTAAAGAAGCAAAATATTTTCATTATGTTGACAGTAGGGACAACATAATATGGGTTTCTACTATTATTATGGTAAATCCGGGAGGGTAAAAATGTAGATAGGGGGGCCTAGAGGGCGATATGTTTTTGGCGAAGACGAAATATCAGCTGTACACTTGTCTCGTTAATGACATGCCCAACGATTCAGGAATTGGGCAGAGTGTTATTAAATAAATCTGGTCCTCGTAATAATACGTAGACATCTTTTGCAATGTAAAATACATACGTACTATCTGAAACAATAAATTCCATCCTGTAGTATATATTTACAGCCGTGTGAAAACAACTACTCCAAAACATACACAAATACGTAAGATTTGAGCATTTGCTACGTAAAAGCGTTTGTCAATAAGATATTTGTATTCGTTATGTACAGACGGTGCAATCCTTGATGTTTAGTCCCTTGTGTAAACGTCACCAGTTTGCCTTTGAAGTTATATTTTCACAAGTGAACACACCGAGACTTCACAGAGACTTGCCTGAAGAGAAAACATCATTTGGGACAGTCTAATGTAAAGTTATCATAATTTTATAATTTTTATATTGTCTACTTTTAGTAATAATATTCTGATTTTGTATCTATTTTTTTTCAATAGTGCTTATTTACCGACTAGTACACATTGTGTCTTCTGGCATAACTTACTCCTCATTATAACAGTATTACAAACTATATAAGCTTTATGTAAAATAAATGTTTCTATTATATAATGTCCATGATTAGATTTACTATCCTAAACAGAATTTGAAATAAATTTTAAGATTATATTTGCAATATTTTATATTTTGTCTAACTTGTCTCCTGTTTTCGTTCAAGGGAATTAAAGGTGTAGGTATCACATCTTAACTGCTTAATAAGTAATCGAAATATTTTTACGGCTGTAGCTCTCTCTTGTGATAAGTAACCACTATATATATAATACAAAATGAATTGCTGTTCCTTTTTAAGCGTATCACTTGAGAACGGCTGGAAAAATTTAGCTATTTTTTGTTTTAAAATGTTCGTAATAGTCCGAACTAGGTTTTTATATAAAGACAAATTTGAAAAGTTTCCCGGAAAATTTTCAAATTCGGGAAAACTAAAAAGCTCCTTTTGTATGATCTCAAGATGATAACGCACAAAATCAGCTGCTCTAATAAAATGCTTAGTAACACATGTTTGTTTACATTCATTACCATAGCAACTTTAATCAGTATTTATAATCAGTTTATTATTTTTCAAAACCATCAGCTTTTTTAGGTTAGATTGACCAACTTAAAGCAAACAAAAACAAAAATCAACTAAAAATGCTTACTATATTTTAATTCAACATTGGTTATTACATATTATATATAAAACAACTGATTTCTATCAAAAACTGAACATAATTTTAGGTTAGGCCAAAAATCAACCAAAACACGTTTATTTGCAACCAATTCGGCTAATTTAGAATCAGGGTTTATACAATTCTTCACAACTATCAGTTTTTTTAGATTAGGTAAAATCAAAAAAAAGGTTTACTGTATTATCTATAAAGCTTTACAAACTATACATCTAAATATCTGTAGTGTTTTCTTAAGTGGCATTACTTAAGTTAATGTAATGAAATGGAATAACTACCATGAAGCACTAGCGAAGCATTGCTGGGTCCACTAGTTCCATAAATTTAGTCCAATCTGTCAAACTGTCTGGGCGTGCACAAAGTTTCATCGTTCATAAAACAAGTTGTTATCTTTATACTATAGAAAAAACAATTGATAAAAATAAACATTTAAAAAATTTAACAAAGTCGCAAATTAAATGCAATAAGCTTTCTATATTGCAAATTATGGGTGCAAAATTGTAAGCATTTCCAATGTAGCAGGTTGTAAATGATAGTTTGATGTAATAATGTTATTATTTTTATACAACTCTTAGTTGTAAGACTTTGTTATTCTTTCATTATGATTAAATAGACAATTAAATACGGATCACAGTTAAAGCTTTACTATCATTTTACAAACAATTAGTACCAAGTATTAACTCATGAAGGAAATCAAACTGTAATTTAATTACATATGGAAACTATTCAATGTGTTCTAAACTCTGATTGTTTTGAAAATAGACGTGTTTGTGATCGTCTTAACAGAAGAGCGACGTTATTATTTGCCCTGGTGGCGTGATTAGGAACTCCGCAAACTCTTCTTGAATACCGATGAGACTTCCACACAATTACAACACATTTGTGTCAATTATTTCCTCCACCTGTGTTCATCAAACGTTAAAACATTGACCCAAAAATCAACACTATAGGAGAAATATTTGTACCTTATAATATTTTAATACCTAACTGAATGATGTATATTACTTATTTAATTACAAATGCAATTACAATAAATCAATACGTATATATTTAATCACATATAAAGAAAAATAATATCAGCTGTAGAAAAATTATGGTGGAAAAGACGGTTAGGTACGAACACTATCTAAATTATATTGACAATTAATAAACTAAAATGCAATTATTGTCCTAATGTAAAGGATATTATAATATGCAATATTTTTTAGATGAATGAAGACCAGCGTATAGCACTGGTACATAGATAGCCAGTAACTATATGCAAACCTACGCATCCTGAGTAGGTTTAACTGTAGCGCCTTTATCCACTTGCGTGAACAAATTTGACTGGCTAAATTTAAATTTAGTTTAGCTTAGTTTAGTATAAAGATTTGTATTTATTTTAATAGAATATATTTTGCACGACAACTAGTGAACAGATATTCAGATTAACACCAAATTTTAAAAAAGATTGAGGAAATATTTTACAAAAAGTGTTATAATACATTATATGCAGCAGTTATATAAAAGCAAATAACGCCCAATTATTTTACAACTGTTTAATTTGTATGATAAAATAACCACCACCTAAGTAATACTAAATTAATACGAATGAGCATACAGAACAAAACAAACATAAAATTCATTAATCATTAAAAAAATACTCACTCTGTCGTTTTAGATACCACATGCATATACTTTAATAAATTACTATTAAGCCAGCACTGTGAGATGTTACACATTATCGAATAAAACTTGAACGAAAATATAATGTAAGCACGTATCGACTGTTCCACCGACTTCATTGATGCATGAGACACAATAACCAAAATCGAATGTAATTATAACAAATGGTAACAATAAAATCCAGTTGATGTTCAGTTCTTGACTATGAAACGTGTTAACTTAGTAAAGATTTCTGTTGTAGAGTTTATGTTCACGTTTTACTGTAATTATGCAATCTGATTAATATCGTTTCTAAATTAATAGCAGCTCCCCTCGGCTTCGCTCGCAGATGTGAATAAATAAACTACAGGAATATAGAGTAAATATTAAGTATTACCATTAAAGGCAATTCAAAAAACTACATCAAATCCGAACTTCATTGCCCAAAAATGTAAATTGAGTTTTTTCTATATCGATCTATATTTCTTATTTAGGCCTACATATATATTGTATGAGCCATTAACCGCTATAAAGCAACCGCCAGTTTGTTACTCGAACTAAGGTAAATATTGTTTTGAGGTACACTTCCCATCTTCGAAAAATATTTTACCCCTTTTACGCTAATAATTTAAATTAAATCGGTGTTCCTTCATATAAAACATAAGAATAAAATGTGAGAAGTTTCAAGTACATACAAACTGAATAATTAATGTCAACAGACTTTTCTTCTTTGTATCTTATCTTCTAAAGCGAGAGATAATTGTCTGTCTGCTAAATGGATCTGGAATCTCCGTCCAAGGATTTTTGATTTTTTGATTTTATATGGGGCTTTTGGCCACGAGAAATCGATTGGAAATGGTCACCAGTCTGGGAAAATTCGTTTTCTACGTCTTTTTATTAAATTAAAAAGTGAAATTTGTCCATTTTAAACAATACAAAGCACAGCTGATGCAAATGTTTTCAATGTCATTACAATAATCATCTGTTTTCTTTTAAACGAAGCACAGCTGATGCAAATGTTTTCAATGCCATTACAATAATCATCTGCTTTCTTTTAAACTGTATATTTTATTAGAGGTAAGCCTAATGTTGTATCTATTTATAGTTACCATGGCAACGAATACTTCTGCTAAATAAACATACCCTTTATTTAGTTGTTTAATGTTATAGGCCTAACCTAAACGATGTTCACGGAAATTTGCAATAATAGTTATTGACGTGAGCGAACTAGGCCCTAGGCCTAAATCGATGTTGAAATATTAAACTTTAATTTAGGCCTGACTTATTTCTGAGGCATAGCGTTGAGATTATGGTTAATCCTTTAAACTGTATTTTTATTACAGGTAAGCCTAATGTTGTATATACCCTTTATTTAGTTGTTTAATGTTATAGGCCTAACCTCAAAACTAAATAATCCAATATTTATTATTGAAATCATAGCCCTGCTTATAATCGAGCTTTATCTCGGTCTCCTGGTACTAATATATTACAGATGAATGTATTATATAATCTACCCTTTATTACCTATTATATCTTTATTAGCTAAAAGTATATTTGAATTCTAGTTACTCAAAGATACATAACGTTCCTTCGTACGTAATGTTCATTTAACTAAACATCCAACTTGTAATTTAACGATTACTAAATGTCCAATTCGAATACCAAACGATCTACTAAAACATAATTTAAACAAACATTCTGTAAATTGACTAAATAGAGCATTTATTGACTCTAAGCTAACCTCAACATAACAGAACAGAATGTAATGTGGGGCGTTAAAGGGCACTAAACGACGCCTCAGACATTCACGGTGATTGCTAGTAAAGCCTGGAAAATGTGTTTGGTTAATGTGGTTCAACGATAAAGGGATAAACGTAATTGTTTTATAGTTTATAACGAAGCCATATATGTAGGTTAATGTAAACAAAATAATATAAGCTCTTCAAAGTCTACATATCGTTGTAATAATGATTTAATTGGAGTTTTAATTCAAATTGTATATAAAATACAAACTTAGCTGTGAACTTTTTAAAATGATTCAGTTTTATACGAGAAATTCAGTTTATTATTTGGCAGATAAAGGGTTGTATACTAACTTGTGTACTTTAATAAATAAAACGGATCTCTATCTATAAGCATAAAACTTGATTAGGTGCCGGTTCTATTAGGCCTAATCTGTAGGATGCCATGCTGTTTAAATATATAAGTAAGACTAAATAAGTAAGGCTTTCTTTGATCAAAATCTGATCGATATTTTCAAAGTTATATTAATATATATGGTAAAATATGTGCGAACGTTTGCAATCTGAAATTGTTGTACATTTCCTGTTCTTAAGTTATTGTTTTGCAGCTGAAAAATAAAAATTAAGATGAAATTAATAAGTGTTTCTAACATTTACAACTTGTATTTTGGCCGAGCAAATGCTGATTATCCTAGATTTTTAAAGATAAAGCTTTTTACGTAACTCTACAAACTGCAACCACATAGTCATCAAAGTTATTTCTACCATAGCTCCTAAAACTAGTGTCAGTAAACTAGACACAATTTTTAAAATTCTATAAAAAACAAATCTATTTGGCCGCTATTTTTGTTAAAAAAAAATTCAGTGCGAGTATTTTGTAACTCGTGTAGCTTTAAGAAAACGCAAAATTCATCTTTTATAACATATATTTTTTGGCCGTTTTCATAGATATTTTGTTAAATATATTATATTTCAGAAACATTTAGGTTATCAAAAATTTGATTCAAAGGAACATTAACACAAACCTAGTATAAAAACACCGCACGTATACAGAGAGTGGTGACAGATGAGAGATAAGGAGGGATTCAAGAGAGAGAGAGAGAGAGTGGGAGGGAGAGAGAGAGAGAGAGGGAGGGGGAGGGAGAGAGAGAGAGAGAGAGAGAGAGGGAAAGTAGTGCTGTTTTATAACAATTACTATTTTAATAAAATATTTATTTAAAGCATTCACTTACTTAAATTCTGTATCAGAAATACTTATTTATTTAATCAAAGTTAAATCATAAAATTAGTTTGATTTAAAACTAAATTACAATAGTCTGTAGGCCCTACTGTTCACGCTTTTGTTTTTAACAGTAAAAACTAAAAGAAATTACGATTTAAAATTGACATAAGTGCTAAAAAAGTGCCATTAAAAGACTTTAAAAACTAATAAATTAAATTGAACGAAGCTATTAAGAAACCCAGTGAAATGGTTTTGTGACTGCGAAAACTCTAAATTAAAACAAAGTAACCGTTTGAATAAATTTTATAAGACTTTGGACGTTACTAAATCATAAAGTTGATCCTACAACTCGGAAACTATTTTTTACTTCACCCATCGAAGCAACTTTAAGAATACTATTTCTTTAAAATGTATAATATAAAAAAAATTATGTTTGTTTTTTATTTTTAAATTATGCAATTATTTGACCATGACAGAAGGCAGTGGCATATTCATAAATTAGCTTATATTTTGCAGTTTTCTATGGGTTAATTATAGGTCAGTTGTACGAATATGCTGCAGGGAAATAAATCATAAACCTTTATAAATTATGTAGTCTACTATGGAAGACTACTGTGTGCTACGAACACCAATACTTTTGATACCTCAACCCATATTTAATATTTTGGTTTTAATAAAATTGCAGGATTATTTATAACCTCAAAGGTGAATTCTAAGTGTCTAAATCAAAGTTCTAAGATTCTGATATAGGATGATTTATAAAAAGAACCTTAATTCCTTCTTAGAAGTCATCTTACGAGTAGTAGGATTGGTTTAGGAAAAAATTAATGTTAACCTACAATTTATAACTGCAAAATGTGTTAACATATTATAGTATGAAATTATCTGTTTAACAAATGCCGCTGAGAAAATGGCCTACGTGCAAGTTATAGTAGCTAGAAGATATTACTGTATCAACATTGAACAACTTCAAACATTTGAGCTATATATTTTAAATGAACAATAGCATTTCTTTTTTTTAACTATTTATAATCGTATACCTTCATTAAATTATTTTAAAGTTTCAGTATTTTCCCATGAACTATATCCTCAAATATTTAGACAATGAGCGCACAGTTTCACAGTTTCTCTGTAATTTTACAAACCTGTCAGAGTTATACATACAGACTGGTTGCCGTATATTAAAAGGATATTTTATTTCAAATAATCTATAAGCTATCACAGCGAAATATTAAAAAATGTCTTAAGCTAGCTGCAATATTGTCAGTCTACAATCAACAAGCTCCAAGCTTAGCGTAGAAGAAAAGATAAAGGGATACTATCGGTAATTTTTTGGAATTTACTTCACAAACTGTAGAATTAAAAGAGGCGTTCGTTTACTTTTTGAATACTCTGAGTTTTAAATTGTTCCAAAAATGTTTGGGTTAAGTATAAGTATACGTTTGGATAAAGTGCATGTATTACGGCATAAATATATTAGGTTTTTGTAGAATCGTAAATAAATTTTTAAATATTAGTTTTTATGATGCTAATCCACATAAAGTAAACAACCCTGGTAGAATAAATCGTTTCTAATTCTGTATGTCCGAAAAAAAAATTCTCACTAACGGATAAAAAACTGTTAGGTTAAAATTTGACAGTTTTATTTCTTGCTAACTCGAATAAGGAGTTAGAAAACATATGCTATTATATTTTTGTGCACGACGGCAAATATTTGGGCTCACAATACTGTATATTTTATTACATTGGTTTATAAATAAAACATTTCTTCTTTCAGAAAATGTTCGGTTTTGCTGAAAATATTAAATGTTGAACAAACCTAAAGTTAAACTATACGCTGAAGACCTGAAAACTAGTCTATATTAAAATAATGAACACAAAACTAATATTGCACAGTAAGCAGCATGTTATATGTATAATAAATGCAATAAAGATAAATTCAATTTGAAAAGTAATCATTTAAAAACCGTGTTATCAACAGTCAAGAGCAATGCAAATAATTTTCCATTAACAAATCAAATTTTAATTTTATTAATTAATTAGTTTGCAATAAATTATATAATTACTTGTTCTTCTCAGAAAACTTTATTAAAAACTTCAAAGTATATATAAAAAACCAACATGAAACACTTTTTCAATAATTAATAATAACTTGTTTAATGGGAAGACTGATTATGTCGGGACTGTAGATTAAGGTACGCACAAATTGTATTTAATTCAAGCTAAACATGTTATCCCACTGAGAAACACCTACCGATGAAAACTGCCAAATAAAAAGTTTCGAAATCATAATTATTATCAAACAATTACTAGATTTAAAATCAGCCAATAGATTTTAACGAGTTAAAAGACGCTTTAGTTAACACTATAAATCAAAAAAACAAATACCAATATGTTTATGATATATTTATAATTAAAAAATGCCGGCACTACCTGTAATCTACACTGATTACTACATCAACTTTTTACAAGTTACTCCAACCAAAACCAACGATTTTTAATTAAACTTCATAAGTATTATATAAGATGTGGTGTGGGTCTTAGCGTCTTTTCAGTCGTAGGCCGCGAAGGGTCTTTCTACAAAAATCCTTCAACATCTGAAACTACCATTTAACCTGTACTTCCTTCTGATACAATTTATTAATCCTAGTGGTTAGGAAACGCATTTCAATTATTTTTGATAGATTTGGACTCCAAACTAAATCGGTTCTAACTTACAACAGAATTAGCTGTTGTTGAAGCACTGTCTTAACGAAATTCAGTAATAGTTCTAGCCCCCCCATCGCTGGTGTAAGGCCTAGACATTCTTTAATTATGTCTCCATTCTAATTTAAGTTTTTATAATCAATGCTAATAATACTAGTTTTTGTTCCGACCTCCAGAGTATCCTCAACAAAGTTATTTGGTGTTTTATTTATACAAACCGTAATGGCGTAACGCCAGTTTACTGCAAAGTGTTGTTAACACGATTACATCCTTCGGACTCATCTTACAGTAATCCATCTGATTCTTTATTACATTCACCGTAGAAGATCTTTGATTGTCTATACTGTGTTGATGTCTACAACTTGATGCGCTTTGTTCAGGTTACATATGTATTGGATGATCTTTTATTATCTAATGCCTTGGCATGTAGTTCAACTTGTCTGCATTCTCTGCATGCACTGTGTGATGTCATCTTGGCGATTTTAACTCCCTCATTTCTGTCTGACGCTGAACAGATTTTGTACTCACCTTATTAATCTATTACCGTGAACTTGTGCTCTATGATGAGTACTGACTAGCCGCGCTACCCCGAATATCTACAACATCTAATAATTATGTCCTATAGATTTCTTTTTAAATGAATATGGTCCAATATTAAGTGGTCGAATCTGCTGGCATGAACCAATTAATTCAACTATGATGTCAAAATGATATTCAGATATTTAGCAAGGTACGCCATATAATATAAAGTACGTCGTAAGGAAGTTTCAAGCTACTGATTTTTACTAAAAAGATGAGAGCGAATTTCTTGCTTGAAAATGAAAATTATAATCTCAAAAAGTAAGGAAATCAACAAGAAACTGTGCAAATCAAATACAAAATGGTATGCTACATTCTTGAAGTAAAAGTATCACAGGATATTTATAACTGATTTAGAAGGTAAGACGTATTTATTTACTTCCTGTTAAATCTTACCGGGATAGTTAGTGTTCCAGGACGAAGCTAAAGGAAATACATTATCCTGAGGGCTTAAAGGGGATTTCTTGTGTTTATTTCGAGGTGAAATAA
The DNA here is from genome assembly GCA_018207615.1 of Philaenus spumarius. NCBI lineage: Eukaryota > Metazoa > Arthropoda > Insecta > Hemiptera > Aphrophoridae > Philaenus > Philaenus spumarius. The sequence continues at coordinate 1,823,278 of JAGFPH010000006.1, forward strand.
AATTGGAAAAGTGTAAGGGAAATAGGAGTTTTGTCTCATTTGTTCTATTTACAGATTCTCAAAGTTTTCTATTTTAAAACACTTTTATGGGAATCTTTAAAAGTGGAGTTGTTGACAAAATAAGTTAAATAGGAACTTACAACATGTGTTGACCTTCAAAATACGGTATAGAAATTGTCAAACATGCACAGATTTTTCTAAGACAACACATTTTACGTTAGAATGATTACAATTTAAATCGTAATCACTAATCACGTGAACTAAGTTGCTACAGTTGAAACCACCGATACAGTTGCGCAAGTAAAGCCTACTTACTGAGGTTTAGATTGTGTGAGCTACACTACTCCCCCGCACATCTGACACAAAACAAAGAAGTTACACAAGCAAACAAATAACAACAAAATCACAAATCTACACGAATTGAATCGACATTTTTTTACATAATTTATTACATGGATTTTTAACTGACGTATTATAACTTTCCAAAAATCATTCCAGGGTAGCCCGGTAAAAAATAGATAGGCTACAGATGTAAAAAAAACTCTATTTTTGAAAATTGAAGAAAAGGGGAATCAAATCGATTACAGTTTAAAAGCGCTTAAACTAAAACGAGTTCATTTTCAAATTTAAATTCACCTCGCAACCCTTCTGTCGCAGACTTACTTAAATCCAACCCCAAAAATCGTAACGTAATCACCCTTTATAGCGTCTAATAAAAATAACAATAATAATAAAAGAAATGCTAAATAATTGGATTTTATTATTCATGGTCAGAATAAAACTCTGAGCTTATATTCCAGATATAAGGTGTAAGTGGCAATTACTCCTTTCGATTATATCTCCTTCCCTCGAGACTTCTTCAAGAACGGGAAGGAATACGTATTATAATCATACTGGTTCAGAAGGTTTACGTCTTTATTTATTTTAGAAATTGAGAGCCAGGATTATATAAGAATGAATCACGTTTAAGGTGTGTTTATTTAACTTATAAATATCTTTCCTTTATTCACTGTAGTGCATTGTATCCCAGAACCTATTACAGCTAGCTGTATGACTCAATTGAAAAATGTTATTTTCTACTTCAATGCTGTTCTCTTACGCCATGTGCTGAACTACAATAATAAATACATAGTTAATAGTCCCTATTAATGTCAGAACGGCGTATTATCTCTCATTTCAGTGTTGTTGGAAACATTTTGTAGTAACATACTGTACCTCTTCAAGTACAAAATAAAGTGTTCCGAAAGTTTATAAAATGTGAGTTTATGTTTTTTTTTCTTTTAAAACTATACAAATATTATGTTATATCTTCTTAAAACAGAAAAAATAAAATAAATTGAATCACCACTGTCGATAAATAATCGTTAATTTTGAATATTTGTACTTGGTTTGAACAGAATATAACTAAATTATTGATAACAATGTGCATGATTTATGTATGTAGGGGATTACATTTTCTTGTAACTTATAGCTCTAGTTAAACTGAAAACAAAGAAACATTTCAGACTAATAGCAAACATAAAAAAGCTTTAACTGACTCCGTTGCTTTCAACAGACAATAAAAATAAAAAAGATCACGCACAGAAATTTAAGTTTCCTAGAAATCACAGATTATATATTAATTAGATAGGTTAATAAATTAGATATTAATTAGATAGATTAATAGATTAGATATTAAGTAGATAGATTAATAGATTAGGTATTAATTACAAATTCTCGGGTTAGTGTTTCCTTTAAATATTGCATGAAAGAATAGTAAGAGACTTGTATGGGACTGTCATTGCAGACTACTTAGTCATTCTGAACACAGTCGGGATAAGTAAAAAGAATACAAAATAAAGCGTACGTTTTGAACATAACATCCTGATATAAACTGAATAAACTTGTACATGAACAATAAACCATTAATGTGTGGAAGCGAGGTTTGTAAAGTTACTTACTTGCTAAGGTATGAAGTTTTCAGTTTGCGTGTTGCAGTACAAGTTTGTACAACTAAGACTCTCTACACTATCAAATGCTTTTGTTTCTAGTTTTAATCACAAACTCTGTCTTAAACATTTACTTTACGTTATGGCAGAGACAAAATATCTAAAAAAATTGCTGTTTTAATTTTATCGTATTTCATAAGTTAACTACGGTGTATTCCGTAATTCGTAAGCGATATGGTTTTGGCAAGTAGTGTCAAAGTTAGATTTGGTTAGACAAAGTTGAATTTGGAATAAGGTCAGGTTGTGGTAAGATAGGAAATATTTTAAGTACGAATTGTTTTATAGTAGATTAATGAATGACCTTCTGAAAAAAATTATTGGAGATGCATAGTAAAATAATATTATGTCAATAAGTTTATATTAAAAAAATAATTTCTTTTTCAAAATCAGATCTACACACATAGTGTACAAAGTGCAAATTCAGTAAATATTTGTTTTCGCTATATTTTTGTTATTGTTATTATTGTTTATTTATTTAGAGAAATACGAGTAATTAATTTTATTCAATAAATTCTTAAGTTAAGTAATTAAAGATTTATTTATCCATTGACGTTGTTTTCGTCTAGCAGTGAAGCACAACAAGAGTTACTAAATATTACACTAGCTCGTAGAATGTTGTTCTTTTTACGTTTGGTTTTCAAGCAATGGCGAGCTTCCGTATCGATATACCGATGTAGCCTGGATCTGTGCTTGCCAGCAAATTATGAAAAGAAAGAATTTATTTCCAGCTAATTTTTTTTACAAATTATTCGTCATGTTCAATTACTTAACTTAATATAAATAAAAAACTTCCTTATTTAATACATATACTTTACTTAAATTGTTTATTTGATACATACATTTAAATTGTTTATTTGAACCTTAAAACTTAGTAGGATCGGTACTAGTTCATACAAATACCTCCCACGAGGGTTTGTAAACACCTAATAAGCAATTTAAATAAGTTACCCATCAGACTCATAAATAACCCAAACAATATAGGCTAGGCTAGCAATTATTACAAGATCTTAAAGTTTATTAAGGTCTCTAGGGCAAATAATCCTTAATATTAAATTTGTATGATGTACTTGGGCTTCTGAACATATATAAAAGTAATAATACACTACAGGCTTGTTCTTTGTTTTAGTTTTTATTTAAAACTAATGAAGTAAGAAAAAGATGAATGAGATAAAATATATGTATGTGTGGAAGCAGTGTCTCAGAAAATTCGAGAATCCTTCTAAAAGGTTTATGTTTTTTGTTTTGAGACTTTAATATAAAATTGTACATGCAAAATCTTTACATATAGATACAAACTTGTGTACTATATTTATAACTGTATCTATATTTATTGGACATGTTTATTTTTTTAAATAAAAGTTAGCCTGATAAGTTGTTTATAAAAAAAAAGAAAAACAATATAAAATACAAATACACGTATTAAACTAAATACATTAATCAACATTTTAATAACCTTATAACTAGACCACGAGGCTCCAGAAACAATATCTGCCAAGCAGAATATACAAATTTGATCGACAAAATATAAGCTTTGATTTTTAAAACATATAATATGATTTTTAAGAGAAACATACATACATTGTAATACTAAGTTTATCGTTAACAGCTTTTAGGTTTTTGGAATTAAAAAAAAATACATAAAACAAAATAATAATAAGGGAATTAAAAATTATATGGACGAAAAATATACTTTTGGTTTTAATTTGCTCTCATTGTCTAATAAAAATTGAAAAGTAGGTTAACGCAAGTTTAAAATTTGAGATTCATGTTTCTTTTGTATCTAAGTCATTAAGCTTAGCTTAAAATTACTTTCTAGGCCTAACCTAAAATTATTATATGTATGTTGCCGTTAAGGCAGGTAAAATAAATTAAATATACACACAATAATTTTAAGTTAGGCAGAGACTGATGAACCGACATTTTATGTTTATTGAATGTTTTGAGCGCTTGACTATAATATATATGAACTAAGCCGGACGGAACCGATCGTCTCTCAATTTAAATTGATGAACCAAAACATATCCCAAAACACATGATTCTTTAATGTATTTACATTCATTGCCATAGCAACCAATTTGATAACGCTTTTTAGTTACGCGCATTTTCTATTTGTAATTGCCATAGCAATCAATTTGATAACAGTTTTCATTACTCGTATTTTATATTTGTCATTGCCATACCAACCTATTAATAACACTTTCTTTCGTTACGCATTAAATTTTCTCTTTGTTAACTCCCTGCTTAAAAATCAATAGCCTCTGTAAGTCAAAGTTCAACACCATTTCTGCGTACTTACATACCCATGATATACGCGTTTATTGTATAGAATAGTTACGTACTTTTGATAGGTATGTTTCGAAGAAAGTAGGAGAGATTTTAGAAATCGGGAACTTTGTTTAAAAACTTTAATATTTTCTTCAAAATGTATAAAAATGTAAAATAAATTTTTCGTTCATAAAACTCATACAATAGTACCATTTTTATGTAACTCAAAAAAATATTTTCCTCCTAACAATGTTTTTTATTTAACACCCAACTACCTCATGTATATCAAGAATTTTCATGTAAATGAATGTGGTAATAATTAAGTGTTAATAAGGTAGACTTAAACTTCATCTTTCATAAAAAAATTTTTGTCTACAAAATTTGCTTAGGGTGTTAAAGTTTGATTTCTAAAAATTTTAACTTTTTATAACCTTGTTTTGGGGATAATCGAGCACAAGGCCTCTCCACCCCTGCAATAAACTTTTCATAAAAATCCAAAATTGTTTACGATGGGCTAAAAGTCATATGCAATTAGTTTCTTTATGTAACTAATACTTTGTTTAATATAAATGTTTATGAACATTCTGTTTTCTGAAAAAGCCATATAACTGTTAAAATACTAGTACCATTTTTGCTCGATTTACAAGTGTAATATCATTTTTGTTACTGATTAAGATAAAAACATTTTATTAGGTCAGGAATAGAACTTGAGAAAGAATACAAATTTTAACATTTGACTTAAACCAAGTAGCTCTTACTCTAAGAACAATTATTTCTTAGTTTTTTGTGTCTAAACATCATGAAGAAATAGAGATATCTTTAAACAAATCAGAATAGATAAAATGTAACTAAATGTTATCCTGTAACACAGAGTTATACGATTTTTATAACGTTCCTTCACATTCTTAACACAAAATATTGAATTTTAAATTTGAAACCCACTACCCCACCAACAGAATTTCTAAACTCTTTCCTACCTATTTCAGTCGTTACCATGGTAACTTCCGAAAATATCTACCTGGTTTCTCGTTTATATCACTGATACCATGATACATAGTAGTGGAAAATCTTCGGCAAGTTCGTTAATCTTTACAGCAAGGTAGATGAACAGAATATGCAAAGAAATATTCAACGTTTTTATGAAAAACTTAATAATTACTAGAACTTTATTAATATACAAAATACTGCATGAATAAGATTAAGTTTGCTAACTTCTTCTTAACTTCCTTCATGAAAATGTAAACTCTTTGTTTTTAGTTGTTGGTATGAGTTACATTTATTCTGGTTGATAGGTCTGTTTTGAAATTGGTTTTGCTATTGTCAATCTTGCTTAAAATATAGGTGTAATTTAAATGTATTTTCTATAGACTGTACTTGTGTATGTATGTATGAGTGTTTATATATAGGTGTATGGAGTACGTCCGTATATGTACGATACTGCTTTTTTTATGAATTATGATTATTTTCCTTAAAAGTATTTATAAAATATCCCTCATAGGTTCCGACATAAAGGATTGTTTTTTTTTTTTTCGTTTTTTTGTATTACAATATTTGTTGTAATATGTTAAAATAAATATAATAAGGAACAACTAATATAAAATAAAAAGATACATAAATATGACTCGTAAAAAAATTGTTTGTTAATAATGATAGCCATTAACTTAAAAGGTGGGGAAACTAGAGGTCGACGAACAACAAAATCATAATTATCTTAGTAAGCAAAGTATTAAGTCCATTAAGTTATTGTAAACTTTCTAAATGAGATTTAAACCTTTTGTGCGACACATTGCGATCAACCCTTATGCCAAAGTAGGAGACAAAATCGGAAACAACATGAAGGCGGTTTAAATTTGTTGTAAATCTACATTTAAGAAAGAAAATATAATATTTTGTGTGATAACTAAAACCTTGTAACAGGTAAATAAGTTTATTTAGTGTTATCATTCATACGGGAGTAAATGGGAATATCAAAGTCTACCTAAATGTAGGTTAATCCGAAAGCGACTATTTTAATATGTGTTATGTCTTCAGTAGGCTATACTATGTTCTGATGATCTGATGATAGAGTTACAGGTCGAGAACATGCCGTACTATGTAAGTAGACAAATGTCACGTGATGCATGCAAAAGCTAATACAGTATTTCATTATTAAATTGTTTTAAAATTTGCACCTTTAATTATGTGACAGTTGAACATAATATAAGAGGTTTTTAAATAAAAACATTTTATTGTGTGCTTAAGACCGCACAGGAGAAGTGTAAGCTTTTTAACACAACTTACGAAATGAGGAAGCAGAATGTCGTTTTTAACACAACTTATCAAACGAGGAAGCACAATGTTCATTTCAGAGGTATTACCAATTAAACTACACATTGTGTTAACATTAACGGGTGATTACTTTACTAGCGCCTATGGTGATGGACTTTGCTGGTTCGAATCTCGGCAAGATCGAAACTTTTTTTCAAACAGACGGAATAGAGCGTTTCACAATAGAGCGTTTCACAAAATGCGTTACGGTAAATCCGTTACACCCACCAGCAAACATAGCGGCGAGGTGCACCTATAGCAGTTTACACTACAATAAAACATTACGATTGATAGTAATGGCCGAAGTACTTGGTAGAATTCCATATTTAATTTTTTTTAAACAAACACAATTTTTTATAATTTCTACAAGTGTCTGTATAAGCTGCCTCGCCAATGCCGTCACGGACGAAACCTTGGTTGGCAAAATTAAAAAATAAAAATTGTACAAATTATGTTTGTTTTTTAATTCAATAAAACATTTTTCAAATCCACAACTCTGTTGATACTATCACAACCGTTGCACCGTACTGTTACAAGTTATTTACTGATGAACAACTGAACTCAAAATACAAACAACAAATAGTCTAGAAATGTGAAGGAGGGCATTTCATTGTGTATTAATTATTCGAGCATCAACTACATCCAAGCGTGTTTCTAAAACCAGTATTCATTAAATATTTCCATATGATTGTGTAATAATCATTTCCCGTAAAACTGCATTCTTCGTAATTTCTCCTTTTACCAACCAACTTTACATTTTATAACTAATAAAATGCAAACTCTCAATGTATCACAGAACTCGGTAACACATGAAACACCTATTTCTAAATAACTGCCCCTAAACATCCTATTCCCTCTAAAATTCTAACAAACTGTTTACTACATATTACAAATGTTACGGTTATGGAAAGCCACAGTAACATTTTTAATGATAATCGTAAAACGGGTGACCTCTAGCTGTGACCTTTTTTACGAGTAATTTCATCAGCGAGTGCCTGCATTTAAAACAGCTTAACACAATGAACAAACCGGGTTGTAAACTATAAGACGTCGTACTTTGAGTCAAGTGTAATGAAACATTTAATGTTCTCTAATAAAACCTTCAACGAGGCACTTTAGCGTGAGATTAATAAATTAAAACTAGACTAACTGAGTGAAATTATAACACGCGCGCCTGTATAGGTTGTTTGTGGGGAAATTTAGGTATTACCAATTACATTGTAATCGTACGTAATTCGGAGTCAGCTAAAACATTTTATTAAAGGGTAACAAACAATGAATGGTTAAACATCACCATAATGACAAAGGATTGCGTGCCTTCGAAATAGGTGCTTAAAGAGTAAAACAGTTCAACAAAAGTGCGCCTTTAAAACATAATGTGACTTTTATGAATATATGAATATTGTTTACTAGACTCCCAAAGTGACAGCTGCGAGATGAAAACATCACATGGTGAGAAATATATTACACAAAGGAGAAAACTCTGAGGGATTGTATGATGCACGCCTAAACCAAATTTGGCAAAGTGGTTAATGAGCTTCGTCTTGTAAAATATTTGCATTACTTACATTTATGATGTTTAAAATGTTATAAAATAACGCAAAACCAAAACACCTTTAATTTCGATGAGAATGGAATGCTGAAAGTTAGCCCAATTTCTTCTTTTGCGATACATACATCGTTTTAGATTTATATTATTTGCATTGAAGGAATGAAAACGGGAAAGCAAATTTAAAAAATATATATTTATTATTTTACTTCCTATGGAGCTAGAGAGCTGAAATTTTGTATGAAATACTGTAAGTCATTTCGAGCATTTAGATTACTTGAGTGTAAATTGTGAAATGAGTTAATTATTCTTGAGTGAAAAAAATAATAATTCGTGCACTTGCTACGAAGATAGCAAACTGAAACTTGGCACATATAACTTTAAAGTTACATAGGGAAAAAACAATTGTGTTTTTTTTTATTTTATTGGAATCTAAGATGTAAAATATTTGTCGAAGCAACTATTTTAGGTTATAAACTACACTTATAAACCTGAAATGCACCTCAAAACCCGTGATAGGATTAACAATTTGTCTCAAAACGTATTTTTAGCGCTTACTGTAAGCATAAATCGTAAAATCGATTCGGATTAAACTCACTATATGTTTTTTGAATGTTCACTTTCCAGAATTTATTCATCTTTTTATGTTTTAAAACTTGTGAAATCATTTCCTTATTTTATGTTATTTCAATGGGTATCATTATCAATTTTTATTTTTTTTATCTCTTATAGTAAAATTACGAAAACTAGACAAATTCTTTTCCTTGTTATTGATAGGGGACAAAGTAAGCCAAACATTTAAAGTAAGTCAGTAAGATACCTTTAGAATTGTGTAATGGCTACATAATATAAAATTTCTTCAAAACTACACCCAAATCAAATACAGATTTCTGGGGAATATTGATCTAAAAAATATGTTTGCATCTAACTAATATGATCTAAGTAACTTTGCAATGCTAATCTGTTGCAAATTAAATATATTTAACCCTTTATTATTGAGACAAACTAACTCTTTTGCGTGGTTTTTGTTAGTCACAATAATTTCCAATATAAAGTTATTTTCCTTACCACTAGTTACACTAATCTTTTAGTTTCAGTTTTCTATTATTTGTAACTGTACATTTGTTTCTTTTATGACTTTTGCGGTGCCATTTTAGGCAAAACAATAACAGCTTACAATATACACAGTGTAACCGCGTTGTCTATGAACATTAAAATGGTTAAGAATAATTTTATATAGCTGAAACATAAAACATCTGCAATCATATGTTATCTCTAAAATGCATGTACAAACTTGAACTCTAAGAAAACTATCAGACAACACAGAACTTCACAAGTCTCAGAGAACAACAGGGTACTAAACATCAACAGTAATAACTATAAATAAATTGTGAGCTTGACTTGTGAGATAATAAACTTGATAGAGTTAAACTTAAAAACAGATTTTTAAATAAAAATACTAAAACAATTTTTTATTTACTAAAACGCGTTTAAAAAATCTGTCGTCATTTTAAAACTATTATTCTTATAGGTTGAAGAAATGAATAAGAAGTAATTGAATAACAAATAGATCGCCTTCTTAAAACTCTTGCTCATGTTAAAAAAAATACCTTATATCATTTTAAACTCCATTAAATCGCCATTTAAAACTCTTTTGCGTGTGAAAAATATCAGACCTGACTGCCTTATTTATTTATAATTTCATATGTACTTTATGTGTTCAGTTTGAGTTTTGTGAAAGATAATAATACAATAAAAAATAAAAAACATTCTCTTCAGAACGGTGCTCCAGTACACTTATTACGTGAGTATAATAAACACGCATAACAAACAAAAGTGAGATACTCGATTGTAAAAACATAATAAAACCATAAGATAAGTAAATAATTTTTGTATATAGAAAATATACCAGTCCAGAATTCCGTAAGAGGATTGAAGTCGTATTAGGCCTACCTTAAACGGTGTAAACCCTCGTCGCTACAAATACGGTTATAGTACGAATATAAGAGTCGAACTGTTTAACAAAATAATAAATAGTCTAACTTTTTATTATATGTAAATGATTGTTATTATGTCAGTGTGCCATAGCGTCGTAGCATTTGACATGTAGCAGAGTGAAATCTCAAATAATTTATGTGTGCTATTTTAGCCAGCACCAGCATAAGCTATATAAATCACCCGGTTAGTTAGTTTTACAAAACTTTTACTTTTTCATCACTTCTCAGTTCCGAACTGAACAAAATTATTAAACAGAGCTTAAGTTATCCAAACGACATATAGTAAATTTTCAGTTAAATCAGATAATATTCTAGTTGAATCATAACTAAAGGAACAAAATAATCGATATTAGTCAGCTGTCAAATAGAATCGCTTTCACCTAAAAACGGTCGTAAAGACTCCAAGATATAAAATCATTCTACAAATCTATACAACATATATATTCTACAGAATCCATTACATTTTTAGCTTTATCTGAATACCAACTTTAAAACACTAATACAATATACAATATAAAATAACACAGTATTGAACTCACATCATTGTTTGTATAAGCTATAGGCCCATCGCTAGCTTCCCATTTGTTAGCTATCCGTATTGTTTCGGCTGTCTTTTGTTGAATTGATTTTGTGTCATCGAGAAGTGTCAATTCGTAAAATTCTTGGATATCTGCAACAGACAAGCAACACATACAGAATGAGTAGAAATAAAGTATAAGGTTTAGAGATTATATCCAAATGAACTTGGTTTGATAAAAATAGAGGCGGTACAGTCATTATCTTTACTTTGAATGGTCATTACAAGAGTCACCTCACTTAGGAGATGCAGTAGAACCACCACCTTCAGTTAGGAGAGGCAGTAAACTAGCAACCTTCACTTAATGGACTTCACTTAGGAGAGGCACTACAATAATCGTATTCACTACAATAATCGCATTCATTTATTAGGGAAGGACAATAGTCACCCCCACTTAGAAGGTGCATTACAATAATTACATTCACTTAGGAGAGGCTTTGCAATAGTCACCTTTACTTAGTAATGACAATACAATAGTCACCTTCACTTAAGAAGGGGTAGTAAAATCACCACCTTCACTTTAGAGGGAAAGTAAAATAATCACCATTAGGGGTGGTACTTATTAGGGGATACTTACTATGACCACTTATTAGGGGTAGTACAATAGTCACATACACTATTGTAAATAAATAAATAGGCACCTTATTATTTTTGTAAATAGTCACCTTCACAAATCTTATCACCTACTTAGCCAATAAAAACATGTTATTTTATTTTGATTTACGATATTGTTGTTTCTCATCTTTTGTTGTTATGACGTTTTACTGCTTGGTTTTCTTTACTGGTGGTTTATTCTATCCATACAGTTTATAATTAGTCAATGGTTTTAAGTTGATGGTGCCTTATATTTTTTCTTCACAAATTGTAAGATTTAAAATAAAACTGTTTCTATTCTTATTGTATTTGGGGTTTTCAAACAGTGTGCTAATCTTGCACAGACGATGATACTCTTTACAATAAAAAAGGCGTTTCCATGAAAAAAGCATAAATGTCGCACAGAAAAAAGTAAAAACACTTAGATCTACATGACACAAGATAAAATATTACTTTACAACTAAGTGCACAAAACTAAATTAATAAATAAACTGGTTATTTATTTTACGTATATAATTCAAAGCAACTTTGCAAAGTATACTTATTTTATGACAATTTAAATTCCTTTAAAGTTCGTATACAGGGGTGGCAAAAAGTCCCGGAACAACCCAATATCTTTTTTCAGGTTCCACTTACACAATTGAAACTTTGCAAATTGTTTATGGGTATAAAAAACAACTTTTTTAGAATATGGCTGATTTTTCACCTCCTCTGGGGGACGGCCCGTCAGGAGTCGGTGAAAAATCTTAAATGTAAGCATGGGTTGTTATGCATATCATTTTAAAGGTCTTGATGAGACAAACACAACGACATAATAAAATGAAAAATGGATGATCCTGAAAAAAGTTATGGCTGTTCAAAGTTTTGATATGCTGCATGTTAAATGAGCCTTATTCTAAGTTTAATTTATTTTTACATGTTCCATGTATTACACGTTCAACTCTGCAATTGAATCATTGTTTAAAAGCTGCAGTAATATAATTTTAATAATAGTTACAGTAGATAGTTCAATCACTGTTTAAAAGCTGCAGTAATATAATTTTAATAATAGTT
>JAGFPH010000006.1:1836297-1858763 GCA_018207615.1 Philaenus spumarius
CCTAAACCGTTCAATGATAGTAAAGAGTCTCAACATGTTAAGAATTGCATTTTTTTTAACCTGTGGCCTAGAAATCAGTCTTTCAAAAATGAGTAAGCACGGAAATTTTCGTTTTTGAATGTTGGTTATGCAATTGTTTAATATCTCAAAAATATCATTAACTAGGGAAGACATTTTTACAAAATGATTGCTAATTTAAAATCACCTCAAAATAATTCGTATTACAATTTTATTAATTTGAAATTGTGCAAAGTTTATTTTCCAAAACATTTTTCTTGCTCTGGCAATCCATTACAGTTGTTTAAATAAATTGTAAATCAGTAAACATTGAAGAAGTTGGACTAAGCTTTTAGTAGTACTAGTACATGTAATAATATTGAAATATTACACGTGTTTTGCTTTAATTGTTAATAGTATTCATTTGTTAAAAAAGCCAAAGGAATCATGCTATGCGTTCTTAACATGTGAGGTTCCTCTTGTATATTATATCCTTTTTTGAACAATATCATACTTTATAAGTTTTAAAACTGTAATCCTTCCATCAATTATAAATAATTTCTAACTGGACAAAATTCACTGAACACAGTAAGTTGGAAGTAAAGACAAAGTGCCAAAAGGTAGTTAGTTTCGGAAATGCAGATCGAGGGTCTCCGGCATTTCCGGTGATGACCAATTGATCAAGACAGTCTCTTTGGACCGCATCGCGTGGATCCTTTTACGGAGATCCCATAATGCTCAAATAAAAAAAGCCAGTAGGGTTTATGTTTTTACATTATCGATAAAGTAATTGTTGTGCGAAGTAAAAATAAAACGTAATTAAAAATAAAGTTTTTCTTTTCTCGCGCTATAATGGATTGGACTTTCGCGCCATATTTTCAGCTCGGATGCCATCCTGACAAATTTGCGGTTGAAGATGACCAAGAAGACAAACCGTATGATCCGTCACATCTAGTCACAATTTCTTTTGTTCAAAAGTGAAAAATAATTTCCCCTACTTCTTTAGGGTATACTTAGACATAATCGTCATACATCTATCAGATCTTTGTCAGCCCGGAAAAGTTTGTGCTTACACGCCAAGGGGTTAACAAGTTAAACTAAATGTTTCAAATTATTTTAACAAATGTAGTTTCCACACGTTCAAATATTTGTCTTCCGGTTTTCAAAGATTTACTATAGTATTCAATGTATATATATACAAAAACGCTTGACATATGTTTGGTGAAAACATTATAATATGTTAAAAATGAGACTTTAAACAGAGTAAAATTAGTTTTGAAAAGTGATTTTACTCAAAGTTTGTGATGCAAAGGAATTACTATCATCTTCAATTTCATAATTTAAAATAATCATATTTATTATCTGACAAAAAAAGGAAAAAAAAGAAAATGATTTATGAATAACATAGATACACTTTTTACCTATAATAACACCATGACAATGTAGTTACAATAACGTTTTGTTTGCATTTACAATATCCAGTAATTCTATCCATTTATTTTATTTATCAAGTTTTAAGTTGTAGGATATATTTATTTAATATATTAATTAAAAACTAAAAACTCATTAAAAAACAAATGTATTAATTCTGTTTTAAGTAGTCTACTCAAGAAGAACTGCTTCAAGTTCAAGTTATAAAAATAACTAGAATAAAAGATTATAAAATGTAAGGAAAATCTACTTCAAAGCCATCCGGTAATCAACCGGAAAAGCAACGTTTTATTCTATAGATGATACCATTTATATTTGCACTAGCTCGCAATTTTTGCTCAACAAAAGGAATCGTCAAGTTTTAAAATCTTCTTGGCACATTTTAGACCTAAAGCTTTGAAAATTGGTACGCCCCCTATACTCATTGGTCAGGTAAAAAACTAGAAGTCAGAAGTACTGTTAAGTGCAGCCGCGAGTTCTCTTCTACAGAAGATGTCATTATCTTCAATGATGCGCAAGCTGCAATAATTAAACTATAACCACAGACTATAGAATTACTCTGTAGCATATTAATATTATAACTTTAGTATATGTTTGATTAACCTAGATTTTATGAAAATATAAAGTTCATGGGTCTTTTGCTTGTAGACAAAGATATTTCTTGCAAACAATTTTGCTTAGTAAAATCAGTACTCTTATAAATACACTTTTTGTAAAATGAGTTTTTTTTTTTTTTTTTTGTTAATAAAACAACAGAATTATGGAACACAAATTTCAAGTTCCTAGGTGGTATAGTTTGTGAATTTTCTTGATGAGTGAGTGAGTCTGTCAGTGGTATTTCAGCTTTTATATAGATTGTATTACCATGCAATCTTTTAGGTGCAGTATGACTAGTATTTATTGCATATAGGAAGCAGATTTTTTACTTACTCATGCAATGTTTATGTTGACTAAGGCTACGGCCACGCTAGGCGACCTGGTCGCTGCGACAAAGAAAAAAAGTGGAATGCATTGAATGATATAAATACGGCCACGCTAGGCGACCCGCGACCAGCGACAGCAAATAGAACGCGACCTAGAGCGTTTTCTGGTCGCGGCGACAAATACGCTCCCCATGTTATCTTATGGAGCCGGCCACGCTTGGCGACAGGTCGCTACATGTCTTCCCCCACCCTTCTCTACTCCACCTGCTTTATGTGCGCTTTGATGCTAGTTCAGTGTTTTCAGATTCAGAACCATGCCTTTAGACAAATGAAGAGAAGAATAAAGAAGGAAAGTTATTATTATTATTTTATTACACAATCTTATTACATAATTTTATACTTATTAAATTCGCAAAGTAAAAAAGGAGAAATAGAATCAAGTGTTTAATAGAATCAAATTCATTAAACGTTTAAAGGCCTATTTTAGGTGCTTTAATGCTGTCACTGAAGATTAAGAAATTATGAAAAAACTTTTTCAATCATTTTAGACTGTCTGTAAGGTTATTTGTTTTGACAGGTATTTTTGTGGGCGCGCGCACAATAACTCACCAAATTTTCACAATAACTCACAGGCGCGTTGGAGGCAGTCAAACACGTTTTACCATAAATATTATTCGTATATTTTTATAGGCCTAATCGTTAAACGGTCTAAAAAATGGTACAGGAACTTCATTTTTGTATAGTATAAACATATATTGTTTATATCTAGTATTAATTTTATTTAAATCTGGTAAATATTTTTAGAGAAAATGGGGTTTTACTTTTACTGAACAAGCGTTTTCAATATCTGAAAGTGTAGGTAAGAATATCTTTTAAAATATTCAAGTGATTTTAATAAAATGTATAGGTACATATAAACAATATTTGTATAAAAAAACTTTACAAAATGGAGTTCCTATACAAAGATTTAAACCGTTTAAGGATTAGGCCTATAAAAAGTTACGAATAAAGTTTACGGTGGCGTATTAGATAGTTGACGGGCTCGTATAAGCAAAGGGCGGTGTATGAGTTAATTAGTATCCATTATTTAATAGAATTTTATTTTATTTAAGCAATTAAAAAAATATTAAACAAATATTAAGTACTTAGTGATAAGACTAAAAGCTTTGACTTAATAAAGAAAGCTAGAGCTAAGACTAAAAGCCAAAAGCTTATGCTAGGTTTTTATTCAACATAAATAATGTACTCTTTTATTTTGTTAAATCATTTTTAATAAGACAATTGAAGCAAGAAAACATGCAAATTATTCAGAAGATATTCGGCAATCACTAGCAATCATATCCTCATTCAAAGAAGTCATCTTTTGCAATTGTGTTACCGCGACTGTCGCTAAGTGTGGCACCTACCCGCGACCAGGTCGCGGATAAAAAATTCTCCGCGACCGGGTCGCGGCGACTAGGTCGCGTAGCGTGGCCGTAGCCTTAGATGTGTGTAAAGTAATGTACATAAAGGAACGTGATTTGACTATGTCATCAAAGATTGATAACCGTTGGGTGGAGTATGCCACTAATTTTTTATATAACACAATGTTCATATGTTTTGAATAAAACTGTTTCCAAAACATTTGAATTTTAACTGTTTTTTACCAAAATATTACTCAAATCACCTGGTCCAATTTGTATAAACATTTTTCACTAGGTATTCAATATTTTCTTCTGAACCAAATTATTCATTTTTTATTTATAACAGTCTTTTCCATTGAAAACACACATTTTATGAGATGCTTCTAAAAAATACATATTTCACTAAACAGAAACCGTTGGACACAATATACATTTTCATAACAAAGAAACCACCAATGTACTTTATGTATATAGAAAATGTAGGTTAATGCAACATATACTAAACTTATAATATTAATAACGATTTGGAACAGAGCCAAGAGTTAGAAACAGGAGCATGTTTGAATCAGGAGAACTGGATAACAGAAAAGTTAGTAAATAAGTTTTTGTTGTTTTCAGCTCACATGAAAGGTTTAGATTTAGATTGGTCAGAGTTATATTGGCGAAGAAAGCCGTAGGGCTTAAGTCCATGAGAACAAACTGTCGGAACCGAATCAAGTTATTGACAATGTTACAAGGCAATTTGTTACAAGAGTTTATTCTACCAAGGTTCCTGATGTATTAAGCCATAGGCTTAGAGTTGTTAGTTCTACACGGTACTTTACACTTTACACACGGTTTTGATTCGACTTTTATAATTGAACAGGAAACACAATTTCCCAAACAATGTGGATACTTATTTTCTATAAAGAGTCTTAATTGCTTCCTTTCCTAATTTAAGGTTTTTGTAAGGATTTGCAAAACAATTCATATATGTTAATTCATCCAAATCTGATATACAGTTTTTGAGTTAAATTACAATCTACCAATATAATATTTTCATCCTTGTGATATACAGCAAAGAGTTTATTAAATTCTAGATGGTTTTACTTAATAGTATTGTAGACTATTGCGTAATTCACACGCCAACCCTTTCCTTCATCCATATACTTGGTTTATAACTATCATTTAATAAACCTCGTAAAAATAATTATAACTTCAAGCTAAGATATTAAATAAATTTAAATTTGTAAATCAAATTATTAGGATTCTAATAGCAGGTATTATAACAAAGAAAGAAAAGAAACAGCATGCTTAAGCCATCTTCTAAGAGATGTAATATATGAAATCAGCTTTGAGGAAGTGTCACTGAGAATTATCCTCAGTTTAAATGTGTTGGAGTAAACAGCTGACAACTTAATCATTAGGAGATCATTAGTCCTTTTCAAATTCAAAGGTCAAAAATTATATTTTTGGTTCAACATATTCAGTTTTGGTACAATAATTTAGTTTTTTCCTTCAAATATTCCTATTAGCATTTGGTTAATACTTCGAAAAAAATATTTTGCATTCTAATTTTTGGGTTAGGTTAGTGTTTATGGGTAATATGAAGCCGGTTCTTTTTAACTGTTAGGCTATGCCATAAACTTAATACGTTCAATTAGACATGTAATACTATTATTAGAAAGAAATAATAAAATATGTTTGTGGAGCATGCTTGTAAAGCACGCATGGATCTTTTCTAATTCTTTGTGAAGTTCGAAAATAGCACTTGTCATGAAACATTTTCAGGTCAATATAATTATGTGTACACAATTAAAATATATAAATTAGTATTGTTAGTCAGAACGGAAGGAGTTATTTTTGAAACTGATAATGACCTAAATCAAAACATTCCCTGTCTTGTGACTCGAAATAAAACTTGACGAACCGTCTCGATAATCAACCTACTTCTGGACAAGATGTAGTTTTATGGTAGAATGGCTGCATCAAGTAAAGTGACGTCATCACACACATGACATGAAGTTTACCTTCAGCTTTATCGTGATGAACGATCAAACTCTGTTAGACTTTATGAATAGAGAGTATAGTAAATTTGTTTCAACTATCGCTGAGTAGGGAAATCTCGTTACTTCCTTCTAGAGGTAGTTTTGGCTAAACTGTGTTATGGCGTATTTTGTAGAAAGTACTTTAGATTAAATTCTGTAATGCTCCGTATTTTATATAAAACACTTAAATTATACAAGTTCCCGCTCCTTGTAACACACATCCCGGTACTTTTCATATAATGAATATTTAATATAAAATATACATAATTTACTGGCAACGGTTTAATATAAATTACAAATAAAAAATATAAAGCTGATAATTTAATTTACTATTTACCGACACGAAAAAGTATGAATAATGAAGGCAATTTTATTACTAAAAGAAATAACATTAGATTAGGGAAAATAAACTATTTACATACAAACAAATTACGTTATAATTATTTAAGTTACTAACGAACTATAAACAAAATTAGTAACGAAAATAGACTAAGTATAAGAAAAAATAAAATATTTAAAGTTGCAATATTATTTACGATTCAGACTACCAGAGCTGTTTGTTAGGATGAAATATATTGTAAACATATGTTTACTATTCCAGAATTGTGTACGGAGAGACGAACTAAAAAATGGGATGAGTAACTGGTTTTAGAGGGAGCGGACTATGGTTAGTGTTGCAGCCCAAGCATATAATCTGATAGATTTAAAAAAAAAAAAAAAATACTTTCAAGTCCATACCTTAACTTGGCTGAATCCGAAGAGCTTAGGCTATGTTTGACATACGAGAGGATGAAAAACCAATTATAATTCATTATGAAAACTTACCTATATGTACAACGCATTTTCTCAAATCCATAAGTCCAACGAATTGTAAAAGTCAGCTAAATCAAGACATCTACAATTTGAATATTTACGGCCTACATTGTGTCTACATAATATTAAAGTTCTTGATAAGAGGATGAACCAAAAATGTATTATGTTGGAAAAACGTAGAATATGTGCAGAAACTTTTTTTAAATGACGGTTCCATTAGCACAATGCGTTTTAAAAATCAGCTGTTTCAGTTAATTTTTATAACAGATTTTGTTATTATAGGTTCCGTTTGTTAATGACCAAACAATTATTTGTATAGCCTAACTTTTTTCACATATTCCGTGCAATTTCTAAATTAAATTTTAATCTACATATTTTACCATTTTAAACTAATCAGAGAAAGGATAATAATGTACATTTAAACTGGCTATTAATTCCAAAATTTTAAAACAAAATTTATCTTAAATTTCACTTTAAAGCCATGTTTACATAAAATTTTATCGAAACCTCATGATTTAGTATGAAATTAAAAAGTACAGTTAAGATATTAAGACGAATTTCAATAATTTATTTTAGCTTTTAAATTTTATTTGTGATTTTTATAGTCTTAAAACCAAATGGTTGCAACACCATACAAACCAAATGCAAGTTACTATTAAAATTATTTGTTTGTCAATTTACCTTTATTTAGCCACCATTTGTTTTGCTAATATTTGATCAAATTAAAACAACCTTTTGCTAAAGTAAAAAATAAACGAACATTTTATATCTTTCTATTAGAGTCGGTCTTGGAAAAGTAGAAAAGAACTGTCAACTAAAACATTTACTCTTTGAAGCTTTTAGTTTAAATTGAATTACTAAGACTCATTAAGATGAAATATGAATTAAAGTAAAACTACATTTATAAATAAATTTTTTTAAAGCTTTTAATTAATGCACATAAATAGCTCTAACTTTATATACAGATGATGAGCTTTGGAGTGATTCTATTCATGTTTAAATTTAATGTTAATTCGATGTCAGCAAGAGTAAAAGGTTTGAATATACTCTCTCTAATTAAATAATTATTTAAATTAAAATTCCCGACAAAATCACCTATACACGGCTACTTCAGTTCCCATGTAAACTAGAAGTTCATACCAGAAACTGACAGACTGTCTAGAGCACATTGAGTTATTTATTTTGCTGTAATCAATGAGTAGGTGAATTACTCCTCTTCGTTTACTTCCACCTCACAGCTCTATGAAATCAGCTGAGATTGTTTCATCGCACTTCAATAATCGTATAGTTAATGGGATAAATGCATTTTTTTTCAATCTTTGAGCCATTAACAAAACGTGTTTAGTGTGTTATACATATAAAAACTCTATTTAACCCACGTAACGGCGATCCACTAATGATGCCCTTAGGTTTGACTTATTCCTGCCCACAATGTATTTTATCATGAATTATTTTCACTTACAGTTAGGTCATTATAAGGTCTTTTAGTAAATGAGAATTTTAAAGAAAAAAAACTTACTTGGTACAAGATAGCACTCTAAGCGTAAGAGTTCGCAGTTTTATTTACGTTACTGAAACGTTTGAATCACAATACTCTAAACTTTACGGAACATTGCTATTGATACGGTCTACCTTTTCGAACAATATCCAATTTAGACACTTTCGCAAGTTCTCAACGTTAAACAAATTTAGGGAAATTAAAAATCCTACTATTGTTAAATTTCAAATGGTAATGTAGATCATAATTAAAGGGATTTCAAGCCGAAATTGTTCGTACTTAAACTTTGGTCATAATTATCTACAACCAAATTTATAAAGACGGCGTGAAATGTTCTTCTATAGAAAACATTTGCAGAGAAAATGTATAAACAAATTAATCCTCGCCACAAGAACATGTTATTGAGTTGGTCAAAACTAGTAAATAATACAACATAACATGGGTTCGCCCTATTATACTTAGATTAGAAGTTGCCTGTGTATGTCTGATATTCTCAGGAAACTTCAGTAATAGCAGGTGGTTCTATTCGCTAGAGTTATTGCTACTCGTATCTCACTGACGTTGCCTTTATTCAGTTTATTTTATTAGTCCTAGGAGAAAAACGGAAAGACGTTAAGTAAAAAGATTATAAATAAATTGAATCCTTAATAAGGAAATAATATTATCCAATATTTAAAACTAAGCTTGTATTGTACCTTTTTTTAATTAATTCTATGAGATGCTTTAAGGATGGATATTAAATATAACATTTAAATAGCTAAATGTGAATCAGTGATTAGCATAACAAATTAAACTGTATCAAGCGCAGATTTGTCGAAAATGTTTTATTTCAATAAGAAATTAATGCTTATTTTGGGGTTTAATTGTTATTTAAATAAAACACAAGTTATAAGTAAATGGCATATATCTGTTTTGGTAACAAATCAAAATAATGCATAGCTTCTGATTTTATTTTGTAGTTAAAGAATTTATAACAGTTGTGTCAAATTATAATTTGGCTTACATTTGCTGTAGAGCTTACTTATTAGTACTGAATAGCATTGTGTTGTGATTGATTGCTTACACTTTGGAAAGTTTACCTTTTAATACGTCACTTTTGTTGATTAGTTTTAACATTTTTTAACAGGTCTTCAACATTATTTTTAGTTTAACTTATATTGTCCTTACTTTTTAAAGTTGTAAGTTGAAGTGTAGGTTCAACTTTGTAATGTAACAAAGTAATTGCATATTTTTCTTTAGGTAATCTTGCCGATGAAGTGGAATATTGGAGTGTTTTAATTTGCATTGTGAGGTTTGCAGAAAGTCAATATGTTGTCACAAAAGGAATGTAAAGGTATAAATTCCCCAGGCACGTCCAGACACACACAAACTATTTACAAGTCATACACTACGTTTACGACATTATCTGGAAAATATCAGAAGCTACAACAACGGATTGTATTTCACTTCAATTGGAGTCGTTGTTGAAATGCTTCTAGGTGAAAGTTAAAATTATAAGTCGCAGTTTTTACAAGTTGCTAGTTACAGGTGTTCCCTACACGTGTAGATAAATTACAGGTTGATAGCAGTAAAATACGAGTACCTATATAGATTAAGTATTATTATTTAATTGATTGCCAATATACCGATAGACTCATTTTTAGCGAATTTCCACAGGAAATATGAGCTCTTGCGTAAGACATAAGGTGAGACCTAAGGTTGGGAGTGGTAAATGAGCATCGATCATGATCCCCAGAACACGTTTTGGGGTGTCATTAAAAATTATATATAATACTAGTGGGCCTAGCATTGCTTCTCTATTGCTTGATTTAACTTTAAGGGTGGTTGTCCCATTTCATATCTTTGACTTATGTAATCGAATTGTCAATGGGTTTTTTTTATATCAATTAAGAATAATATTAAATAATTTTTGATTTATAGTTTGTAGGAATTTAGTGTAATTTATATTTATTGTTTAGGGTTAGCAATCCCATTACAACCCCTTCCAATTGTGAATCTAAGCCATCCACCGACCCATTCAAACACCCACAAAAAATTTCACCAAAATTGGTCCAGCCTTTTAGGAAAAATTCAGTGGCATACACACGTATAGGGTTAGCTACCCCATTTAAATCGTTTTGTTTGTAGTGACCATATTCTCTAAAAAAATGGTGTAAACTGTGAAATTTTAGTAAAATCAGTTGAGTAGTTTTTGAGAATATAGAAAAAGTAAGTGGATTATTATTTAATTTTAAGGGTAGGGGTTCCATTTCATCATTTTGACTTAAGTTATCAAATTGCAAATAGTTTTGTATATCCCTTAAAATAATATTACATAATTTTAGCTTTATATCTTGTGGGAAGTTAGTTTAATTTATATTTATTGTTTAGTGTTAGCAACCCCATTCCAACCCCGACCAATTGTGAATCTAAGCCATCCATGGACCCACTCAAACACCCACAAAAAATTTCACTAACATTGGTCCAGCCTTTTAGGAGGAGTTTAGTGGCATACACACACACGTACAGAACACTTATGTATAAAGGTGCATATATAATATATGTTTTCGGAATCTAACGGCCGCATTTTAAGTCCATTTGGTCAAAATTTGGTACACACGTTGGTTGTTTAAGTAGATTGAACGAGTTCGTTAGGCAAACAATTCCAACAACCGGAAGCACGTGTTTTGACCGGAAGTAACAATTGTTTTAGATTTGTCGTACCAGAATAAATTTTTTTTAGGTTTATCTAAAAAAAAATAGTAAGTATAGGCTACTATTCTGCACATTTTTTTTTTTAACCTTAGCTCGCTTAGTTCCCCCAAAATCTATCAAAACGTAAAATGCCATACAAATACGTTCAAATCTACGTGAAGGCCAATGGCCGAGTTGCTACGGTGCGAGCGAAGCAAAGCAGTCTATAACCCGAGGCCGCAAGATTGAAGTGTAAACTCGCTAAGCGAGTGTTTCCTCTGCTAGTGGAACGAAGGAATGCTCGAATCGAAGCTGGAGGTTTAAGTCAAAACAAATTCTACTAATATATTTCGTACACAGGCAGCTATTCAGCGCCTTCGTGAGTAGATCAATTTCCCAAATAGTTGATTGAAACTTTAAAACATATAAACTTAAATTTGGAAATTCTTTTCAGTCACGTCAGCGGTTCAGCTGCGTAGTCGAATTGTTTTAATGTATTACCAACACAACTTTCTTAATTGTAAATTTACAACGTAACTTGTATAGTATCTTTGTGGAATAGGTCAATGTTGTGGGCCCTTAATGTTTTAGAATATAAGCCAATAATCATAGTTTGAGTCACTCTCTAAATAGAGGAATGAAGGCACCACACTTACTTTAAGTACTGTATTTGCAGTACATTAGGAAAACCCATATATCAGGTCATATAAACAAACATACAAACAATGACGTTATTCAAAACTTTAAAAATTCTAAACTAGAAATAAACTTGTAAAATTTAAAAATAATAAAATAATTTAATTTTTAAATTAATTTTAACAGAATTATAAAAGGTTGTTTGTTATGTATTTATACAAGATGTCAGTGATATTTTTTCAAAAGTTTCTAACTCTAACAAGATAAAAATAAGTTGAGCTTGTTCGAAATCTTTCAAAAGTTTTGTAAGTGATTCAATTTAGCTCGGAGACTTTACTAACTCCCGCTAGTAATTTCCTGTCAAGCTAAGAGCACATTTACCAAATAAGAAGTATTCCCAAGAAGAGTCTGTAAATTTACTAACTCCCGATAGTCATTTCCAGCCAAGCAAAGAAAACATTTACCAAATAAGTCAATCACCTAATTTGCCTGTAAATTTACCAACACCATTTAGTCAGTTCCTGTCAAGCGAAACACACGTTTACCACATAAGTCGTATGGTGAGTCAGTAATTTTAGTAACTAGTCATGCCTTGTCAATCAAAGCGCACGTTTACCACAAAAGTTATCATATTCTTCTGAAGGGCCTAACCTTTACTATATCGTTTATGATTAATGTCTTTACTGTATGCCAGTTAGATTAATAATATCGGGAGAGCTGAGTATAGTAAACTAACCCCGAATAAATGTACGCGAAAAGGTTGGAAGATCCAAAAGTTGCTGAGAGAATGAGCAAGTTTATCCACTACCCCATCTGCTCAACTTACTTTATAAGGAGAAGTAGGCACTATGTGTAATGTTAGTCCATTTTGTATGCAAACTAAATAAAAGTTTGGTTAAAGGTGACTTTTTGCCTCCGCGTATATATGATGTTTTCATTCTCATGACGTGATTGTTATTATATATAGATTGTATCTTTTATTATTTGTCATTTCGCTTTATTACTTAAAAATCTATTTATTTTTTCCAAATGACTTTCTAAACTAAGGGCTTTTTAATAATGAATCACAAGATCGTCCCAGGTCTTCATCGATTAAATGTTTAATTTTGTATTTGAAATGTCGTGTCAAATAGGGTTTAGTTTCCACATTGGCATTGTTGTGTATGATTAAAATTTCGTCATTGATCTCTGTCGTTTAAACTCTGACGTGCTTTATTATATTTATTTTGAGTTATCACGTAGGTTGCTATTATGTACTTTAAATATGGTTTAGTGGAATGTAAAGGCTATTGCCTTTTAGAATTAAGCATAGTTACAAATTCATGCTTAATAGCAATTCACCTGCGAATAGTAGGATAATGAATCATATACAGAACCAGAAATTTTCAGTAGCGTAAGTTTTAAAATGTACGCTCTATAAATATATATGATTATATCTAAAGGAGATTCTGCAATATAGCGTGACTACTGTTATTTTAGCTCAGTATATCCTTTGTCATGTCAGCTAGGCTGCTGTCGTAGAATTAAGGCAATTCCACGCTCAACAATACAGTGACGCGTCCTTAATGATGCCAAGTCCTATTCATTACGCCACGTTCGAATGTGTTTATGTCATCCATTAATGTGTATTTGCTTTTTTATGTAGAATGCGTTTTACCGTTAAAATCATCGGCAAATATTTGGACCGAAAGTTTTCTATTAGTTTTAGAACAAATAATATTTTTGATTATTTAAACTAATTGAAATCTAATAGCCATTTTAATTCCACATTATTTTTTACTAGTTTATAGTATTTAGCCTAAATTTAGTTTATAAGTTTAAACTGACTGGGATGATTGCTCAGGAGTTTTTCAAAGTACCCCATAACATAATATATCGTGACATGTGTTTTCAACGATGAATTGATTGCAATAATGATTTAATATACCTTTAGTAAAAGGTGTGCGCTATGCATCCGTCTAGTACGTGTCACCGACGATTATCTCGGCTACTTTGAAGCTATTTAATAAGCATTCTATTGCATCTAGTACAAAAATTATGTATATTTGTTTGTTAGTAAAGGGAGTGGCAAAGGTTTTGAAATTGTTTCCTTCATCACTAATTTCTAAACGAATTTTTAACAAGACTGTTTTTTTTTTACGAAATATTGGTTAACAATTAGTTTGTGATAGGTGGAATCAGGTAAGAGAACGTTTAAGCCAAACTGACATTTTTTTTAAATTTGATGGCAAGTTTTCGTAACAAATTCTACATTTACAATTTTGTGCACATGTTCGCAAAACGAACTTCCTAACACAACAATAAAACTTAATTAGTTAAGCTACTAAAGTTTTAAAAACTCTTTTGGGCAAAACTAATTAGAAAATTTTATATTATTAGTATATCTTACTCGTTTTAAAATTCCTTCATTTAAAAATCTGTTTAGGTTTAATGGTAGCTTGGATTTTAATAGTATTTATCTTAATTTTAAGATTTTATATTTTGTATGATTCAGAACAGTAAAATAATTATGTAACACAAGTGATTGTGTCTGTTTGAAGGGTATATCATAAACAATGTTTGGTGATATTTTGAGTTCTTAGAATAAAACTTTTTAATATTTGTATTATAAAATAAAAATCAACAATACAAATTACGTTTAGAACTGTCATCTTAAAACGGGACCAGGTAAGTCTTTTTCTTCAAAAGGCTTTATTTTCCTTTATAGTACATGTCCCTTTATAGTAATGTATCTCACGACCTATGTTTAATTTTTAAGTATATGTCTTTTAAAGTATTATAGAGCCTTAAATAATTTCGGAGATGCATCGGAGCCTTAAATAATTTCGGAGATCCGGCGTAGCCTTAAATATTTGCGGAGTTGTCACGTAACCTTAAATAATTATGGAGATGTGACAGAGCCTTAAATAATTGTGGAGGTTCGATAGAGCCTTAAATAATTGCGGAGTTGCGATGGAGCCTTAAATAATAATGAGTGTTCAACACGTCTACAAAAGTTTTCACTTCAAAAAACCTAAATTAGCAAACGTTTATTGATAAATATTTTTTTTATTTCCACTAAACACTTAAGTTTATCTATTTTATGCTATTCAATGAATGATAAGGGACTATATAAACAAATAAATTAATATTATTCTTATCTTAAGTTTGTTTTAAAAAAATCACAATTTACAAAATTAAATGAGTAACCTACTCTCACTTAGCTAAATATAACCACAAACACGTTAAAATAATTTTATTTAAATCTAACGACTTGACACTTTACATTTTTCAATTTGTTTTAGTGGCCGGAATGTTTGATTATATCTCGTCATTTTCCTATAAATATTCCGCTTTCATGAAAGTGGAGTTTTATACTGCTTGAGGCAACGTCTACAATGTTGTAAAATAAAATGGAAGTAGTTAAACAGAATTTGGTTTTAGTAGAGCCGATGTAATGCATACACAAAATACCAATCTTTACAAAAACTTGATTTAGCCAAAAGAAAGCTGTGAGAAAATCTAAACCCGTCTATTGCAACTGGTATTTTCAATATTAACTTGTGTCTATAGAATCATTTTATTACAACAAGAAAAGTAGAGTCGGTAACGGAGCGGCTGGGAAGCTAAAAGCGCTCATCCAGTCTAATCATCTATCTATACGCCATACGCTGCTCCTAGTCTAAAATAAAGACATTACGAAAAATGCAATTTTATCTACGACGTTACTGTGTATGACTACTCTGTGCGTCAATGCATTTATACTCTAACTGTTCTGCATTGAACTCTACACGACAATATTGTAATAAAATCTTACAAAATAATCGAATACCGAGATAACTTGTCATATCCCGTCAGCATTAAATCAACCACTGGTTGCTTTACTTCAGCCCTCTAACCACAACACTCTGGGTTATTGGATATTGTTAATGTATAATGACGATCCTGGGATTCACATCTTTAGGAGTTGATTCAATTTTACTTTAGGCTCCTACTGTATTTGTCCACACAATTTTATCACACCATTTCTCACGGAAACTCTTGGACAGTATTTCAGATATTTATTTAATTTTGTTTGTCAAAAAATAAACTCTGCTGGCTAGAAGTCGAGCTTTATCATTTAAGGGTCTGCTCCGGTAAAAAAAAATGGATTTTTATCCCATAAGAGCAATGTTAAATTTCAAACCATTTATTTCGTTTACTTTTTATCATAAATTTTTTTGCAAGGTCTCATTTTAAGCACAGTCACAATACGCATCCGTCTTGCAATTTACATTTTTTTAAATTTCTTTCATTTGTCAAGTAACTGGCATTTAGTAAGTACAAAGTTTGAATTTTTTCCTCACACAATAAAAAATTAATAATGAAAAATAATTTGCAAGCCGGATCCGAAATTTTATAAAGAATATTCAGTTTTTTTTTAACACTCAATTACAAAAGATAGACTTATAAAATGGATTGAAATGAGGCAATGTCAAAGCGTTCAGCTGCAAGAAATTGCACTGTTTAGGCCCTGTTTATGCACTAGCGGTCGGCCGCAGCGGCGCGCAGCGCTACTTTTATAAGTGCATTGAGTTAAATGGGCACGTTTATGCAACAAGAAGTGGAGCGGCGAGCCACAGCGATTCACAGAAACAGAGCGGTGCACTTACAAACCGCAGTTTTTTGCGGTTTCAAAATGCATTGTTTTAAATGGGAGCGTTTATGCACAGCGGCTCACCGCTCCCGCCATGTCAGTGCTGCCAACCTACCCAGTGTTTGATTACATTTTTTATAACACTTTTCAGACTGACAGGACTGGAGAACAGTTGGCAGCACTGGCTCCCCCACCACAGTGTTTAAAAAACAAGCGGGTAGCCGCCGCGGTCAACCGCTTGACAAAATTGTCAGCGGTCGACCGCGGCGGTTTACTGGAGGTAGAATTCAATATTGCATAAATTATAAACTAGATCATCATGTAAAAACTTTCGATTTATCGAAATATTGTATCTGTTAAGATACCAATGTTATAAATATTCTTTGATTTAAATGGTTTTAGCTTGAAAAAAAAAATAAAACGGAATTATTTAGAATTTGTACTTTGGAAATAAATGTTCATTTCTTAAACCTTTTGCATTAACACGTAAACACACGCACCTATTTTAACACATCAGGGCACGCCCTACAGCAAAATGCTCACAAGTGGTAAAAACCGTTCCAGACTGTTTGTTATTTACTTAATACTTACGAATCTTCGTTTACCTAATCTTTGGTATTTAAGGAATACTTAAAGCAACTGAGTTACATTAAAATAAATACAAATGTTGGTAAAATAATTGCATATTTTTTATTACACAAATTTAAGATATTAATTTGTACTACGCGATAACACGCCTCTTTAGCAACTTATCGCTATTCTTGAATTTCGCAATGACTCAAAGGCACGCCCTTTAGCAATTTGACGTAGAACTACTTTACGATTTAAAAAAATAGTTTACGCTCCAAAATATGACAAAATAAATGTATTAGTAATTTTTTACATTTCTATTTAGAACATGTATAATAAAGATAAGTGATTCCTAAAATTATATAAACTTTTGTGATATTAAAAAACTGTTCTTATAATCAAACAAAAAATAAAGGAAAAATTATATATCAATAAATAAATAAAACAAAAACAAGAATACATAATTAATCTATCACCTCAACCAAAAAATATCATAGCTATAAAAATATAAAATAAAAATAAACACAGAACTGAGATCTTATCGATCAAAACGAGCAAATATTATTTAATAATTTAAAAAAATAATAATGTACGCACCAAATTATGACAAATAAGTGGATTAGTACTTTGTTACATGTGTATTTATATTTAGATTATATAATAAAGTCAAATGATAAAAAAAATGAATATAAACTTTTTTGATTCGCGGCAGCACGCCCATTAGCACTTTGCTCACTCTACTACTTTAAACCAACACCAGGGCACGCCCGTTAGCAAACTGCTCGTCCGACTGAGCACTTATAGATCAATCTCCTGATATTCCTAGAATAGGCCAGTGACAGATGTGTCAGGGTTAAACACGGGAAAAGAAATATCTGTGGGAGGATAAACCAGCCCCTCAGTCCGTGCAATTGACAAATAAGAAAAATACAGAAGAAATGGCGAGAGTGCGGCAATTTTTCGAAGTTTGCTGACGTGTGTATATAAATATATATTTTTTATCCAGAAACGTTAAACTTTGGTTTATAACGAGTTTAAATTATAACTAGTTTAAATAGTGTAAATATTGTTGCACGTTTTAATAGTTTCTTGTACACATTTTTTAATAAGTTTAATGTCGTCCTTAAATAATATATTTTTTTATATTTTAAATGTATCTCTAATTTCATAATAAAAATGTTATATTCCTAACTGATTTTTTAACAAAAATCTGTTTTCATTTTAAAAACAAAATTTTTCTAAACGTCAAAACCAAAGTTCACATTAAACCAAAAGCCATGAACAATTCATATTTTTCCAGTTACACGGACAAGATATGAAACCAGTGGAGTGAACGTTTAGGCAGCTTCACTAATTGTCGAGTTCCTGTTCTGGCTCTTCCT
Source organism: Philaenus spumarius (assembly GCA_018207615.1). Lineage (NCBI taxonomy): Eukaryota > Metazoa > Arthropoda > Insecta > Hemiptera > Aphrophoridae > Philaenus > Philaenus spumarius. The sequence goes on from JAGFPH010000006.1 coordinate 1,854,266, forward strand.
CATTTGTTCAGACTGAGAATGTGCGCTCATCCATTACTTGGGGTGACTTTGTTCTGACGGGAATAAATTATAGTTGTGCGCCTCGATTATTCCTAATGAACTTTAATTAAAAGCGATAATAGTTTGGAACATTCAAACAAGCGAAGTTTGTATTGTATAAGCAAACCGTGTAAAGCGAAAGAAATAAATACAAAATGAAAGACATTTTGTTAAAATTGGCAGTGCTATATATTAAATTGTATTGGTAAAAGTTGTTTACAAAAAAAAAAAATATATATATTTGAATGGCTTTAATTTATAGATTGTCGTCAGTAATCAGAAACTGGATGGATACTAATTTACTTTTATGGTGTGACGATAAAACACGTGAATGACAAATGAATACAAAATTTGAATGTATTCTACTCTTTTTGGAATGTATTCGTTCTTGCCTACTATTTTAAAACTTTTGATGCATTTTAGTTAGCCTGTATTGCTGCTTACTAATTTGAATTTTAACTAAATAAAATAAATCTAAGACGGCGAGCGGCATGCCAGTGTACCAGTGTAGCGTTCTAATATCTGGTAACAACTGTTTCCTGCGTTCGGACCGAGCCAGCTAGGCTACACGTTAGCTACGATCGCTAAAGTTACTAAGTTAGCAACATTTAGTTTAAAACATTGGTTTCAGTACGATTTTGTACAATTTAGTTATAAACAGCGAGCTTACGCCGCGTGTTGAATATGGGAATTGAAGCAGCCACGTATAAAATTGGTGTTTGTGAAACATTCTCCAATTATTATGTTCTGCACTGTTTTAAGAAAAGTGTTTAAGTACTTTATAAAAACACTGATACGGTAATTATACCTGGAAACTTTTTATTTTCACAGTTACAAATAGATTTTGATGATGTTATTTTCAGTAGGATTTCTCAATACTCACATTTTCTAAAGTGTCTTAAAAATTAACCTTTTCAACGATGGATTGGCCACCCTGCTCATTAGGAATTTCATCATTCATCTCCGAAGTCGTCTGCTATCAACTTACATATTATTTTATAAATACAATTGTTAAAACAGTGGGATGGAATGTATAGGTTTATGGAAAACTTCTAAACATTTGATGTTACAGACTTGTTTTTCCAAAATACTTCTTTCGTGATGGTACATACTTTTGGCAATTGCACGTTTGTTGGTAATTACACCAGTTTTTTTGCAATACATGACTGAATTTGTTATGCTTTCTGTTTGATCATGCTTTTATAGAAAAACGGAAATATCCAAGAGTAATAACATTTCGTTATTTAATAAGGATAGTGAAACTGGTCTTAATGCCAGTTTTAGGCTTGGCAAACATAAAAGAAGATAGTATACATGTCAGAACTAGACATTGTCAAACGATATCTTTAACATAATAAAAAACTGACGATCTCAGTGATTCAAAAATTAGTGGTGTCAACCAATGTTGTTTACTTATTTGCCTTGCGTATTGGATCAGGTGTATCTCTTCCATATTAAAACACGCTTGCATCAACAATTGAATCTATGAAATTTTCCAAGCATATTTATTCGGTTAAATAATGAAAAAAAGTTTCGGAAAGCAAAACATAATTCCCACTTGATGTATTCTCATTGTAAATTTAGTGTTCAAGAATAATTGGCTAAACAACAATTATTCAAGAATAAGTCGGAACAAGTAACAAAAAAAGTTATGTCTTCTTCGGTTTTCAGGTTTTACATTCAGAGCTCTACAAATATAACGCCCAATAAAACATGGTAAGAAACAATTCCTATTACCCAGTTTTACGAGGGAATGCCAACATTAAAACTGCAATTATAATAATGAGTCAAGTTAAATAGGTCGCCATTAAAACAGAGATTCAGCTACTATTGTTGTCTACTGAGTAGGCCTGCATCCGTGTCATGTCAGCGAGACTGCTGTCGTAGAATTAAGGCAATTCCATAGTGACGCGTCCTTAATGATGCCTAGTCCTCTTCATTGCGTCACGTGCGGATGTGATCCACATCTTTATTTTTATATTCCGAGGGGTGAAAAACCTTGAGTATAAAAACAAATGCAAGGGAATTTTAACACCAGTGTTAAACATAAATAATTTCTTACAAGCTTAGGAAATCCTTTATTTGTTCAAATGAAAACTTATGACTGAACAAAAATTAGCTGTACCATACTGATCTGAATGTTTATGATACTGAATGAATACACAAACAGACATAGATAGATGTTTAAAATTGCTGGTATTTTCTACGTTTACTGTTTTAACTGATAATTATTTAAAGGTTTGGTCAGGGTCAGGGTAAGGCATCAAAAGCACTCAAACAACGGATTTTTCTCAAAACAATTAAACTTTTTCATTCACAATTTAGCTCCGTTTAAAAAAAATACACTTTAACCTGCATACACCACACAGCATCAATAAAGTTTCTTACAAATTGTAGGCTATAGGTGGTTTCTGAGTTAAACAAACAAAAATTACCACTTTATAATATAGCCTAACTAAACTAACTATAGGTACGAAATAGAAATATAGCAATAACAAACTAACTACATAGCCTAAACTATAGGTAACTAAATTTAATTCACGATTGATTGAATTATTTTAAATGATATAAAAAATAATAAGATTTTGAACAAATGATTTTTTTCAAGGACAATATAACAATAAATTTATCTTGGTTACATGGGTTAGTTCTTGTCAAGGAATTTTGATTTATGCGAAGGTTTTGAAGGTTGTACTCTACCTTGAGACTCTTTACTCTTCTCTAGTTCTTGATGTAAGCATAGTGTGTAATCACATTTATTTTTAAATGTCTTTAATTTAGTTTTCGCCAAACGTCTTTCTTTATGGCAGTTAGATCTATAAAGACGGAGTATCGTAGCTTGCCTAATTTATTAACCCAAGAAGGACAATATTTAAACTAAAACTAACAATTTAATTTTATGATTTGCCTAGTACTATTCAAAGTGTCACTGCAGTCAGCGATTTTATCGTCAAAACAACCATATTTCTTTAAGTATACGTGATTTATTATTTTAAGTGGAAAATAAAATATACATTCTATTCCTGATTATTTTCGCATTAACAGATTTTGCTACACAACTAAAGTAAACAATAAAGCCACGTAGGGTGATGATTATAGAAGTCTCATTGGTATTCAAGAAGAGTTTACCCAGTTCCCAATCACGCCACAAGGCAAAATAACAGCGTTTATTTCGGTTGAGATTATCAAAGCTCTATTATCAAAACAATTAGAGATTCCCAGAGACATTTGATAATTAAGACATTGCAGTAGTTCAGAAAACTGTTTGTGCAAAGTCGTAACGGTAATAATGAAATCAAAGCAATGAAAAGGTACAAAACTGATGTTCGAATAAATTATTTGGAAAATTAAAGATGACAACACTTTTACTCTTCAATTAGACTTGTATGAGTGTACATTAACCCTTCAATAAAATGGCTTAACTAGGTTTATAGAAGCTTTAAATGCTACTATAATAAACAAATACTCACACGGATCAAAAGCTGTAATTTTAAAAAGCACTTAAATTTACAACAATCTCTGAAATTTTGATTAAAAGCCAACACATAACTAATCGATTATGAACAAGTAGCTTTTAGTAAACGTAATAAAATCACTTCTAACAAAAAATATATGACCTAAAAACGAATATAAATAAAATAAAATAAGAAAGATATATGAAATTAAAAACTCTACTTGTTGTTATGTGTTCCATTGTTTTGTTGGAATAGAGTTGCATTTTTGTCAAAATTACATAAAATGCATTCAACTTCTACTGCAGAAATCAACTGAATAAGCTTAACTAGAAACAATCTAATGTCGGTGTCTAATTATATGTTTGTTTATCAGAACGGTTAAACATGGAAGAGATGATTATTTGTGTTAACGACAGTTACTCCTGAAACGAAAACGGTTAAAAACGGATAAGAGAGAGTTTACTAATATTATGTAACCTACATGTAATTTTGGACAAATTTAAATACAGTAATTTGTTATTCGAAGCAGTATAAAATGATATGTAAAACAGCACCAATATTTTAAAAAGAAAACATTAAACATGTTTTTATGTGTTTATTGTAAAACAAACAAAAGTATTTGTAATGTTTTTAGAGAACAACAAAAGATTTCCTGACAAGACAAAACACTTAAGTTTGGCAGAAATCTCGTAACGTAATCAAAACAAAAAGGGAAACCTTGTCACCACCTGTCAGAAGGCATAAAGCATAAAAACAGTTTATCTTCGCGATTCCGTCTCCGCAGGAAATATAGAAGGCACTTTGCATATTGTCCTGTTACGGGGGAAGTTTTTATGCTCTCTTTTGATTTATTGTGACAAGTTAGGTTATTTCTATACATGAAAATAAAATTGAAATATTTGTAAAACGATAAATGTGTTACAAGGTAATCCGGTACAGAAGAAACAACCAAGAACTGAATTATCTTGTTTACTGTTTACAATTCCTTGAATTCTTCCGATTAC
>JAGFPH010000006.1:1863391-1878205 GCA_018207615.1 Philaenus spumarius
ACTTTGCCAAAGAATATCTTACCTAATTAAACACAATCTAATGTAATTAGATCTCATCTAACATTTCCTTACTTTGCCAAAGACCATCTAGCCTAATTGAGCACAACCTAACGTAATCAGACCTCATCTAATATTTCATTACTTTGAAAAAACCATCTTACCTAATTAAACAAAATCTAATGTAATCAGACCCCATCTAACATTTCCTCACTTTACCAAAGACCATCTAACCTAATTGAACACGACCTAACGTAATCAGGCCTCATCTTACATTTCCTACATCTTCCTTTTCCATGTCTAACACATGTCTAACAACAGTTTTGTGTCTAGCTGGACACAATAAAATATAATGTAACTATTCCTTACTTTTTCAAATCTAACCAAACATAACCTAATCTAACTTTCTCTTTTATCTAACCTAACCATACTATCATAGTCTGTCATCAATTAACCCAAATAAAATTAAATCAAGAATTCATAAAAATGTATTCCGATACTGTTACCTAAATAATCAAAATAATACAATATTTAACTTTAATGAAATAATTATAATCTAAATAAAACATAACCATATCTAATTTAATGATAACTAGCATATGGACGTTTCTCTACGACCAATAACACCCCTTCACACCATGTATGGTACGTTCTAAAAGCATACACAAAGACAATTTTTATGTTTAATCTCAAACAAAATCGTTTACTAAAAATTTTAAATATATTAATTCTACTAAAATGGTATCTTTTTCAAATTCAGCTCCAAAAGGACATGTTCTTGTACGAACTATTGAACACATATGGTGTACCGTAATGACCACGTTTGGCTGCTGTTCAGGTGTAGGTGCAGTCGACCGTTACCATAAAGGCGTACGGTATAATAGACTTTGGTTATTTCTACAACACTTGATCATTTTATAGAACATGCAAGTTGTCTCCTTAACAGCACGTGTTGTATTGTTGTTAGTAATGGAGAGTATTAAGAAGGTGGATAGGTTATTGAGTGGAGTATTTCTAATACTAAATAAAACTATTAAAGAAAGCCAAAAACAGAAGAAATACTATCGTTCTGAAAAGTCAGCAATAAGAACATAATCTTAGATAATAAGTATTCCTGAACTCTAGACAGCAAAAAAAGCATAATGAATACAATTTTATATGAGAGTAGATAAAAATATTAGGAGTGTAAAACGTAAAATAGTAGAGATCGATTTACGTCTTAACCCTTTTCAACCTTGTTAATAAAATATAACACGAGTTTTAAACAATGTATCTTCTCCTTGGATATATTCGTTCCGCCTACTCTGTTAAGACATTGAATCCAAATTCTATCTTCATTCGTACATTAAAATAATTCAAAAGTTTAAAATATAACAGAGATCTGTTTAGTCTTATTCTCCAGTAAAGTAAGCTTATTAGTAGGCTATATAATATAAATTCCTCTTCTCTAGCACATTTGTCCACACTTAATGTAATACAAATAAATATGTAAAAATACAGTGTATAGCTTGTACACCTGATTTACATCGTTATAACATAACACCCTAAAATACCCCTGTTGCCTTTTCACTAAAAGAAATGGCGCTGTCTATCACGATTGTGAATGGATGCAGTGTCGCAAGACACATGGGAATTCTTGACGATTTTCTGAACGCCTGGCTGGATAGTGATGTGATATCTCCTTGTTACACAATAAAGTATCACTGGAACTAAGTCAAGACACAACACCTTTTTACGAAACATTTTACCAATATTTTCTGACGTTAAATTAATCTAAAATGTGTAGCAATGCTCATTGTGTTTTTTAAACTTTAGTTCCATTAATATCTCTCAATCTTAAAAAAAACTTTACTTTCATTTTATGAGCTCATTTAAGACATGTACTAATGGCGTCCAACATATATAGTTTTACACAAAACAAACGTATATTAAAACTTTTTATTTTTAGTACTTTTTATTTTAGTAAATAAAGTTTAGGTGTGTCAGGCACTTAAACTCTTGCATATTCATTATTGGTGCATTTTCGGGAGATTTTCCGTACTTAACATGGTTGTATCAAATTAAACATTTTATTAGGCAAAATCTAGGCAGTGTATTTAAAATGGAAAACAAAAATTTTGAAACAGATATAATATGGTAAGAATTTTTTTTGAAATGATAGATATTTAATTTTTTTATTAGCGATTTGGTTATTTGACATCATTTGTGTGCTTAAATAAATACACGACGATTCAGGAGAATGAATCCACTTAAAGTTAATCTTTTGATAACGGGAGTTGATTCATATAGCCGAAACGTCGCGTCGTTATATAGGCCTACTTTATAACACATAAATGAAGAAACAAATTATTGCGAAGATAGTTCATTGATAGTGACTATTGATTGATATCCTACACGTTAGCATGTAAGTAATTTTCTTGTGTTAAAACAATACTACGTTAAAAACCCACTGGTTATTGTCATTTAGCTTGAAACTCGTTATTAATTAGCCTATTATTTAGTCTGCATATATTTCAGCCTATAATTCATTTATTATGAATATATTTATGGTAGGCTAAGTCATTCTTAAATGATTAACAATTATAGCTTCCACTTAATTAAAACATTAGGTTACTATTTTGATTTTATGTTTCTATGAAGTCATAACTTTTACAAAATTACTTTTAATTTGTGAAATAACATTTTTCAAGAATAAAAAGTACCTATATGATTAACGCATTGCTGACATTTTTTTTCTCATTTGTTATACTTATACATAGCTAGATTAAGTAAGATTCATTGATTTATTGAGCTAATAATCAAACAAATATTCTTATATATGTAGAAACTGTGTTTTTTATTACTTTAAAATACCCAACGTTGGGAAATATCCCAGCCGCTTATATAACAACAAACTAATTGTTAATGCTTTAATTTTAACAAGGGTGATACCCTGTCCGCAATATTAAATCTGGTTCCCATAAGAGCAACGATACACAATAAGTATTTTTTTCCATTAAATTGTGGAATAAATTCAAAAATTTGGTTTCATTTTGAAGTACTGTCTTATGCGGATGTTGATTTCTGGATGCATTTTCAAAAACCGTTTTATTGTTTTCATAAACGTATGATATAAATAGTAAACTTTATTGATTTTTTACTCAGTTTCAAAAAGAGATATTGCAAAAAACCTTAGCAATCAACACCAGCAAACTTAAAAAAGATACAGCTTTCGTTTTTGACGAAAATAACAAAAAATATGCTAAACAGGGAAGGTATGGTTAGGTTATTTAAAAAAAATTAAATTAATAGCCAGCTTCGAAGTTTTTAATTTAGAGATCCGAATCGTGGATTATGTACCTAGTTTGAGAATGATATTAAATAAATAAAAATGTTTTGAGGTTTTTTTTTTTCTGTGGTTCTTTTATTAACACACAGAAAGTGTAAGGTATAATGAGAAGAAGCAATCAATATGATTAGTAATCATTAGTAATCATTAGTAATCATTAGCAACAACAATTAGTAATCTATAAAATTTAGCTCTGATTACTGATACTGAATGTAAAATGTATTTTACAAACTGAACAACAAAAAAACCCAGGCAACTTCGGGTAGTTGAGCTGGTAAAAAAGAGATATTGCAGTATCACATCAATGAAACAGACACTGAATAGTTCCGCGGGACTTGAACTAACTTAAAAGTTAATTTTAATTGAAATTAATGAGCACCCAAACCTCCGTTCACTGTAATGAAATCGAAGTCAATTGAAATTCAATGTTGACGTCAACTTGATGAGTTGAAACCTACTGAGTCGTAAAACATTCAGATCTGTTCCCTTTCACGTCCTCTGTCTATATTCGACGTTCAAAAGTAGTTTTAATAATGCAAATTATTTTAAAATAATGGTTTTAAAGTAATTGAATATTGTAGTTGATTTTGTACATTTTAAATTTAAAAGAAAATAATAATATCAATATATATTTATCAACCTATACGTTTTTTATAGAAGTGTAAAATATCTTTCCAAATAAATCTAAAACTAATTTCAACCACAATATTGAACAAAAATCCTTTATAATGAAAGATCCTGAATTAAATTTGTTTTCCAACTATATATAAACATAAATTTTCTTTAACCGAGTTCGAAACCTCAAACTAAATAAAGCGCAAACTAATCTGAACAATATGAAACAATTCGAAACGAAAAAAATATAAGGAAATAGAACACGAACTTATACTAAATATTAAAAACGAAATCATTATAACTAGAAACGAGATAAAATTTATCGAAAGAAGATGAAAATACAACATGAAAATTGATTAGAAACTAGTTAATCGAATCGAACGAGTAAAAACGATGCATATAGAAATAACGACATGAAACTAATAAAAAAGAAATTGAAACCAAACTAATGATAAAAGAGCCAAAGCCAAATAAAAAAATATAGATTTATTTATTTGTCTAATAACATGTTTGCTATAAGACACCAACAAAGCTGATGTGGCCGTTAAAAAGAAAACTATTCTTTACAATCAACTTGAATACATATTAGATTGATTACTTGTTCAATACGGTTTATAGAAAAACCAAACATTCCATATTTACAACAACAACCAGCTAGGTCGTTAATTGATATTGAACTTTATATCTAAAACTAAAATTTGTTACTTCCTGCCACGGAAAAAATTATTATTCTATAATTAGAAACAAGATGAAAATATCTTTTTAAACGCCCAGAAAATAATGATAGTTAATGTATAGATTGAAATAGTATCAAACTATTCCAGAAGAAATAAAAGTTTTTAATAGGGCTAAGTGATCAAAAGAGTAGGAAACAAATCGAATATATACGAATTAAAACCGAACAAATGGATTACATCAAAACTAACTGAAATTAAATATATATTTCGAAATGTATTGAAAAAGAGTGGTTAAATGGAACCACATGAAACTATGGGGTAAATGAAAAACAAACATAATTTTATTATTAAGAAAAAATACATTTTACAAGTGCAATAAAATTTACCATTTAGAATCTCAAAAAGAGAAGAAACAATAAATCACAACGATAAGTAATTTTCTAAAGAATGAAGCTTACACTTTCGAAAGGTATTGATTGTTTTAATGATGTTTGCAAACACGGTACTTTAACAGGTAATTTGAAGACATTAAACATGCAACAAAGTAAGCAAATTTTATGTGAAGTATATAAAATCAAATAATCAGAGAGAAATTATAAATGAGCTTTCACACTCCACGACGTCAATAGGATGCCGATGTTAACACCAGCTGATATCGATTGCATACTAGCTAGCCGCAGCAAATAGCGTCTGCGGTGAAATACCTTTTTTATTGTTGCAGAGATGGTTTAAACGTTGGTAATACCAGCAACGATGTTATTCGACAGTTCTTCTGATAAAACTACAGGAAATATAGTGGTTTCACTTATCAATGTGACCTGAAGAAATATAAAAAGGAGACAATAATTAATATAAAAATATGAAATGGAGAAAAGTATTCACATTTTACATAAATTTATTATTTCTGGCAACATTACAAATATATTTAAAAATAGAAGTAACACAGTAAGTAATGAATTTACATTGTTAAGGGAGGATAAATAAATGGTTTTAACCGCTCTTTTAGCTCTGACGAGCTTTAATATTTTTTTATAGTATTTAAAATAATGTTTAACATATTGAATGAATATTAAAAAATATTAGTGATAGAAATATCCGTAGTGGTAGAAAAAATAGCTGTGTTAGAAGAACATATACTCATTTATCCTAATTTTCAGAAATACTTTATCAAATCGGAACTTACGTGAAAAAATTACGAAAATGTATAATTTATTCAAGCCATGGTTTCACTGAGCACGTGACCTTTATTATTTGATCCTTTATTATTGAATTTGTATAAGTGTTTCAAAGTTTTCTAATCGGCTGAACCCTTGGCAGGCGAGATAAACGCATAAACCCTCCCCATAAACACGGGATAGATCCACATTATTTCCTCCTAAAGTGACTAAAATTATATTTGTGTATTTATAAAAGAAGTTAGAAAGTTTAAGCAAACTTGTCGAAGAAGAGCTGCTTTTATTTTCAATACATAGCTTCGTGTACTATGATCGTTCAACATGATAAATAACTGTGAAAAATTCGACTCAAACGCACATGCAATACTCCCCCGGAAACCATTCTCGGGAGAAATCGACACAACTCCAGCGAATTTGGTTCATATGAACGTAGAGATGTCAATCCCTACAAAATGATAATTTAATGTAACTTACTTTTTCAACTGTCGTTAGTGTTTTTCCAGTCGGCCTTTGATACCAAGTAAGGTTATTAACATTCCTCCCATTAAAATTCCAAAACATCGGCTAAAATACTTATTTTTAACTTTTCTCACCTCATGTCAACCTTCTTTCCAAGAAATCCCACGTCAAAAGATAAGTTAAAATTCTTCAAAAAATTAAGTCCCAATTAAGCCGTTATATTTCGAGAGTGGGATCTTACGAAAAAATTTCCACAATCATTTAACTCGTCATCTACCGGCAATTTGAAACGCAAAAATGAATTCCTATAATTTCACAAAGAAAAGTTTCTTTAAAAAAACGTTCTGTTTAAGTACTTTCGATGAAAGTGAGAACGGTTTCACTCAAAACTTCTTTAGTGACAAATCAAACCACGTTCCAGCAACAAAACAGGCTTACCACAACATTATAAACAAAGCTCTAAACATTCTTCTTTCTGATCTGGCACTCGTTACGCCCTTGGTCGCCCCACTTACACCACGTCATCTTGCCAAAATCTGTTTAGGTAACGGCTGAAAATCTATTACATTGTAAATTATCATCCAAGGCCACTGCAACACATGATCATCCGTTCTTCACCACTACTTGGAGACCTTGAAGTTTTCAGTCCTTATCAACTTCCCAAACACTAGCAGAAGGAAGAAAAAGCTAAACTTATTTCAGCGCCCATATTGACTTCTAAGAACGACTATATATGTAACCTACCCGAGCTTATTACAAAGAAAGGCAACGACCAGAGAAACAATATCCGATGCTAGTGAGAGACACTGCTTGCCTTGCTATGAGGACTTTTACAAAAGTTAACGGTCCTTTTCAGAGCCGGATCACAGTATCACTCCTTACTCAAACTTATGTCAAGGTCACCCACCTTTGCACGTACGATAAACATCGCCACTCTTTGTCCCACAACTCGGCCCGCAGGCCCAAATTACACTTCATTCAGGCTTCAGCCTAGGACCACACACATTCATTGCATGTGCTACAAATGACTAAAGACTTTACCGCAAATTGAGGCAGTCATACTTTCACTTTAAAGTCCCACGCGGCAAACAAACTTAAGTTTCTTGTTAATATTTTTGCCGCGTAGCCGACAGTCAAAGTGGAAATATCGACGAACAGTTTACATAAAAACTACAACACAAGTTCTAACTTTTATCTAAGCCAATTGAAAAATCTTGATGTGTAACGAAATATATCTACACAGCACTAAACAAACAGGCGGTTGAGATTGACATCAAGAACTCCCACGGGTATAACGACACTGAAATCATTTCACAATTGCTTTTGTGATGGACAGCAGAGTTTCTTTCGGGCTGAATGACAATTATAGTAGAGTATATTTTCATACCCATTGTGATAATACCAGAATTATTATTTTAGCCTATCTTACAACACATTACTGATTTAATTATAATATGAATTGACAAGCATAAGTATACGGAATAATGTGTTATTTAATAAATGTACATTACTACGCCCACTTAATAAATAATTGCTTAGATCGGTAGGATTATTAATGTTTAACATTTAAACTACCACTATAACCACGATATGTGAATACAATACAAGAGCCATACAAAATACGGAGGTGACGAGAATTCCAAACAGAAATGAGACCAAATAAAATTAATTATACTTAAATGTTTTGTTTAAATATATTTGATTTGATTTTATGACTAATCCAACATTTTATAAAATAGAAAATAGTGTGTGGAGGATGGACAGAGGTTCACTTACCTAATTTAAATATTGCATACGATAATGGTTTAATTTGTTCAAGAAGCATATTTTAAGTTGCGTTTTAATTAAAAAGATTATTGCTATTGTGAAGATTATTCTAAATGGATGTTGTCATCCTACATACAAACCACATGAAATATGTGTCCAAGCAGCATATATCACACGTTACCCTACAACCAAATTCCTCAGCAAACAGTCCCTTCTTCATTTCAAGATTTATAGCAACCACGTGACATGTGGTCTAGAGACATATAGATCACCAACATTCAGAAGTGTTTTGTTTTCCTTCTTAATGCGTAGTATTTTAAATGAAATATTCAACGCATATTGTAAATTGTTAAGATACATTAAGATAGATTTTAATACATTAAAATAAATAATTTATACCTGATAGCAAATCAATATCTACATTTCATCTTAAAAACAGATTTTTAATTTGCTCGACTAATTACGAAAATGTCGGTTTGCCTAAACGAAATTTGATACCGTATGGAACCGTTTTAAAAATGGCGCTATTTGACAGCGGCTACTATAGATTGAGTTTTGTAATTATTAATCTGCCTTTGCAAATTTCTGTAAGTTACACAATTGTCTAAACAAATGTGTTACGTCACTCTGCCTACAAAAGCAGGTCGATTTCGAAATTCTATTTCTCCCACAAACTATCAATAAACAAATTTATTCTCCCTTGAACTAAGGGTTGCAGTTATAGTGTGGTGGGAGTTAATTGTACTACAAATTGTTTCATACGAAAATTTTACATATTATTTAGAGAGTTTTCAATAAATTTTAACATTCGATAGTATAGTTTACTAAGAAAGATATGATTAATTATTTTAGTACTTCTGTGCTATACGACACTGCCTTTACAGGCGACTGGCGATCTGTCAAGGACGTTGGATATTCAATTACACATTTTGTATTGTAATTATTAAATAAACGGACAAACCTAAATGTCCTTTAACCTAAAACATCAACCTAAAAATAACAAATCTTCAACCCAGAAATTTGCTTAAAGTTAGTTACAGGTCACAGAATGTTTCGAATTTTATTTGTAAATACATATAGGAAAACACTAACTAAATAAAACAGAAAAGTAAGTTAAGGAGTATACTGTAACTGAATTATGTTGATTATCGTCTGTTCGGTGTAAAAAGAGCTGGTCGATATGGTACATAAGCATCTAATTATTTTATTCTTCAAACTTTATTTATACCACCATTGAGATAATGAAGAAGTTTTAAAATGTTGTCAAACAAGCTATCGAACACAATTTTTAGTACAACTTTTTGGGGTCCATTGGACTAGACCAAAATGTTCCAAATACAGTAATATTTATGCAAAATGACAGATATGTTGTCAAAAAAAGTATATTGAAAATCCCGGAACTCATCAAAAAGTCTGCAACAGGTACTTTTCTTCAAAATCTACTTAAAAACTATATTTATTGTTAATTTATGGTCTGAACCAACTTAAAGATCACAGTTTTTACAACTTATAGTTTACTAAATTCATTCTATTTTATTAAGTAAAAATAATGTATGATAAAAATATTCAATTTTCATTGAACACTTTTATTATTATAAACACAATTAATTTTGTTTTATATTTACGTGAGTGTAAATAAAATTTGACCTACACAATGATACTATCATGGTGTAATTTGTTTTCATTTATCGTTGACACAAAGGTAAGCTGGACTGTAATTTCAAAAACTATTTATATTTTAAACTCGGTGCAATAATCTATCGCCCTACATCAATGGCGTAGGTAGACAAATATTCTCAGAAACCGTGTGATAAGCCACTGAGCGGACATTTCATAAATTAAACACCTGATTTAACACCCGTTGTTGTATACATAGTGGGATATTATAAAATAAGCTGTTTTGCTCACCTACGAATGGCAAACAATTCGTTGCTGTTTTGCAAGAGAAAAATGTTTTCAAAGACATGTTTGAGAACCTACGCGGACTCTACCAGTACTGCTTGGAAAGTAATGGGAACCACATATCACATTTTTCAACCACAAAAAAAAAAAAACTTTACATTGTAGTTGTTTCTACTTTTACTGTGTAATTTCTTAACTAATTACTTTATTGTTAATACAAATAAAGTTTCAATGTCGTTTTGTTTTGGGCCATACTGTATGGTTAATAATGTAATTTATAATTCATGAACTTTCAACTATACTAAAATGACCAACTGTACAGAGTATAAAAGACCATCTTTTCAAGAATTATAGTCCAGAAAATTAAAAGTTTGAAAAACCCATAAATCATATAGTTTTGGAAATAGGTGTTTAGGCCTATATTGATAGAGTGATTTGTAGAACAAACTAATAGTACTCGATATCTCATGTCGCCATATTTGTCAATTAAATCCCTTTGTTTTTTTGTTTGTTTTTTTTTTTATACATATATATATATGTATATTTTAAAAATTATTAAGTTTACAAAAATAGATTCTATATAAAATTAAAGAGCATAATATTTTCTTTAAAAAATCCTAGTATGTGTTTGTTGTAGCTGTAATAGTTATCGAAATAATTACTTTCAAGTTGGTGCACTTAAACAAAACCGTAAGGTAATAGAGATCGTGAGTAGTATACGACTCTCGCAGTGATCAGAATGCGGTGTTGTTAGTATAACCAACAAAAGAATAAAACGGGTAAAAACACACATTATGTTTTTATAAACTGGACTAGTTGACCAGGGTCGATAATTTTTGAAACAAAAAAAAAAAAAATAATAGTAGGATGAAACCCGTTAAAAAAGGACAAGAATATAACAAAAATAAAAGGAAAAATAATTTACGGGCGATCTGAGGTCGGGAAGTGGAAGGGGGTGAGTTTTTAAGGGTAAATAGGTGTATCTCGATTTCCGGCAAAACTACAAGTCCTATGGAAAAAAATTAAATGACAAAGTTGTAGGTAATAAAGCGACCTACAACTTTTTTAATTACACTTTTTTCACATAACCTCAAAATGTATGTGAAAAATTCAAATAATAAAGTTTTTGGTTTTTTATTTTTATCTTATGCAAAAAAAAATTTCCACGAAATTTGGTGAAAACTTACCTTTTTATGTCCTAAAGACACTGTAATTTTTTTGATTTGAAATATTTATTTTTTCACCTTATTTTGACTTAATATCGAAAAAACACCCTAATTTTCAATCGAAAATTCTCGCGTCAAAATATCAGCTTTTTAAAAAAAGTCGGGGAGTTTTTTGTTCGTTGAAATCTCTTCTTTCTGATAATGTAAAAAATATATACATTACTATGGTAAATGTTCTCAGAAAATGCAAAGAAAAGAAAAAAACTCGAATCCGAAATTTTTTGTTTAATCACTATGTACAATTTTGAGCTATTTAGTAAAATTTACACTTTAATTACTTGAAAAACGTAAGATTCTATGTTACATTGATAAACAAAAAATTACAAATCCATAAATCATAAAGATTGCAAGAAACATGCGAAAATAGTTGTTCTAAATATTAAAGATAGGATTTAAAGGGAGGATTTCAATTAAAAAATGTGATTGCTCAAATTTGTTTAGCCAAAAATCTCATAATATATGAATAGAAATGTAAATCGTAAACCTAACCTAACCTAGCCCCTTCCCCACTTCTCTATGAAATACCTTTTGATGTGATAAAATTATCACTAGGTAACTCAGATATATTATATAAGTTATCTTAAAATAGCAATAAATAGGCACCAATGCACATAATTAAAAGAACATTCTACAACTTTCTCAAAATATTGTAGATGTCTTATTAAATATTAACTTATTTGGTTGTTAATTATAGTAGTATATTTCGATTTGTATTTTTTTGTTTATCAATGTAACATAGAATCTTACGTTTTACAAGTAATTAAAGTGTTAATTTCACTAAAATAGCTCACTATTAAAGCTGATAGTGATTAAAAATTTTTTTTTCGGATTCGAGTTTTTTTCTTTTTTTTTGCATTTTCTGAGAACATTTACCATAGTAATATATATATTTTTACATTATCAGAAAGAAGAGATTTCAACGAACAAAAAACTCCCCGACTTTTTTTAAAAAGCTGATATTTTGACGTGAGAATTTTCGATTGAAAATTAGGGTGTTTTTTCGATATTAATTCAAAATAATGTGAAAAAATAAATAATTCAAAACAAAAAAATTACAGTGTCTTTAGGACATAAAAAGGTAAGTTTTCACCACATTTCGTGAAATTTTTTTTTTTGCATAAGATAAAAATAAAAAACCAAAAACTTGATTATTTGAATTGTTTACATAAATTTTGAGGTTATGCGAAAAAAAAGTAATTACAAAAGTTGTAGGTCTTTTTATTACCTACAACTTTGTGATTTAATTTTTTTCCATAGGACTTGTAGTTTTGCCGGAAATCGAGATACACCGTTTTTTACCCTTAAAAACTCACCCCCTTCCACTTCCCGACCTCAGATCGCGCGTAAATTATTTTTCCTTTCATTTTTGTTATATTCTTGTCCTTTTTTAACGGGTTTCATCCTAATATAATGTTTTTTTCACTTTTTACCATTTTCAAAATTATCGACCCTGGTCTTATAGGCCTACAATCATGTTTATGGGTTTTTACTGCTCATTTAGACAAATTGCCTTTGAGGTTTCTACATACACACAAGGAAAAATGTTTTACGCGCCTGAGATACTTGTTTTGAGTTGAAAGTAAATTAGTGAAGATATGCCTCCGCTCTTGTTTTTTCTGTAGCAACTTAAATTTACTTAAAGATGAGGTGAAGATGTATTATAATTCGTAAATGATATTAGTAGTCTAAATCAAATCTAAAATGTTCGAGTAACGTGAAAAACTATCAGTTCCGAAATTCCTTATTATACATATAATTATTATACTATTCATATATTATGTGTATGTTAGTACGGTGTTTGAGCTTCAACTAGTGACAATCATAACTTTGCAAAATTTTGAAATTGGTAAATAAAAATTAACATATATTTACAATAACTTGAGAACGTTTATCTTGGTAACAGATTCATCAAACACGTATGGAAAATTTTTGTAGGGAATTTGATGCTCTTAAATTTAATACAGAAAACAATTTTTGGAAAACGTGCTAGATTTTCAGATGTACATCAAAAACAAAAAATGGACTTACGAACCAATATGGTGGCTCGAGTACACCCCCCTCCCCCCTCCCACCACTGAGTACTTTTACTATGATCGCTAAGGTGTACACACATTTCCAAAGCTATATGTTTTTTTTCATATATACCTTTATTTCTTGTCCTATTAAGATATTTCACATTGTTACTTTCCATAATTCCTCTCCTACATCTCCTACAGTTCATCTCAATATTTTGAGAAAAATAGTGGTATTCAAGTTCAATTGGGGTTTGTAAAGAAACTTTTTTTTTTTTTGGTTTAAGGCTAATGAAGACGGGAGTAAAGAAACTAAAATTTTCAAAAATATACTAAGGAGTACTGAAAAGTAAAGTGTCACCAAGGAGATGTACTGAAGGTATTTATATACTTTTACTACAACAAAACTATATAGAATAATTTTTTTATGAAACAAATATTATTACAAGTTTATTTTCTAACTAGCACTGAAAGGTAATAGGGTCCCATTCATTTCCTTCCACGTGTTTACTGTCATTCTGAGGCGAAAGCAGACTAGCCTAGAGGTCACTTCTTGTTCAGCCACTACAATTGAAGCTTAATTCTCATGTTGCGTATAATCCAATGTAGTTGCAGGCTATCTATTTAACTTTTATATACGATGCCCCCGCCCCACCCTCCGCTAGACGACGTTAAGCGACAAAAACATACAGGCCGTTTCAGAACTATTCACAAACACTATTAGGTACTGCTTCATGGTCACAGACCACTCACGATGTAATTACCAAAATATTAGAAAATTCCTAGTTTTCAATTGCACCCAATTAGTATTTCTTACTTGTCAATTTGTATCTAAAAAACTAATTGATATACTAAGTTGAAATTTTGCATATTTTTTACACCATTCAGGCGAAGAACACAAATTGCAAACAATTTATTTTACTCTGAAAAGAACAAATGCATTCTTCGTTGTAAATGTGTAAAGTTACTGGTTAACGAGATATTTTACATAAAGTATTTAAAAGCCACTATTTTGTACTGGGTAGTTTGAAGAAATTTATAATTTTTTAAAGTTTTATAGAGTGCTATAAAACTCTGTGAGCATTTAAAACTTTGCATATTAATCCGTTTTTTGAAATAAAAATTGACAAATGAAAAAAATGGCTGCTCTGTGAAAAACTACGGACTTTTTGATGTATGGTATTGTGAAAATGGTCATTGTCTCAGAAAAAAGTTTAAGTCTACAAGTATTTGTAGAGAGTTCTTGTACATAGAAATGTATTTGTCGTCTTGCACATTTTTTCGCTGAACAGTTTTGAGACGGCAGTCGGAACGAAACCTTGGCACGCAACGTGCACTTCACAAGTGTGTATTTGGAACACATTGTTTATAAATTCTAATCTGTTTGGTTTTCTGTTTCAGGTAAGAATCTCAGTCAGTCGTAAACCCAACTAAGCAGTTTAAAATATCATGAGTAATTTTGTTACGTCATACAACATCATTGATCATTTAAAATCTATAAATATAATTTGCCAGCTGGGATAGAGAAGGATTAGCTTAGTTTTACGTCAAGATCAAACTGTAAAGTAACTAAGGTCATGAATAGAGGATGTATCATGTAGTCGCACAATAGCATGACACAAAGTATAATAATAAGACAAAAACCCCGTAAAAAAC
>JAGFPH010000006.1:1898205-1920118 GCA_018207615.1 Philaenus spumarius
CCGGTCTTGGTCTAAGCGTTTTACTTGTAATTCAGTTAACGTTAAATAAGTTAATATGTTTTTAAAATTAATTGATCGTGTTTTTATTTATAGCTTGATGCTATTAGATTATTTTAAGACAGGAAGGGTAATGACAGGACGCTTGCCTTTCGTAGTTATCTCCTGATTATCTCTTCCTTTTCTGGTTTCAAGACTGTGACCGTGTCTGTAGACTAATTTTTGTCGGTCTCTAGTGGCCAGAAACTAAACTATTGCAAATTACAAATAAAGAAACTGATATGCCAATTAAGGGTACTGTTTTTAGTTGTATTTTTTTAAATGAAAATTAAAGCTTTGGCTTGCTTTAGATGATCGTTACAAAATCAAACGTGATGTTAGCTAATTGGTTGCAAAATAACTAACTACTTTAGGACGTATTATTATATGACATTTTATTTTTATTAACGGAGAGAAATACATTTATTTGAATATAAAACCAACCTTTTAAATTTCCATTTGAATTAACTATCGTTCTACAACTTTCTTACTATTTTCTAAAGCCACTAAAAAATTAAAAATTATTTCTTGCATAAGTAATTTATTGCCAAAATATTACCAGTCTTGATTGTGTAGGTTTACAACACTTGAATAGTTTATTTCAGAAACCCCTTAACTAATAATTTTCAAACTTTCGGGAAACTAAAAAACCTTTTTACAGTATACAAATGTTTTTTTAACCTTTAAACTATAATATGAGGTTCAAACCATTACACATATTATTTCTCAAGGCCATTTTTGTCGGTACGCCATAACTTCCTTAATACATCATTAAATTACATGAATGAGGCATCATTTTAAAGCTTCCCTTAACCGCTGCACCAAAAAAATATACAAAATACAATTATACGAAAAAATACAAAATAAATAAATAAAGAATCCGAAAGTAACAGTGATGTAAGATCAAGTAAGTTGTAGGGATATTTTCCTGGCGTTGGCAACACTAATGATTACAATACCCAGCTGGAGAGCTGCCGTTACACATCTATTCTTTACTTCAACCCTCACTTATGGCCATGACGCACTAAATACGCACTATACGATACTAAATATACGGTGTGTACTTTAATTAAGTTAGAATGCGAATGCTTCGCACGGGTCAGCTAGTTTGACTAGTATTTTAAAATATTTTAAAATTATCTCTTCAAAATAAGAAATTATCAGTTTGAGGGTTTCTGCAATAAACACTTTTAACAATATGCTAAATTGAATTAGTTAATTACCTAGTTTTTCTTGTTATTTTTTACTGCTTTAAGGCGTTTATGGTAATAAGTTAAGTGCTTAGTCCATATAACCAATAAAATTTATTTTCAGTTTTTTAAGTACCCTATTAGGAGTACTGAAATAGGTCTCGATAATGGAGGAACTCCGAAACGCGTCGACAAACTTAAGTGAAAGTGTTACGTTAGGATTGGCAGAAAATTGTACTGAAACTTATTTCATGGATCCTAGCAGATATAATTTGTATAATAACTTACCCTATTATTCTTTACAATTTACGTATTTTTACTGACTTTTTAAGTGTATTTGTAAGGACACAAAATATCTAAAATACCAGGTCAGGCAACATTCATCATTTGTATGTATTACACACTATCTGCTTGTGAAATTGAAATAGACCTAGACCTATCGGTTAAAATCTCTTAAAAATGTAATTAAAACAAACATTATAAAACGACTTCCACACTCTCCTACTCCAATACGTTTAAGGACTCAGGAACAACTAAGAGTCACTTTAGTTGTAAATTTTGATCACATAAACAAGCTTGTTTAGTTTCGTATATCAGAAAACATGTAAAACAAAAACAACAAAACTGAAATGTTCACTGTACGGTACTGTAGACTCTAAATGAGAAATGTAAATTCTAATGTGATACACAGGAAGGCGTGTAGGTTTGATTAAAACTGCTATTGGAAAGAATCTGTATTTGAAATACAATTATGCTGTCGCAGGCTACAAACGTACACACTCGTAAATTGACTTTAGGTATATTTTGAAAAGTAAAATAGCTTATATTTACATGTGCCTTATAAAAATAAATTCATGTGTTTTCATGTGCCTTGTAATCACTTTATGTAGGTTATGTCTGAAGTAGCTTTTAGAAATAAATGTAACGTATATTGTAATCAAATAAGACAAAATCGTATTGAAATTATTTTTAATTAGGTTAGTTAAATAAAAATAAACAAGGCTTTACACGGTACCTCGTTCTTTAAAATAATCGTTTGAACAAACCAATAAAACACTTCAGATTGTGCGTTAAACCGATTGCATAAACACAGAACTTCGTACAATAAAACAGTTAACATATAACACTAATCTGGTTACAAAAATACACCAAAGAACATAACCTCAAATACCTACACTGAGTTCAATCACTAACTGAAACGGATGACTCATTGTTGATGGGAATGGCACATGCGAAACATTAATTTGATAAGCTTATTTTAAGTTATAAGAAATAGATAAGGCAGTGGCTAAGCAGATGGCAAATCTTTGTTATTTCTGAACATAGTTAGTAGAGGGCGTTACTGATTATTCTTAAAATTGTCCGTATTGTGAAATGTAAATAAAACGAATACCGGTAACCAAAACATTATGTAGCTTTTCGGTTAATAAACTGACATTTTATTGATAATTATTTTTACTACAATTTAATAGTTGCTTGTTTTATACACTTAACAACGCACAAACACAAAATACTTCCAACTTTTAACTATGATACAATATTGAGGCTAACACTAAATAAATCTTGGGATCTTTATAGGCTAATTTTACTAAAATATTTATGCATAGTACGTATGTTTATGCAAGCTGTCGTGTGAAGGAGTTTTGACATATTTGGAAATTTTCATTTTGAGTTTGTAGTAAATCAATCTTGGTTAGCTACTGGGACCTAACCATGAAGCATTATGCATTTTAATTACATTTTAAAGATTAATAAACAGCCATATGCATTTATTAAACCTGTAATTTAGGTAAAACAGCAATTTTAAAATGTAGGCCTATTATGTCAGTGTTAATTTTTTAGCGTCGAACTATTTTTTAAATCGACAAAACTTACAACTTTGAAATACATAACTTTCCAGTTATGTAAACCGATTAAAAGAAAACAATCCGTTTGAAAGTATCGTATAATAATAATTTTTATGAATTTAATATTTTACCTCCATTTTGTTTTTACTCCCATTTTCCAGCTGTGTAGTAGCCGATACTGAACGGGGTCACTCGCCGCACTTTATCACCAATGTAATAGCCAAAACCAAAGAGCAAAGGTTTTTGTCCCCCCCCCCCCCTTCCACTTTGGGGCAATGATATATAATCCTTCGGTGACAGTTTAATGGACTTCTTATCAAGTATATTACCTCGCAGTGGACAAAAGATACTTGAAAACCTTTATTATCTTAGCTAGTACATTTCGTTGTACATCATTATAATGTACAAATTATTTAATGAGAACACACAAAATCTATATTTATTGTTACGAGTTTTGAGAAAAAGTTAGCAACAGATTCAAAATTAATGTTTTATTCTTGTTTCATTCTTTTATTTAAAACTAGCTGTTGTAATAAATTGACTTTTATCGGGTTAAAGAATGGATTAACTGGAAATGAAGTCAAATGTATGGACCACTATTAAATCATGTAAAACACATTGCTAATTTTAATTAAAGAACGCAAAGGCGATGATTTCCTTTTTAGAAAATTAAAATATAAGCCTATGTAAACATTTTTCCAACAAAACTCATTTTGATTGTAGTGCCAGGTGGTTGGTTTTTCAGACAATGAAGTTGATGAGTTTATTTACACAATAATTCGCTTGACGTCGTAATTTATTCTTCAACGTTTTTGAAGTTTTTTTTTACTAAACAATATAACACAGTACTGAACAAATCATGACAATTCATACTTTCAAACTTAGAAGAAAAAAACTCTAATCCGAGGATTATTCTGAACGAAGATAACCAGTCAAAAAAGTTAATTTAGGAAATTACCGCTCTAAAAATGACTACAATTTATAAATCTTACCTACATTATAAACGTTAAATTATGATAATTTTAAACTGCTTTAATTAGGGAACTATTTCAGATACACCAACAGGTAAAATATGACAATATTCCTTTCCCAACGCAACGTTGAATGGCCGGGCCCTATACTGTTACAAAAAGTAACCCAGGAGAGAAGATAATGCAAAACCCCAAATTTCTTATAGAAAACCCATTTGAAATTGCTAACTCGCGGAAACCATTTGAGGTGCAACAACAATTCAAATATGAGAATAGAGTTTAATATGATAAAATAAATGCATTACATGTATTTATTAAATGTTTGTACAACAATTTAAACACCGGTTTAGTTGACTATCATTATGAACAAAACCATCTTATATATTCAAGATCAGCTGTTTTAATATTTTCGCCTCTCACGGAGGGGTGCAGAAAGGCTGCATACAGAGGGGTTTTTTATCCCTCGCTGCCCTGTATTAAACGTACATATTACTACTACAATACATAGCCTATGTAAGATAGGTGAAGAGTATGAAAACTTTAGTATTTCAAAAATAGAGTAGCCTACATATTGTGAAGAGAAAAATCAGTGTTACACAACTTGATGATATAATCAGTTGGAAAGTTTGATCCGCCATCTTAAAGGTAGCTTTAGCAAGATTTTTAAAACGAAAACAAATTTTAAAATGAACATTGATCATTACCGGTATTTATATTCAATATGTAAGTTATCTTTTATTTTTGTTTTGCTCACGCGTCCTTTAATTTTATCTTCTTGGTTACGTCACGTTTCGTCCATTGCTCAAGCTTTATCAAAATAATATCTTTCTAGAATCTTCAAATGCCAAGGCACACATTTGCTTATAATACTACAAACAACTTAACTCGAGTAACAAAAACACATAAAAAACACAAAGACCCCACAAAGCTACTCGTACTTAGAAAATCACCTGCGAAGATAGTAATAAACAATAAATAGTCCGCACTGGAAGATTCTTCAAAACTAGATTTAAAGAGCACATCCCAAACTGTAACTAAAAATTGGGAAATGTTTAAACTATTGCTAAAAAGGCCAAACTATGAACGTTTTGGAGTAATTACAAATCTAAAAACACGCAAAAGCAGATCCAACCTCACTGTTAATTAAATGAAAAACCAATAATCCAAACCAAAACTTTTTGACTTAATTCTTCTAATAGGGACACTTAATTCCAAAATAGTAAAAATAGTTTTACCTACAAAGTATATATTTGTACATTAGTTTTAAGGTTTTGATGCTTTTTATATTTTTTCCTGATAAATAATTTTAAAATTGTAACCAATTTAAATGGTAATTATTTAGGTAATTATGTAGGACAACGCATTAAACTCGGTCTAAGAACACAATCAATTTCACAGGCGAACAAATATTATAGAAATTACGAGAAAGGAAAACACAAAAAATGCAGGTTAAAGTTCAGTCATGTTCGTTATGTTTGCGCTAAAGTGCATGTATGTTATATATTTCACTGACCTCAGAAAGATAAATAATAACAATCGGTGGAAAACTAACGTACAAAATTTTGATCAATTTTAATAAACATGAAATAGTACAAATTTAGAACTGAAACCAATAACACGACATTTGATGAAATTTAACAAAAAAATGAACACGAATATTTACAACGTTGTCAAATTGAACGATATGCAGTTGTGTTTGTTACGCGCAAGTTAACGTAAAATATTACGTGTATTTAAAGAAAACCCCTGAACTAAACTAACATAAACTCTGCAGTCATAGGGTTTTCAGTTTGTGAACATATATAAGTTGGGAGCATTTACTACGATCACACGATTGCAACCTAAAATAGCACTATCGGTATATTTCTGTTTTATTAACATAAAGTTGGTAGCACTTCTTACTTTCCGAAAAGGGGGCTTATCTGGTAACATTGTTTTAACACCTTTGCAAAGATGGCTGAAATTTCGCTATGTTAATTATTCGCATATTCTACTTTTAGTTTAGTTGTTTGTTCTTCTATACTTACTTGTTTTATATTATAAATAAACATTGGCCTTTTTTGTAAGAAAAAATACTTGTTAGAATAAAACTTGAGGACAAAATTTCACAAGTAAAAAGTTGATTTACTTAAATGCGATCCGACAAAAGAGTAGCCGTCTTCAGTGATGCACGAGCTTCAACAATCAAAATTATAACAATAAAACAGTTGTATACTACTAATATTTTATTTGCAGCAGTCATTGGAGTTTAAAGTTTCACGCTTGCTTACACTAATACAGCTTTTTTAGTTGCAGGTATTAACAAATTGTAACTTGTAATAATTTTGTTTATATTTGCTGTGTTTAGTTGCTACGAGAAATAAATCACCTTGTATTTTTAAAAGAGAAACAAGAAACAATCTATAGAGAATTGTACAATAAATATGTTAATATACTCTCCACTTTAACGCGAGTAACATTAAGATCTTAAATTCCTGTCGTAGGTCTTTTTCGTGGTTCGAAATTGTCTATGAAACCGCGGTATGCTTCGTCTGAAATTGCTACGCTTCGTTCATAATACGACTCGTACGCTCCTTAATTCTACCCTCCTAATATACATGGTAACTAAATGCAAATCCTTTAAAAACCTTTCTTGTCATAATATGTAAATACCCTTTCACATTTATCCTATACTCCTCGGAACGTGTCTTTTGAGGTGCAAATTTACTTAACATTTAATATAATATTATAAATAATACCTAGGTAAGACAAAGGTCATCTTCAAGCTTGATGGGAGGATAATCAATAGTTAAAATGAAATATTTCTAAACAAATACTGTCTTTGTAGGTAACATAGTTCTAATAATATCGTACAGTTAGGTATTAACATGTATCTACTTGCAGATGGTTGTGTGGCCTGCTGCATGGAAACTCTGCACATAAACTTTGAGGTTTTGTACCTTATGCCCAGGTAACTAATCACATCTAACTGGCACTTTTTGAGAAACAAAGAAGGTTTAGAGCTAATTTTGTAGGAATACAAATGGTTTCAAGACAACAAGATAATGCTGACTTATTGCTGACAGGGCCTTAGCATAAAACGTGGAAAGAAGTATCCTCCTTCTCTCCACACCTTTGGCACATGAAGGATATCCCACTTCAGAGAGCTGTGCCCAATCAATAGAGCGACCATCTACCTCACTGTGTCCTGCCAAGGTCCAGCATTGTTCGCTTACGTATGTATATGTACTTTAATGAATACTTTTTGACTTCTTTCCATCTACTTAAATGTTCTGATTGACCTTTCTTTCCAATATTCCTATAATAAATTCTGTGTCCTCTGGAGGAGTTCCAACTCCAAATCTTGTATGTTTATCCACCACCGAATTTCCTTCTATTCCTTCATATCAAGGAACCCAAACTAGTCTTACTTAATCCATCCTGGTGATGGTCAAATGACCGAAATTTCAATAGATTAATAAGGTAAGATGAACTTAAATTAAAGTTTTATTAGTTGGCGTACTTACACAAATTTTATTGAGCGAGCTAAAATGGAATCTAGTCTTACTTGTCTAAATCTTGACACTAACGATTGATGTTTTCAAACAATCTTCAAGGTTGTTTTTAAGCCATCTTTTCCTATATAGCTGCCTGATGATCTGAGCCTTTTGTAACAACTGAGTTCATGTTTCCCTAGATTAAAATTCGTTTGACGCTTGCAAGTATAACGAACACGTACGTTTGGAAGACCAGTGACTATGCGTATCTCCTCTGTATGTACAGTCCTCTATTCAAGTAGATTAACCAAACGTGTTTCCTTCTCAACTAATTATCAGATCTTGTAGCTTTACCTCGATAATATAAACATACAAAATATAAATTCATAGCTCCCATAAGTTTTCAATTTATTTTTATTATCAGGACATTTGACATTATTTATGTATTCCAAACTATGCGGTATAAGTGTGCCGTAACTAAAAAAAATCTTGTTACTAAATAAACTAATATTTCAATAATCTGACGAACTAGTTTCTAAAGGTTAAAGTAACATTATTAAGATAACTTTTTTACTTTCGAGATTTTCCTAAACAACATAAAGACACACACAGTTCGATGTAGTCCCCGAATAAAGCTAAATAATTTCACAGGGGATGGATTGTAGTTACCGATCTCTCTCGACGCAAAACAATTTGCAGGGTGTAAAATCCTAGGAAGCTCATCTCACAATGCTTTGGGGGGAACTCCGTGCTGTCTCCCGGAGGGTTACTTTGGGGAGCGATTCCATCTGTCAAAGCGCCGTTTTATATATCTCGAATTCTAATCGATGGTTTGTAATAAAATGTAAATTAGTGTATGAAAACAAATTTACACTTTGTGTTGTCCTACCAGAAGTGTTGTTAATTAACTAATAAATTTAATCCGTCTTAAAAAAAATATTCTACAAATAAAGGTGGTAAAGTTTAGATGATTTTTATCAAGACGGAATTTTTGGAAACTCTACATTTGTTGTGGTATCTAAGTTTGGCTATCACAAACTATCGGTTGTCATTACATACATTGAAGTTTTTGTTAGTGAAGAAAGGTTAACTCCTGTAAGATAATGTAATGAGTCTAAGTCCGAAAATGACCTTAGTAAAGTTTCAAGATGCATTCACTATGTGAGACATTTAATTATTTAAGACAATTAGTGTGCTTAAGTTGATGCCTTCACTATGTAAGGCTGAAAATGATTTTTCATTTGTAGTATACTATGAATACTCTCAAAACTTGGGGGCTTCTACCAGAAATACTTCCACCCTACTAAAGAGTCAAATATTGCTTGGCAATTGGGCTGACTCCAAATGGAAAACTAGATCGAAAAAACTACAGAGTTTGATTCAGAATATCTTTCACTATATTGTCAGTATTTAGTAAAATTCTAAAAAAAACCACAGGTTCTACTGCTAAAATATTTTCAGGAAACAAAACCATAAACAATCTAAATCTGAGGTGGCGATTCCTCAAAATAGGATTGAATTTAATTTAGCAAACTAATTACATAATTACCTTAACAACTTACTCTAAATGAATAGTCTAATATTTTAACATCCTTTTCTAAAACACTGATTATAATTTATGAAAGATTAAACACATACTGAAATTTTTATTTAAATTGAGAATAACACCTTTATTCACCTGAAATTTGAAGCTACAGATTTTATTCGTTTAGAATATTAAAGAGACAACACTTACTATAGAGAGATGCCACGGCTATTGGTGAGCACCTATATCTAAAATACATGACACAAAATTAATGTATTAAAGTAAAACATTTATTCAAACAACCAAGCTTAGCCCGTAAACAGGATGTTACAACTCATATAAAGGGTAGAATTTAGCCTAACTTCATCTCCAAGAACTGCAGCGCAAGAGTATACAGTGGTCTGCGTGTGACATACTGCTAAATCTTTAAAATGGTCTACAAATATCAAGCACCAATAAGAACAACAACAAAAATTCAAATCAACCAATCACAAGGAATTACGTGAAACATGGAAAGAAAAATCTGAAAAGGTGAGTGAACGGTGGTGGCCTTCAACATTTATAGGACCAACACGTAAAGGAATGTAATTTTCGGACTTAGAATCATTACATTATCTTACACTCCGTTTTTAAATAGTTCAAAATGCCCCCCCCCCCCATATAAATCCCAAATTTGTATTATCAATAGTAAACGTGAAAGTTTTTCAAAGAAACACCATGTATAATACGTCCCCATGCCCGTATGTTATGATCTAGAGTCTACACGCATTGAGTCGAACCGATTTTGACAAATGATGTATCGTTATATTCGCCTAGATTTTGAAATGTGCTATGGTACGCACAGTAAAAACAAATATTTATATTGGGTCAAATATTAACCGCAGTGTTCTAGAAAATAAAAGTGAATGTGTGTTTTTTGTATATATATATCGGAATAAGTATCAAATTGAAAGTTAAGTCAAATAAAATCAAATCATATTTATATATTTTTTCTAAATTTTTACACTAGCCTTCTTAAATTAAAGACAGAAAATAAACCTGCTGGGCACAAAAAATTATTACTCGTATCATAAAATATCTAAAAGAAAGACAATAAAATACACATTTGCGCAAATGTTAGGCTGCAACAAATCTAAAGAAAAATATACGTAATTATTTAAATATTACCTTCCGACAGCTCTGGCCAAAATCCATCGATGAATAGTCTATATTTACACAACCGAAACCTGGCTTCATAACTTGGTTCTCATTTGTTTTACATTAGGCCTACTAGTAATCAGTCGTGGCTACCATCGTCGTTGCACTCATGTCAGTTCCGACGTCATACTTTGTCTTACTTCGTGTCACTCAATATGACAACTTCCAGTCCTCGCCTAACAACAAGTTCGCACGCATATTATTATCCTCCCTATTGTCCTCTTTATTAAAAACCAAACTATCTGTACGTCGAACAGATTACATTTTCTGCCTACTCTTTCCCAATACTAAATATAATTTGTTTATTAATTTGTTATATGTAGGCTTGATAACAATATGCAGGCTGTCCCAAAAGAAAACCCATCTATTTTAAAACTGTATTACTTGAAAGAAATAATACAAATACGGTGATTTAGTACTTAGGTTTAAATTAATAATTAATTAGCTCATACATAATTTTATTTACTAGTTCAAATTACACAGAGGTGTAATAAAGCGAAGGAATCAGTTTAGGGACTTTGTTTCGACTGAAACCACACTGCTTTGCACCTTAAAAATCTAAGAAAATATTATTTCAATCCCAGTCCCCCAAAGGCCATACCTCGTAAGGTGTGGGTGGTGTGCCAAATAATATCAAATGTAAACATAGGGCAAGTGCTACAACGTCATTCTGTTAGTATTTTTTTAAACAAACATTTTGAAAAAAATTTTAGGTACTCACTTGTTCCCGCTTTAAGATGGCGGACATAAAAGTACACAATTTTTATTTTTATTTACTACCACTGAGGAGTTTTATTTTTAGAAAAGTAAATTTTACTATACATTGGTAATGATTATGTACTCTACTACCCCTTTCAACATTGTTCCGCTTAGACACTATCCGAAAAGCTGTCCGAATTATTTTTAAATGTAAAATTTAAGGGTAATGGGAGTAATAATTTATAAATAATAAATTTTAAATGTAAAAGGTTATTAAATCAAAAGAATTTTAAAGATTAAACATTTTCTAAGCATATGAAAGTGGCAGCCAAATTTGTTTTTTTAATTTTGTACAGCTATTTTACTTTGATAGAAAATTCAGACGCACACAGAAAATAAATAAATTTACATCAGTTCGTATATTAACTACAAAAATAAAATTAGTAAATAACAATTTAAATAGAGATATGTATTGTAAATATACCATTCAAGCAGAGTGGAATATATTGATAATGTATTAGGAAGTTAAGGCGTAAAGACAACTTATTTGGGTTATCCCTTAATATATTTCCGGGAATTAGATTCCCTACCCTCTAGCAGGATAAACCTTTGAGTAACGAGTAATGAGTCAGAGCTTGAAGAAGATTGTCGTACCACAGCCGATTTTTATCTTATCAGTAGTTACGTAGGGTCTCAAGTTGCATGTTTCGACAGTAGTGATACCAATGAATACTTAAATGAGCAGAGTGCTTTGACATTGACTCACTTCAAACAATTTTATAATTTTTTTTACCGTTTTATATAATTTTTATATTTGCGTGATGAGAAATAAACTAAACATTCTGTATTAAATTTTGGATCCGGCTTGCGTTTTACTTTTTTGAATTTTATTTTAATTTTCTGAGGAAAATAATTCCAACTTGGTATTTAAAAAATTGTCAATGTATAACAAATGGAAGGTATTTAAAAACAAACGTTTACATACATGGCTGATTTTAATTTAAAGATTATATTTTATTTATTTTTCAGAAATTGCAGTATAAACTAATCATATTTATAAACTGGACTGTCAATATGCGTGTAGCAATAAAACGAGAAACAAAACTATTAATTCATTATTTACAAAGTATTATAAACTCAATACAAATTTAATTTTACATACACGAAATAGATATATTTACTGACAAAATATATTTGTAGCAATACAAAATATATTATTACTTAATTATTTACAAAGTTATATACGCAATTGCAAATTTAAACTTAAAAGAAAAATAGCCATATTTACAATATCAACTAGAAAATAATTACAACAAATTGTGTTCCTGAAAATACCTATATAAGTTATATTTAGTTTCTAAACAAACAAAACGCGATTGTGTCTGGGATTGTATATAACGCAATAGCAAAAGTTTTGATTCCCTGTCCTTGTGCGAGTGGGGTTAACCCTTCATTCAGCCAGCCGCACTCGGCAAGTAATCTAAATATAGTACAAATGAATTGCATTATCGTTATACCAATGAGAGGGGAGAAACACTATCTCGCGCTCTCTCGTTCTCCACCGCACGCTAAATGGTTTGCCAGCGCTTCCTCTCGGAGTCGTGCCCAACTACAAATATTTAGGGCGCCAAGTTTGTAAAATCTGTTAGAATTGAGTCCATAAGACCTGCGCTTCTTAACATTTAAGTATCCATTGGTGATACGCTGTTGTTAGTTTTTTTAATAACCTTTATCTCAGAAAAATAAAGTTTTGTCTGTACTCACTAATGTAAACTTTTTCGAAGCATTCCTTTATTATGTCAACACAGCAGAAATGGTAATGTGTATGTGTACGACATCTTTGGCTCTGAAAACTTCTATAAAATCTTTTATTAAAAAAATATCAGTGCGTAGCAATGAGCAAGAAGATTGACTTTTGCAGAGATATTACCTACTACCTTTATAATAGAGTTATAAAAAATACCACTTTACCATTTTCAAATACATATACTTAAAATATAACAGCATTCAATTTCCTATATTTGCATTAGGAATTAGTTTTAAGTTCTAAGAAATTATGATGTATTGTTTATTTTTAATTTACATCTGGCTGCTTATTTCACGTACCAATTCACGGATGTACAGACTTAGGGGAGACTTTTCATCTATAAATTGATAAATTTAATTTATATGTATCTCCAAATAAAATAATAAAAATTTAAACACTTCTTATTTATTTTGTGAATAACTATTTCTTTGTCATAATAAAGTTTTTAAAGTAAAGCGTGTTCATTAAACTTTTTATTATTCCTGGATATAGATTTTGGAAACGGAAAACAAATTATTTGGTCACTATCGGCTGGTAACTTTGTAGTATGCAATGCTTCTGAATGCAACATAAAAACAAAAGCAAAACAGAGAATAAATAAATAACGAACAATAATCCTCAAACACAAAATCTCACAACTTATACCTCCATTTATTTGCTCAATCGCGTTTGAACGACTATGCCACCATCTTCAGTGATGCACGACTGAAAATAATGTAACCATAACAACATCCATAACTATATAAATTCTATGACTTCACTCACTTTCTAAACAAATAAATGTTATCATCAAGTTTTAATGTACATTACGTGTATACACATTTAATTTTAATTTCTGTAACAGGTTCCTTAGTGGTAATAAATATAACAGGTTCCTTAATTGTAATTACTATAACAGGTTCCTTAATTGTAATTACTATAACAGGTTAATTAATTGTAACTACTATAACAGGTTTCTTAATTGTAATTACTATAACAGGTTCCTTAATTGTAATTACTATAACAGGTTAATTAATTGTAACTACTGTAACAGGTTTCTTAATTGTAATTATTATAACGAGTTCTTTAATTTGTAATTATTATAACGAGTTTCTTAGTTGTTATAACTATAACAGGTTATTTATTCTAACCTTATGATAAATGGGTTTTTTTTATATAAAAGACGGCAGATTGCAGTACTTTAAAAAATTTTGTAACTATTTGTTCTCTTCAGAAATAGTTTGCCATAATATGAGAGAGTATAATATTATCAGCTTAGAACATAATGTTTATTGTGGTATTTTGTTTTCAAGTAAACACAAACAGTCAAATGACAAATAATTGTAACGTAGAATAACAATTTCAGCAATACATTGATTTTGTGGAATGCTAATTAATGATTGTTACAGCTTTATCGAAAGACCCTTAGGCTCTGGAGATACACTTATCTCTGATCGTTTAATAATATTCAGCAACCCTTAAGTTAAAACAGAAGGGGTGGATTGGAAAAGTGACGAGGGTAGAGTTTAGACAGATAACCGACCGTTTATCAAACTTGTCAACTTTGATTCGAAAGTAAAACTATTGGAGTTTCTCAAATATATTACATTAATTGATGTCAAACATTTTCGTATTTTTCTTTCCAAAATAAGTCCAATGAAATTATGGTGCAGCTAAGTAAATCAGGCTTACTATTGCAAAATACGAAATTCTTCTTAAAACCTGTTGCAACAGGTTCGCTCATAGCGCGAATATCGGACTGCCCCATGGTTTTCTGGGAAATTAAAAATGAGTAAAAAATAAAAATTAGTTATTTTTTACACTAGACTAAAATAGAAACTAATATATTGGTTATTATCCAACTGTTTTGTGTTGAGTAACACAGTAACTATTTACAGTTAGTTAAAACACACATTTCACATTTACAAAATGCACCGTAAGTAAGCTTAGCTCCAAACTTCGGAATATTATTCTGTGGATGAAGAGAAGGAAAACATTAATAACATGAGTTTTTCTAAATAATGTATGTCCCTGGAACGGGTTAACTGAATGAGTTGTAGCTTGGCATGGTACTGAATAATGTAAAGGCTTAAGTTTATTGTTTTAAACGTTCTGATTCCCGTTTTCATTCCTTAAACGAAAAAATCAAGATGGCATACTAGGCACAGGGAATAGGTTTTTGTAGTAAATTAGGGAGGTCGCGCTTTCTGTGGGTGATAATGCGAACTAACAGTTCTGGTTTTTTCATAGGCAGTAAAGTTGTATTTCCTTTTGCTTCTTGCGTCATTAAGAAGTTATTGTTTAATTAATTGTTTTATCGTTTTATTTCAAGCTTAGTAATTGATTCATTCTTGAACATAGATATAAACGTGGTTAATGTAATGGATAACCACTCATGTTTGTAATCTTTGAATTGTTTGTTATTTCATGTATGCTACACCAGCGCCATTTCGATTTGAATTGATTCGTGTTGAATTGATGGTACAGGTTCCGTTTGAAACCCTCTCGTTTTCCGTTACGGTATACGGGGTTGCACTGATAGTCCCGTTAGTTGTATAAGTTCCGTTTGGGCCGGTTTCGGGTAATTTTTCTACCCAACCGAGGGTAGAGAGGGGATAGCGTGGCGTGCTTCTTCCTTCTTCTTGAACTTACTGTCAAAGGAGGTGGACATATATTTGTGCCGAGCAGGAAATGTTGCATTTTGTTTAATGGCTTAGTTTAAGGAAAGGTGTTACTTCTGTAAACCTTTTCGGGCCATTGTGCCTAAAGTTTTAATATGTGATAAAGTTTAATATGTGATAAAGTTTGTTTCAAATGCACCCGGACGTTTAACATTGTCTAAAATGAATAGACGATGGTTTCACCATTGTAATGTATCAAACAGTGGCACCCCATTAAATATGGTAAGTCGAATATTGTAAATTTTATAATCTAGCTAAACTTGTATTTTGTATCAGAGTTCCATTTATATCTTGTAATAATTTGTGTTTTGATTTGCGATAGTAAGTGGGTCAATTTTGTTAAATTGAAAGTAGTCTGAACCTTGTAAATGGTATAAACGAAAGCCAATCAAAATGGCGATCAGAGATTTCAGAATTTCATGTATAATTACTTGAAAAAGCATCAGGATGTTGATTTGAATTTTGTAAAGAAAAGTATACTAAAGTTAATGAACCAAAAATTATGCTACTTTTGGAAAATAAAAGGGGTTATCATTATGTATTGTAATTTGGAATATTTTGTTTCTGTAATAGGCTATAACATGTTTTTTGAAATGGGTAAGGTTTTTGTTTCTGTATCAGACTGTTACTTTTCTAAGGTGGGAGGGAGTTAATTGTTTTAAATTATTGTAATATTTATAGTACACCAGATATTAAAGTGAATAGGTATTTTTAATTTCAACTGTGTGATTATAAAGGAAAAATTGATGAAGGTAAATTTATAAAAGATTATTTGTATTATTGATTCGTAAAATATGTATGTCATGTTTATATTCAGAGATTTGATATTGTGTATGTAGGGAAATTTAAAAGAAAACATTTTACTATTTTGCGTTGTTAACCTGTTACAAACAGGGGTTCTGGTAACTTCTGGAAACTTCTGGAAACTTCTGGTAACTTCTGATAACTTCTGGAAACTTCAGGAAATTTGGGATATTAAGGCACTTCAGGTCTTCAACCTGGCTTTTCAACTTTAAGTAATGATTCAGAGATCCTTCTCTACATAACCTTCATTTCAACTGTCCAAAGAGTAACCTAGCTTCATCTCTCCACATGAACTGGAGCAGTGACCACTTACGCTTGATGTAAAGGTATCCCAGAACAACATGACAAAAGGTGATATTTATCTTTTTTATTTTATTAAGTGAAAGCAGTAAAGTGCGCGTTAATCTGTTCTTCTGTCGTTTTAGAGTGGTATACAAAAGTTTTTTTGATATCGCAGCCAGTTTGATTTGATGTTCGCCTATTTTAAAAGATTGATGTATATTTTGGAAATTTATAGTAATGTTTTCTTTTGGGGGGATAATTTGCTTTAAGATTTGTATTTTAAATTTATAAAAAAAAGGAAAAGTGTATGTGCTTTTGTTCATGCACACCTTTAGGAGCCTAGAGTTTTTGTGCTTTATAAACGTACCCCACGTATTAGAGGTAATTATTGTCTTGGTGTCTTGTTCAAGGACTTAACTCATTTTAGTTTCATTTTCTTTGGGGAAAGTCTTTAATTATGAGGTGAATAAAGGGGTGCATATACAAAAAAAAAAAAATATTTTCGGATTTATTGTGATTTAAATTTAACTTGTTTTCTTTGTGGCAAATAAGCCAAAGTTTTCACTAATTTCATTTGTTATATGGAAATTGTATACTGTTTTAATTAATTCTTTTATGAGTAAAGATAAAAGGTGCATTTGAAATATATATAGTGAGTTTTCATTGGGTCTTAACCTTCCTGTCATTGTTCCCAGATGTCTAATTGGATTTAATTCAAAACTCCCTTTTTTTTGGTTAAAATTTCTAAATTCTACTTTGTGCTGCTCGCTCGTTCAAGGGAGTAACGGGAAGCGAATGGAGCGGTACACCAGGTCTAATTTCTTTATGTATCACAAAAGAAACAATTGTGATACAATTTCAGCTCTCTATTTCCACATAGAGCTCCACTAATTATGATTTAGTAGTTGTTTGTAAAATTCCTTTTGAAGGTCATATAGATATAGTAAACAAGAATGTACTTACTATCTATTGATTTTTACTTTTTTTTAAAGATATTGTTTACGTAACCATGTTTCGATCTGTTGTGTTTTACATCACCAATAATAACAAACTGCTGTTATTAAAAACTTCTTTATGGACGTATCTCGTTTCTAGGCCTACCTATTAAACGTATACCGATAGGCCTATCCAACCATGGATAAATAAATTACTTATAATACTCATTGCAAATTAAAGATTTTTTTGTACAAAAAAGGTAGGCCTATCGATAAGAAAATTGTCTTACGGCGACCGAAAATGTAATCTTAATCCATCATGTTGTATTTGATAAAATCAGAAAGATAGTTTTTTACTAAATATCTCAAAAATTAGGCAGGGCACGCTCTACTTTGGAATCGGCTAGGCCGGAATCGGTTTGCACCCGCGAACTACACCAGACTTTCGAATCGGCATTCGATAAAATTAGCATGTGTAGCCGCCCACACTCCCCCTCCACTATACCCCCCTTCAGAACGTATCGGCGTTTCATTCCAAAATCGTCTCGCAGAACGAAAGCTCCGAAGCAAAATGTTGATGCAGCGTAGTGTGCGGGTCCCCATTACATTACACGCATATCAAATTTTCCCAATTAGCCGATTCCGAAGTATGAATTGTGCCGAGAGAATAAAAGGGATCTGCTTGTGAAAATAATTTAGTTTACTTGCGTGATTCAATTTTATCATAGTTTTCTAGTTAAGGAGAAAGTTATGGTACCAGGTGCAATATTCGAGTTCTTTCAATATTTAGATTCAATCAAATGTAATTTTATTGGTTTAAGTGCTGAACTGTTACTATTCTACGTTAGTTAGGGTAAATAAACATTTTGTAAGGGTACATTTTCTATCATTGTGTGTATATATATTGTTACAATCGTTATTATTTAAATTTTTCATGTCAGTGAAGTGAAAACATGGCGAAAATAGCTGAACTTCACCTGCGTTTCGTGAGTTTTCTATCTCGTAATTTCTATAATATTTGTCTGCCTTTGAAATGGTTTGTGTTTTTAGACTCGTGTATTTTAACGTGTAATTTCAGAAAATGACAAAACTGTTTACGTTATGTGGTCAGTTAGTCGTTTACAATTGCCAAACAGTTTAGTTTAAATTTTAAGTAAAGTACGGTATTTTTAACGTGACTGTAGGCCTACTACAGAATTAATTAATACCTTTCAATTTCTCGCTATACAGTGGTATAAATAAACACAGTTGATGAGTAGTGCCCTAGTACATACAGCAAATAAACTAACAACACAGTATTTCTCCTTTACTAAGTTAATTTAATTTCCGAATCATGCCTCCGAACCTTTTAATGAAGCCAATCAATTATTTAGTGAGAAGAAAATACAAATAACGAAAAACTCTCTTAAACGAACTAATTCCAACAAATCCATATTAACCCTTAGTATACACTCCCCAAGAGAAGAAAAGTTTGAACGGAAACAACCAGCTTTCGCAGTAAATTCCTCCACTTTTCCTTTCCCAGCAGACTTTCCGACTTTCCTTATATACATATTTTATCACTCCCTGGGTTTTC
The DNA here is from genome assembly GCA_018207615.1 of Philaenus spumarius. Taxonomy (NCBI): domain Eukaryota; kingdom Metazoa; phylum Arthropoda; class Insecta; order Hemiptera; family Aphrophoridae; genus Philaenus; species Philaenus spumarius. The sequence continues at coordinate 1,917,211 of JAGFPH010000006.1, forward strand.
CACTCATATTTACCAGTAGGAGTAATTTTAATTAAGAAATTTCCAACTTTAAACCTAAGGCTTAATATTACTATTTCATAAGTCCATTGCAGGACGAAAACTAAGATAAATGCCAATTTAAGTATAAGATGTTATATTAAACTAATGTGTGCATAACGTTAATCTATACAAATCTAATGGTGTCTGTGTATTTGTGTTACTCAATCACATAAAAACTACTGGTTGGATTTGAATGAAATTTTTCACACATTTAGATCATGTCCTGGAATGAGACATAGGCTAGAATTCATTTAGATTTAAGGGTTGAAACAACAACTAAAACAATAAATATTTATTATTATAAATTCATTAAGACTAGAGAGTTGGAAATTTGTACATTTATTTCTTACAAGATATATATAAAAAGTAAACCATATTTGTATTTTTAGTGTACTCCTAAGGGGTGAAAATGTAATAACCCCTAAAACAATACTAATTAATTATTATACTTCCCAATAAGATAGAGATCTGGAAATTGGTATATTTATTTCTTACAATACATATATACTATGTAAATTATAGTTTCATTTTATAGCTAGCTGCTAAGGGGTGAAAATGTAATAACAACCCCTAAAACAATGAACATTTATTACTATGCGGCGAAACTTTTTACCGTGTGCGAAGCCACGGGTACCTGCTAGTATTTCCTAAAACAATTATTGAATACTTGAACTGTAAATCTAAACGTGCAAACACACTACGGACAAGTGTAAGTGTATGCTGAACAAGTTTGCCCCATGAGCGAATATTGCAGAACATTGAGACCTACCCTACCGTTGTGCATCTATGTTTAACCTTTCTGTGTGCCTCAACGCAGTTGTATGACGTGATAAGACGTACGCTATACGTCTATTGTTTTAACGTGAAAAGCGGAAGACCTTGTAACTATAAATTGCCAACTTGGATTCGAGCCAACCACTGGTTGATGTACTTCCGCCATCCTACCCTCTTTTACTAACATGGCTTCATAGACAGTCTTTTAACTAACATGTGTATGAATTAAACCTTTGATACAAATATATTTCTACATAAACTCTAAAGGTCATACAATTATATAAATACACAAAAAGTTATAAAATTATATGTTAAATAACACCATACAAATAATGATGTGTTGTAAATACCTCGAGACCTAATATTACAGCACGTGTAAATTTAAACAAATAGTGGGTTTAAATTTATTATCAAAAACAAATATACTTTATTTAATATCATTTTTTGTTATTTACAAATTGAGTCTTCATACATAACAGTAGCATTTATAAATTGTATTTTACTAAAGTATATTTGTGTAGTATTTTGTGTTTTTATGAGCCTGCATTTTTATTGTCCAAAAATCAAATATATTAGTTCTGTGATACAATTTGTGGTCTTAGCCAAACAAAAACTGTGGGATTTTTATAACACTTATAATTTTGGCCACACTCGTTCAATTAATACTTTTTCAAAAGGAGCTCAGTTTTGCATGCTATCAAAACTATTGATACAAATTACGTTTTCAATAGCAGTGCATTTAACATAGCTAGATTTTTTAATTATTACAAATTAAACTAATTATAGTGTATATTGATTATATCACGATCGTTTGTGTATAGTTTTTTAATTTAAATTTTGGGTCGGTTATAGGGAACAACTCTAAAATATTCGTTCAACATAGTTTTAGCGAAACGATTCACAAAATGAGTTTAGATTTTGTTGTTCAACAAATTTGTAGACTTACATGTATGGACATAATAAATTACACTATCCACATATTATAGCTACTGAATATGTAGTTCCAAATTAATCAGTTTCATACGATAAAAGATGAAACTTCCGATGAAAGAAAAACACCACCTACAGTAAAGCAACAGACATTCGTTTAGATCATGTAGCAATATAGATTGTTAAATACTTACACAAGTATTATAACTGAGTTTAATGATTATTTCGATTGGAATAATAAATATTTCACAAAATAAAGTCTGGTTTACAACAAACATTATTAAACCATTAATAGTGTGTGATGATTAATCCGGTAATCGATACAATAATTCGATTCTTGGGGATACTGCCAGTAAAAAGTTATTCGATAACGGTGCCAGAATAGTTGCAGCTTAGCTGGGATCGTTCCAGGGGTCTAAGTGATTTAATAACGGTGTCTAAGTAGATGGCTGTGTGGTAGTTGTGCAGAGAGTGCGTGTGTAGGTGTTGGTTGGTGTAAGGCTCAGTTAGTTGTATTTAGTCGACAAGGACTAATACTGACTTATTTTCATCATCGCCTTTTTTGGTGTTGTTTTCCCTAAACGTCGTAGCTGGTGAGGGTTGAGCTTACCGTGTCGGATAGGAAATAATAGAATATCGAGGGTTCGGCTTGACAGAAAACTATTTAATTTTTAGAAATATCTACTTACAACTATTTAGTTTAGGCCTCCGAACCGTCTTTCAAATGCAGCTCAAGGTAGGCTAAGTTTAGTGTCGGTTTAGAAAAATATTTAAATAGAACGTTCGATGCAAGCTTACGAACCGTCTTTCGAATTCAGTTCAAGGTAAGCTAGGTTTCGAATCGATCTAAAGAAATATTTAGTTTAGGCCTACGAACCGTCTTTCGAATGCAGTTCAAGGTAGGCTAAGTTTAGTGTCGGTTTAGAAAAATATTTAAATAGAACGTTCGATGCAGGCTTACGAACCGTCTTTCGAATTCAGTTCAAGGTAAGCTAGGTTTCGAAACGATCTAAAGAAATATTTAGTTTAGGCCTACGAACCGTCTTCCGAATGCAGTTCAAGGTAGGCTAGGTTTAGTGTCGGTTTAGAAAAATATTTAAATAGAACGTTCGATGCAGGCTTACGAACCGTCTTTCGAATTCAGTTCAAGGTAAGCTAGGTTTCG
>JAGFPH010000006.1:1920128-1937149 GCA_018207615.1 Philaenus spumarius
CGATCTAAAGAAATATTTAGTTTAGGCCTACGAACCGTCTTTCGAATACAGTTCAAGGTAGGCTAAGTTTAGCGTCGGTTTAGAAAAATATTTAGTTTATTTATCTAAACTATTTTTAATTAAAAGTATTTTATTTTAAAATATTTAATTACTAATAATCTATTTCGTAAACACTAAAATATATACCAATAGAGGCCGTGCCCTATAAATAGTTATTACTGTAATAATAACTAGGTCTAACTACACAATCATGCCAAAGCGTGCAAGTATCGGCAAGCAGTGTAACGCAATGAACAATATTCTAAGTGTTTAGAATAGTAAATTATTATAAGGTTTATCGCACCGTGTGCTTAGCCTAGAGAAGGTCTTACCTGTTCAAGAGTCGGTGAGAGACAGAGCTGTATTCTGGTTGCAGTGACCTCCTTAACTCGGTACGTCGTCTGCGCATGCGCTAAGAGTGGGGATTTCCCTTTCTCCCGCACCGCAGGGAAATTTCTTAGACTCTCGCGTCAAACGTATAGGCCGGGGAATTTCGGTTTCCCTTGTACTTGGCCTTTGTTTTAAAAAAAAATCACCGGTAAAAAATGTACCGTTACAAGTGAGACTATCCTATTCCTTCCTTATACATGATGTTTTGACATCTTACGAGCTAATTTATAAATTTATTAGACATAACTTCATATCTGAGATGATAAACAATAATTGTTAAGTTGAGATAACTCAAATAATTTAGTGATCGACTGTAAGGGGTTTTTTATTACTATTTCAATAATATGACCATCTTCAGCTTGAGCACACGAATAGCGCTTACATTCAACCAATAAATTTTAGTTGTTTATGACTCAATTATTAAAAACCATATATCATTGGATTTGAAAAGTCTAAAAATTTTGTGACTTTACATTTTTTTCTAAAATGCATAGTTTTATACATATTTAACATTGAAAATTTTTAACTGTTGCCATTTTGAAACGGATTGTTGCAGGAAAACAATTGTTTATTAAAATGTACCCTATTTAGCTGAATATTCGTACCCAGTTTCATGATTATATCTTAAACCGTTTCTGAGATACTAAGGTATTTGTAAAAATCACATCCAGGCGAACAGACATAAAACAGAGCGAGATATGACACATGTTATATTGTATTATTTGCTTGTTTTGGCTGACAAATAACGTCGTAAATTGAAGCTGGACACTCTGTATACAGACATAAAGGTAAATTAATTTGTCAAGTATAACAGCTGTTTATAATAGTGTAACGAAACAGCTGTTATATTATGCACCATTCTTATTTAACTAGTGTAACGTTGGAGGCGAGTTAGTTAAATCATAGAATAAAGTACTTATATGAAAACAACTACGTGATATTAACTTCTAGATAGCTTCTAACTGACCCGTGACAGTATAAAACACGTTCAAAAATACACAGCAATACTTTTAGAGGAATATCCAAAGCTGAGTAAATAGAAGAGAATTCGGTCGGTCAAAAAGCAACCTTGTGTATTTATTGACATTTCGTGTCTGATCTGTTCTGTGGAAGTATCCTTTGTAAAATACAGTCGAGAGAATTCTCGTATATATGTCTTCAAAAGTATACAAATGTAAATCTTAATCTTTGTAGATGTTCGTATATATTATTAACGTATGATAACACCTTTCATCACCAAATATGGGCAAAGAATATTAAAAAATTGAACAGATTCTATCATTTTGTACGGAGATTCGTTATAGCTAAACTCTGAAATAACGTAACATAAAGTATGATCAACAGGAAGCAAGGAATTTAACGTGTATTCTATTACAACCCACTAACAATAATCAAACAAGTTTATGAAAAGATGTCAAAAAAGATCTACAAATATATAAAAACATAATATATGTTCTCATATGGCTTAAGAGAAGATAAAGCCTATAATGAGTATGTTTAGGCCTATCTTTATCAGCCTAAACAATTTTACTTAAGACATGAAAGTAGTAAGAGCATAGAGGCCTGTGCACATTAACCTATATAAATTATAAACTAGAGGCCAAGCACAAGACTAAAATGTCAAACAAGATACAAACTGTAATAGAAAACCACGACTAGTTACACGACACACTAAAATAAGTCATTAGAGCCACATGCCCTAACAAATCAGGTAAAAATCTAAAAATAATGAGAGACTCATTAAAAAACTGACCTGACTAAAACATCTAACTAATTATTACATACAAACTGGAGTAGAAAATGACTAACACTAACAGAAGTTCCCAAGCGTGCCCACCTGAAACTGGTAAAAGCAAGTTTACTAAGCAAAACAATGACTTTTTTATCATCTTTAAAAATAAGTTGAAGATCTTGTAGAGATGTATACGATTGTTTTATATTTTTAGTCAATTTTGTATTTACTATTTATAAAAACTTTATATTTATGTTAATTTGGCAGATCGGGTTTTTCGTTTAGTGTAAATATTATATTACTTAAATTATTTAGAATTTTCACAAGCTTACTCATGTTGTATTATTTTTGCCTCTTTTTATTTCAATTTATTTTCTGATAAAATATATTTCCCTATTTTCGGTCTATCTACAAAAACTAAACAGAATTCACTAAATGTCAGAATAAACAAAGCACTATACGAATAAGAACAACCAATAATTAGAAATTAAATTTCAAAACTTGATATGTTTATATCTAAAAATAAATAAAAACACAGAGTTCAATTCTCACAAAAACACGTTTATTGGTCAAACATGTTTCAACGACAAAGTCATCATGTTCAGTGACATTTGAGCTACAAATAAATTATAACTAAATGAACAAAATATTATGCTACATATTTACACCCTTTCTCATAATAGGGCATGGTCTTTGATTAGAAACAAAAAATTGGGTTAAGAGTAACAACATAATAGTGAAAGGAAATCTATAGGCTTAGAATTAAATTAATACAACTCTACTATAAATAAATATCGAGCTTGACTTTTGAGAACATATGTTGACAAAAATAAAACTTGAACACTGAATCTCACAGCTATTATTTGTATTAACTCAAACGCGTTTCTACGACAAAGTCGCCATCTACAGTAATGCACGAGCTAAAATAATCAAAATTATAAATATGTGTGATCTACAACTAAATTATAACTAACTGAACAAAGCGTTATGTTACATTTTTCATAGTAGGGCGTGATCTTAGTTTAGAAACAACCAATAGGGTTAACAGTACAACATAATAATGCAAAGTATCATACATGCTTATAATTAAAATTAAGACAACTCTAGACTACTACAAATAAATATTGAGTTACACTTGTAAGAAGATAATGTAATATCTTTACACTAAACATACAAACTCGGGTCGCCGGAATACTACCCCCCGGAAAACCCCCCCCCCCCCCCCCCCCAAACAGGTTCCTACGTAATTTTGACAAATGTCCATTCGTTCAAAAGTTGTGGCGCCATTAGCGATCAAAGACGAATATTGATAGAAAAAAACTTAAACAGCAAATCTCACAACTAATACGTTTACTAACTCAAACGAGTTTCAACGATAAATTCGTCATCTTCAATGATTCTCGAGCTATAACAATCAAACTACAACTAAATATGGCGACTGTGTAGTTGAAACGCGTTTTAGTTAATACAAGTATCAGTTGTACGATTATGTGTTCAAGTTTTATTCTATCAACAACTATACTATGCCTAAATAACGAACAATGAGAGTGGGTGGTTAATTTGAAGACATAATATAAATGTTAGTTACATGATTGCAAAACGTTTGTAATACAATGAAAAGCAATTTTAAAAACGTACATTATACAAATAAGTTCCAATGAGCGTTTGCTAACAATGCATACTAAACAAAAAGGTAAAAACAAAATAACACTAATACAAAATATAAACAATATTATGGTACACACATTTTTTACAAATACATCTATGAAAAAACAAACAATATTACTATAACTAAAATCATGTTAGATACGAATAAGATATGTTACGATATATGCCTTAACTAGTGGCAATAAGTGAGGTTCAGGCAATAAGTGCAGAACACGGACAATGTTTAATATTCAAATACAGAGCTAAACTAATAATACATTCTATAGATAGATTTATTAGACGGCGACCTGCGCGGAAAATCTTGCTCATGTAGGGGAGGTAGGTGAAGGTTCCCCACCATCGCACACCTCGTGCGCCGACGCAACCCCATCCCCCAGTCATATCCTCTTTTCAGATCTCAGCAGCAAATACGAGGTGCGCGGTGGTGGAGAACCCTCATCGACCTTTCCTACATGAGCAAGATTTTCCGCGCAGGTCGCCGTCTAATAAATCTATCTATAGTAAATGATCGCTAAGATGAAGACTTTGTTGTTGAAACGAATTTGACCATAAATGTATGTATTTTTGTTAGAATTGTGTGCTTTGTTTTAATTTTTAGAAACGATTCTCACTATCAAGCTCGATTATATTTATTTATAAGTTTAGTTTTTTTTCTGCTCTATTAGTATGGTTTTTGTACTACTTGATTAATCCAACCCTTATCATAGAAATCTTGTATACACACTGTACTTGACGCCTTTACCTATTAAATTTCCTCGCTCAAACAAGGCTGGCTAGACTGATGTAACCTTCATAAAATATTATCTAATCCAGACAAAACGTTAACCAAGCCATGAAACGAAATTAAACAAGAAATGCCCTTAAAATTAATTAGTCTCGTATAGGGTTAGTTATTGTGTCAAGTATATTTATAGTTTCATGAGTTTTATTGCAAACTTATAAACACCAATGACATTTTGTATGTTAAATTAACAATGGTGGTTTGCAAATGGGTGAACTATTAAACGATCCCCAAGCTCTTTGATCCATGTTTGTATACAGGGTGGGTGCAGAGTCTGGAAATTCATTTTACATGTCAAAAGCTTCATATTGTATTATGTGCAAAATTAAGGACATTTAAAATGGTTAACATAAAATATTTTTTTTTAAATAACTAAAAAAAAACAAAAATAAAAAATACACAAGAGACCAACTGTTTTTGTTTTCGAATTAAGAATAAAAACGGAATTTTTCGGTAGCTATCTACAACACCAATACTACCCTAAACCCCCCCATTCTGAAGATTTACAAAATTAATGATCATATTTTGTAAACCGAATTTCATCAAAACCATTTTTTTTCAATAACCGCTTTAAAAGGGGACTTACTTTTTATATTGGGTTTCTTTTGGTAATTTGGTTATATTTTGAGCAAAATAACATTTTAAAATCTTTAATTTTACATAAATTTGTATGTAATGGAACTTTTAAATACACGTGTATAGGAGTAATTAGTAAATAATTTGTTTTAATTCACAATTGATGACTGTGAATTCATCAATCTAAAGGATATTACTTCAAGTTGGTTATAAAATTCCTGAAAGTTATGAATAATTTAAAAGGAAGTTTTGACGTATAAATAGTTTAAAAAATGCTGTTTGGCAATTTAAAATACATAGCTAATCTGGTTAAAGATCTCTAGTGTTGGTAAAATAATAAACAGATAAATATTTCTCAGTAGAATTTCCATTAATAGCTGATTTATTCTTTGCAACAATTTATATTTATAACTAGCTGGCCCGATCCGACTTTGCACGGATAACAAAGTTAAATGTTATTAACAACAACAAAAATGTTCAATAAATGTAACCTTTTGTTTGCTTTTACCTAATCTAAAAAAACTGGTAGTTGTGAAGCATTGTAAAATATCTGATTCTAATAATAAGCCCAATTGGTGTTTTGGTTCATTGTAGGCCTAACCTAAAATTATGTTCAGTTTTTGTTCCAAATCAGCTGTTTTATATAGCCTGTAATAGGTATGTAACAACCAATGTTTGTATTAAATTAAAATATAGTAAGCATTTTTCTTTGATTTTTGTTTGTGTTTGTTTTTAGTTTGTCAATGTAACCTCAAAAAGCTAAAACTCTTCAAATTTTCTAAGCAATGTTGCTATGGTAATAAATGTAAACAAACATGACGTGTTGCTATGCTTTTTATACGAACATCTGTTTTTGTGCCCCTGATAAAATCAAAAGAAATCTTTCTTCCATAAGATTAACATTGAAACTTTGAAGTCCAGTGGGACACAGCCCTAATGTACTAGGACTTCAGTAAATGGCCTAAAACCTTCCCGTCGGATGGACGGTTTGGTAACGCATAAAGGACAAACAGAAGACAGACAGACATACATTGAATTTTATATATACAGATTTATGGGTTAAGATTTTGTTTAGAAGTAGGTGGAAGTCATGTTGTTTTTTGTTTAACTTTTATAATAAATAGTTCCTGTTTTAATAATAAACTCAATACTTATTTAGTCATTTAATATTGATTATCATCTAAGCTTTAAGGGTATCTTACGCCTTTATAACAAATAATGTATTACACCAGTGTATAGAGGGTGGGACCTCCCCTAGTATTACAATTGTACTGTACTATGTTTTTAACTCTTATTCCTTACTTTAGGCCGGTAATTAGGAATAAATACAACTTTAACAAGTTAGTAAAATATCGTATGTTTATCTTTCAATTACGCACAATAAATAAAAGCGGAACACCTGGAACAACTGCAGTGTGCTGATAAGTTAAACACAGAAGGCTGTCATATTTTAACAGTATTTTAGATTGCCTTGTATTGTTTTGTATCACGGCTGTGCTGTGAGATATTAGGATTATAGAACTGCTCCCGCCATTATGAGTTTAACCATAGCTGATGTGTTCCACATTTATAAAGTCCCAGACATATTTCATGTTTATTGTTTCCTGATATTGCGATTGAAGCTTTTTCCATTTTATTTGTTCGTTCTAAGCCAGTTCTTTTTGTTTTTTGTTTTTTGTTCGTTGTTCTTTACTTTTCACCTATGAGAATAAATGTAAAATAAACAAATTTAAATTAAACATAAAATAAATGTACCTGCTGTATATAATTGAAAAACTGCACCGTTCATTGGTTCTTGAAATTAATCCGGTAGAAGGTTTTATTCTATGCCATTTAAAGATTTATCACCACAATATAAAAATATAAACAAACTCTTAAACTAAACACACACACACAAAGATTTATTCTTTACAGTATAAACGAAACAATTAGTATGTATCGGCTTTTACGAATAACAATGAGATTTAAACACTATTTATTTGTCGTTGTGAGGCCACACTAATACCAGGAGCAATAATTGTTTATTTACGATATGAAATGCACCAAAGTTTTTAAATCCTGTGATCCTACCCAACCCAACTAACGATTTCTGAGTTACAGACCTCGTCAATCACCGACTAAAAAAAACTTCATCCGTACTCCTGGACACAAAGCCTGAAACAACATGACCTCGAGCCAGGAGTGTTTTCTCCCCTTCAAAATTTGACCTTGCATTTTCTGGTTCAATAGAGTGTCTTTTTCTTGATAAGACGTTCCGAACAAACTATCACACCTAATAGACAACACCCTCAGCTCCTGTTTTGGTTACTGCAAAACAAAGAACATGCTAGATATTCCAGCATAGTATGAACATTTCTGAATATTCCGTCTTTTAGGTTTATGTCCTAAACAACCAATATCTACCAAAAACAAACAGGTCCTGAGAAATATTTTGGCCGGTACACCTTATCGTGTTTATAATCTATCGCATATCCTCTATTCTCCTCTTCCCTGGAAGTCTACCATATTCCTAGGAGCTCTGGCGAATATATTAGAGTGTTCTTCTTTCTTTACACTATTTGTACTAGGCTTGGTAAATTGGCTTTGGTATTCTTAGCACCAAGTGCTACTAAGAACAAGAACCATCCCTTCAGCAAGAACAAGAACCATAGTCATACACAATTTTGATAAGTTGAGTAGGCTATATATATAAGTAATGCTCATCTTTGTACTTTGACCAGTCACTCCCAATAAAACTCCTTTGTTAATCATTCGTCCAAACTTCAGTAACGTACAATAAACAAGGAGTACATTCATTAAGAGCTGGCGCGGCGCTTACAGTCACCTCTATCCCCATCTTCCCTGCAACAATATCTAGGCGAATGTGGCAGACCTTCAACATCATAACCGTGTAGCTTTTGTGGGTATGAGTTTATCATTAAATAGTTTTAGGAGGCCCTAATAAGAAACGAACTACAATTTTTTTAAATATTTCTCTATTTTATTAATACATATAACAATGTAATAATTACGTAACTTTCTCCTGAAATCAAAAGTATTTATTTATACTAGTCTGCTACAGTTGAAACCTCCAACTGATACAGTTGGTATCATAGGTTGAGTAGGTTCATACCTATTTGATGCATATAGATTTACCTGCTATAGGCCTACTATTCTCCCTGTATTAATTAGTTTAAATGACAAAACGTTAAGAAATAAAAAACGTGACATTATTAATCATTTACTTAGTAGAAATTATTTTCAAAAATATAACATTTTCTAAACGAATGTTCCAAAATGTAGAATTGAGTGACTTACGACAAGCACGCATTCTATACAACAAGATGCGAAAGAATACTATGTGTGTAATGGGGATGTATTATCCCATAAATAAGCACACTGGAGGGCGCACATTAATTTATGCGTGAGTTCAGATGTATTACACACTCCCATTCCGTCACATAGTTAATAACATGAAGTTTGTTCAAAAAGGTATATCCTTAAATATAACAAGTAATGGCTTTAACTCGTTTATAAAAAGTAATATAGCTTTGCCTTATAAGACTGATAAAGCCCGTTTTCAGAGATGAATCTAAATGGTAGACACATTTAAAGGCACAGGAGAACTAGCTGTTCAGGTCTGAGCTGAAGATAATGTACAAATTATTTGTTTCTCTATATTTGAAGACAATGGACGTAGAGAAGACGAACAAAAGAAGAATTTTCTTACGTCATATCTATATTTTAAGTCAGTCATAAATGGACTAGTTACGAAGCAAAGATGCCTGCTGATCAAATTTCAAAAAGACTATTAGAGAACAAAAATTCGAATGAAGGTTTGGCAAACCTATGATGTAGTTGGAGCTGAGCGTTTTTTTTTTTTTATGAGACACACAAAAGCGGTACGCATATATGAAAAACCTACACTTCATGGAGGGCAACAACGGAAGAATACAGCATGTGTCTCGGAATTTTATTTAATGTATATTTGGAAGATAAATAAAGCTATGTATTTATCAAAATAGATTTTAAATTAGCTCTATTTGTTTTATTTTGGTAATTCTTTTGTAAACTTGTCGAGTTGAGCGCCGAAACCTTACCGTCTATACCTAAATATGTGTTTAAGTTTAAAAAAAATATTCTTTCGTTTAACTTATATCAAACGAACGAGCAAACCAGTTGTGTGACATTTTTTTACGATAACTTTAAAAATGGTTGAGATGGTCAACTACGTCACACAGACTGCGATTTCTTTTGGTTTGCAGCCAAAACACTAACTATTTTTTTAATGTATCTATCAGCCTGCCTCTTGTATCCTATTTAGATTTTAACGGCAGCGTTTGTATTGACGAGACGTTTCAAGAAACATTCTGAAAACTAATAATGAAACTTTCGAGCTCAACTCGTGTTTCCCATTAGACATTCTTACGTTATGGAGAGTATAAGGTAAGGCACGTTATACACCACCGCCGCTCGGAGAAAGACAAATTACAGCGAGCCTAGAGTGAGCCTACTTCGATTGCGACCAGGATCTACAGTTTGTGTCTTGTTCCGCAAGAAGACATTAGCGCAACTATGATAGTAGCCCAGTCATACGAAAAACCAGTGGGGCATACTGAGTTCCACCAAAAACAAAACTGACGAACCGTCATGAAGTTCTGAATTAAAAGTGGGTAGTATACAAATTTTGCAACATTGTCACTTACAGATTTTGAATATTTTTGTTTTCCAGTTATAACGATTTCTGATTAAAAAAAAAAAAATTCACTACTTATTTAATATTTCAGTGTGCAAAAATGGTGTGTTAAAAAATAAAAAACAATTCAAATTAGGTTTTATATTTTTATGTAAATAGCGATATATGTTTTTTTTTATTTGTAGCTTGTGTTCGTCATTTATTTTCAGTACACGTTATTGTATTTTAATGTTTTGATTTGTTTAATACTGCCTTGTTAAGTTAATTGAATATTTACTCACGATTAATATCATACGTGTTTCTTAAGTTTAGTAAATTTTCCATGACTCACACATTTATTAAGTCTCGTAATAAAACTAATTCAAATTCTGATTCTGCTACAGTAAGTCATAGGCTAGCTCTTATAATATATTTTACTGCATAAAAATGGTCCTACTTAAACAAAAGTTTCGAATTAATTTGTTTTAATAATTTTTATTAGTGTATATTAAACTTATATTGAGGAGGAAAATGGCGATATATTCATTTGGTAACCTGTAATTTTCTTGAGATTTAGGAAAAAAATAATCACTATCGCTAGAAATGGAGCAAGGAGTTTTTACTTTAAATTTGCATGGAATGAAATACCATGACAAGATTGTGCCCACTTGCTTAAAATAATTTTCATTGGGTTATAACTCTAAAACCTAGTACATGTTTGTTAACTGTTAAGTTTTGTTTTAAAATTCGATTTATTTTGACATCAGCAAAATACATTTTGCCTGTGAAATTATTTTAACTGTAACAATTCAATATCCGCTTTTTTCCACATCCTTTCAAGGTAGACACAATTTGACTTGCATAAGGTAAGAAAGACTCCCCCAACTCTTATAACGCCACAAGATGCATTACCCACATGCAGCCAAAGTGCATCAGATCATGTTATCTCCTGGATCGAATTATTTTAACATTCTTTTGCCGACAAAAATGTAATATTATCACGTCATGGTATTAGTAACCTACTAAAATATTATTTATATGTAAATGGACAAAAAATATGTAGAGAAAATCAGGCAGTCTTAAACCTTAGAACAAGATTTTAATATTATTTAGACAAAGGCTTTTGTCTGTAGATAGTGTTGAAACTATGTTCTGTGTTTTCAAAATTTCTCATATTGAAAATATTTATCGACATTTTCATTCCATGTGGTGTTATTTATTAAAGTAATTATTAATAATTAGTATCAAGAAATAAATTTTATGTATTTTTTTATTAGTGGGTTCCGGTTTAATGGAAAAGAATAACTGCTTTCTATTGAGCTTAATGCCACAGTAATGAGTAACTTTAATTGATGGTTTCACAAATCACTCTTAACTTTTTCCCTAACCTAACTTCACGGGAAATATTACTTATGTAAGTTTATGAAACACATACGATTCAAAGTATTTAATTTCAGTAATTATTTCACTATTGCTTAAACAAATATAATTATTTATTGTTGTCATCCTATCGTGTTTTAGGCACGTTGAGTGTTTCAATTTCCGCTAGGAAGCGGTGTCATCCCAGCTATAGTTCAGTTGAAAAAACATAGGTCCTCATAACAGACTGAAGGTAGAAGATTAGTTTGATTTGTTGAAGTTGGCAACTGTGGCTCCCTCTCTGAACTGGCAAGGTTCGGCCATACTAATGAATCTACCTATTTTGCAGTTGCTACCCAGCACATACAATTGCATGCCACGAACTTATATTAACTGTTGCAACCGCAGCTAATACTAAAGTAATTTTCAACTGAAAAATAAGTTAGGCTTTACATTTAAAATTTCAATAAGCAATTACATGCAATACAAATTAAAAAATAAAAGTTTGTCATTATAATTTATTTCGTTTATAATGGGCAGAGGCTACTTCAGTGAGGATTTCTGGCAACACTGCGGGCGTAGATTTCGCTGCGGAACCTCAGTGTTTAGGTCTAATCTAACAAAATGATCCCTCGGCGGGAAATCCCCTTCCTAGAGTCCAGAGCACAGATAAATTTACTTCAACAGAGGCATAAACTAAACGAAACCAAGAAGACGATCTTAAAGATGTGTGCAATTGTGTTCTTCACACTGGCGCATTATATAGGCTCAAATTGTAACTACCAATACTTTCTTTATTGTTTTATGACTATTTTGTATCATTGAACAGGATCTGTTAAATTTATTACAAGAAATTTCGTAATTTCTTACGACAGTAACCGTCCCCAGTGATAAAAAAAGTACGAATTTGACTTTTCAAAAACATTTAATTTAAGTAAAATATATACAAAAACTGTTCAGTGTAAGCACAAAAAGGAAAATAAACTCAAATAATACAAACAGTCTTAAGATTATGAAACATAATTAATACAAAATAAGATTTTTAATTATAAATTTTAAGTTGGTTGCCATATTAGAAAAAAGGCTGATGTTATGACAATTTTAAATTTATACAAAATAGGAATTCCTTTAAAATGAGTCGTGACACATGTTTCTATATTATAGAGATTTCTATCCATCGTGTATATTTAACGTATTTTCTAAAATAATTACTTTCTTGTCAGAGTAGTATAATATATAGATTTGTTTCTTTTATTTATGGATGGCAGTTAGAAATAGAAATTGTCCCCTTCAAAAATTAAGCGAATAACTACAAAAGATTAACATAATTAAAATTAAAGGTATGGGTAATGGTATTTTATTACTTCAAAGTGAATTAGAATAGAAATCAATTCAAGGCCAGTTTGATTTCAGTATGATAACAATTAATGATGTTCGGACAAGTTTTAAAACAAAATGAGAGAGTGATAAACTAATGAAATAAATTAACGCATGTTACCACAGTATGTTGATTAATTTTAACGACAAATTGAAACGTTGTGTTTAAAAAAACCAGCTTTAACAAGTATAACAGAACTTGGGAGAAAATGACACTCTAAAAAATTGTGAGGTTATCTGAGGTTTTTAGAAGATCTTCATTCCAAACAAGAAGCAATAGGTGGCCGAATTGAACACTTAATTTAGCAATTCAATATATATTTAAATTACTGTTATTTTGCGAAAATAGTTTACTTTGCTAATAATTAAGGAAGTTTAAAAACTTAACAATCCAACATTTTGCTGTCGATGCTTATATTGAACTCAACATTTTAGATTTATTTGGCTTTCTATAAGCTTTAAAATAATGTAGCGTACCTCGAACATACCTTTACATTTATAAATCTAGATACTTCTTTTTTTTTACTTTTATAATTAATTAAAAAACTAAGAAGAAATTATATTTTTTTTACAAATAATGTAGCGATAGTTGTCCCACAAGGTTCTGTAAATTATTGAAATGCAGTTTTTTTTTATTTAAAAAATAAAAGTATCCTTCAACTTCAAAAATATCCGTTCATGCTTTCGTTTAAAACGTTACGTGCATTTTAAACCAAAACTCAAGCAATTCCCAAAAGGATGTGGGTTCTAACCTGGTATAAATTTGCTTGCATACGAAATGAGGTCGTCAGTCATGTGACCAAAACACGAGGAAGGGGGATGTATAATGTATATTGCAGAAGTCTAAGGGACGGGGGAATTATAATAGGGCGGCAGAGGAATAATAATAAGGGAGATAGCTAACAAGGACGAACCTAGTCCCTTTCATGGCTTTCATTATGAGACCAACTATGGCTCTTTGGTGTGTTCATTTTGTGATAAAGGATATGCCCTTTGCAATGATATCGTGTTTAATAATTGGTGGAGTAATTACAATTATTTCAATTTATTTTCTGATTAGGCCTACATTTGTTTTGGAGATGTTATATTAATTGCAACGACAAAATAAAAAATGTTCCTCGTTACAGTCGTCTCAGTTTCTTCAAGGTTACAAATAAGGAACCAAGAACGAACTTTTCCTCGAATTCCTTTTTATTAGAAACATAAAACGTTTTATGTATTAACAATAACAATAGACATATAATATATCGCTTACAATTTTCTGCTGATTAAGGCAGTATAAATTGTCTTCTAATCTAAGAATTTAAAATGTACCACGGATGTTTATTTAATATACAGTTTTATCTTGTATATATTGCATGATCAGATCCAGGTCACTCAGAAGATAATTCTTATAAGTCTCTTGTTCTCCTGACCTATGGCGTGCAGACAGTTTTCTACTAACCCTTCAGTGGTGGAGATGCTATTTGGGCACAGGACTTTAGTAAAGTCTCCCCACCATAAGCTTTCTGTTCCCTTCTGCGAGCTGTTACATACCAAACGAACTATAACTCATTATGGTTAAAATAACAATTTAAACACAGTTTAAAAAAAAAAACTTGTATTCATCAAACGTGTTTCAATTACAATGTTGTTATCCTCGCATTTTGGTAAGAATATCTTAATAACGCGTAAAGAGAAACTAAGCGTTTTCGAACCAATATTTTAAAGAAAATTGTGTCACCCAAATGCACAAGCTAGCCCTGCTCATACAATTTAATTAATGAAATGTTATACTCTGCTTTATGCCTAAGCATAAAGTAAGTTATATTCAGATTTTAGTTCTTAAAAATACAAACACCAGATCAGCTGTTATAAACTCCTATAAAAGCGGGTGTACGTGAGTAAAATATAATATAACAGCTGATTTCACCCATCATGTGTAATATTTAAACAAAACTCTGCGTAGATAACAGCTGATTTCACCCATCATCTGTAATACTTAAACAAAACTCAGCGTAGATTATACTTTGGGGTTATGTTTACAACTTCAATCATTATAATTTTTGAGAAATTATTTTTTAATGAGTAATAGAACTTATGTATGCTATAATACGTTATAAAATTTGCTTTGAGGTTATAAACTGTATATAATTACATCCTATTATCATCAATACATTCCTTTATACAAATTTAAAGAAGAAATATCTATTCGTTTAACTTCGGAAACATTCGTACATCGTCGTATAACATATACATCTATAATCGATCATTAATTTCTTCACTATTAATATTTAATAACTTCTAAATCATTTGATCTATCAATAATAAATAAAAAGCAATTAAAATATAATATTTGTATTTTTCTTTAGATATACAATAATGTAAACAAATAATTTTTTTTTTAATTTTCGTTATAGTCTGAATTAAGTTTTTAAGGAAAGACAAATTTGAAAAGTTTCCCGGAAAAGTTTAAAATTCGGGAAAAACTAAACATTCTTTTTTGTATGAATTCAAGACCATAACTCACGAAAACAGCGGGTAAAACATTAGTAACACATGTTTCTTTATATTCATTACCATAGCTACTTTAACCAGCAAATTATTTTTCAAAACTAACAGCTTTTTTAGGTTATTTGACAAATTAAAAGCGAACACAAAAATCAACAACAAATGCTTACTTCAATCAAAACAGAGGTATTTGCATATTATAAATAAAACAGCTTAATTGGATCTAAAATCGAACATAATTTTAGGTTAGGCCCACAATGAACCAAAAAACATTTATTTGCAACCAATTTGGCTAATTTAGAATCAGGTAATTATTTTTCACAACTATCCGGTTTTTTAGATTAGGTAAAAAAAAATAATAAAAGGTTTACTGTATTATAAGTCAAACATCTATATTAAAATGTCTTAACAATGGATATTAGTAAGTGTGAATATATGCCTGTTCCCGTGTTGGAAAACGAACAGCTTTGTTTATTTACGCACCAGAAAATAAAACAATAGTAGTTTACGCAACGATTGTATTATGAAGGCCTTTAAGCCACGAGTGAGATGTAAGTTGGAACACGAGCGAAGCGAGTGTTCTAAATATCTCACGAGTGGCTTAAAGGCTGAATACAATCGTTGCATACACTACTTTATCTACGACCAAAAATATACAGGGTGTAAAAAAATAAGAAGTGTGTAATAATTCTTCAATTTGATACCCTTTTAACAGGAGTGAAATTAACATTCCTTTTACTCATAACCATACTAAAAAAGGTGAAGTAAAGATATAGTGAGCTAGTCGAAATTTGGGATTCGATTAGGATAAATTAGGCCAATTCCTCAAAATACGCAATGAAAACATTCTCGGAAAACGAAGTAACACCATTTCTAGTTTTCCACTCCATAAACTGGTTATAAACCTTTTCATAACGAAATTTAGATTTTTCTGGCAACAAATTGTTCAGAGCCGAATTTGCTTTTGTATTAATTTCCTCTGGAGTTAAACAAAATTCATCACTATCACTCATGTTTGCGGAATGCGTCAACTCACGTTTGAGGTTAGTTACAATAACACACTAACATCCGGAACGTATGGATACAATCAGCTGATGTACGAATAGCGTTATTTTTATTACAACTCTACTTCCGTCAAATGACGAGCTCTCATTGGTCTAGAGCGTATTATGTAAAGTGACTCCTGTTAGGTAAAGATATCATTACCTAATCGGGTTGGCTTTTGGTTTGTAATGTACCTCTTTCTGATGTTATTTGTAATAGCGTTATTGGTGTTTATTGCAATGGTCGTAGATAAAATAACTTATGTCATGTATCATAAATCATTGCAATGAAGAAAATAGTGATGTCACAGCAAACTACTCGATTTAAAGTAAAGCATTTCTTTTATTTGACTGTTTACTTGAAATTCTTGAAATTGAAGTTACTTAATTCAATTATAACTTAAATTTTTGAAGAAAACTGCATGTTTCCAAGTCGATCACATTCCAGGCACAGCACACATTTCGAGCGTTTTTGCGGTTTACTGCTAACAGAATTCATCTCGCATGTACAATTTTTCAATCAGTGCATTAGTAATATTTTCAATCAGCGTTCTTCTAAATGTACTCCTCCTCAAATTGAATTTCCATTTCTACAATCGTTAATAGATACAACGATCACACAGAAATACGTGTTTCGTATTTTTACCACTATCCGACAGCTTATTACAAATTCACAAAACGATCACAGACAAATTCATTGAAATTTTGGACAGGAAACGTCAGTCAGGTCAGCTAAATAAAATATTTTTTTAAAAAGGCAGTTTATTCAAAACATATGCCAGTATGCTTTAGCAAATATTTTAGTGAAAATGTGAGTCAAGAAGGTATCAAATATAGAACATAAATGCTCACAACGTCGTCAATTCAATTAGGCCTACATTTACATAAATAAAATGAATGTACAGTTGTGTC
>JAGFPH010000006.1:1937159-1967633 GCA_018207615.1 Philaenus spumarius
TACAAGCTAAAATTATGTAATATTGTTTTTAAGTGATATATAAAACCATATGAAATTCTATCACTTAAGTCAAAGAGATGAAATGTAATAACTACCATTAAAATTAAATGAAGCAATAGCGAAGCATTGCCGGGTCTACTAGTAAGCTAATAATGTATTTGTTGTTTTATTGCTGTAGTAATTACAGTCAAAATCAGCTGTCATTGGCTATTCATATATTTTGTCGTTAGTTACCATATGGTAATTTTAGTCAAAGAAGAGTTAATAGTATGGATCTTTGTGATTCTTATAGCAAGAAATGGTTTAGTACCGCCTATTTCTAGATATGTACAGGGTCTATTTTAATAAGTTCATTTCGTTTAAGTGCTTTACTTTGAGTACATTAAACGTAGTTGCTAAGAAACTGACTTTAAGATCATTTAGGCTGGAAAACCAGCTAACTATAAACTATTAAGAAAAGTCCACAGCTTTCTGAACTTTATTAAAATCCTTGGTAAGAAAATCTTATTGAGAATTATGTTGGAAAAAGTGCTTTGAAACGTCGCCAAATTTACTTGGGTCTACTGGAACATGTATTAACAATTAATTATCATGTACAATCGATGTTCTAACAATAATCATTTGCAAATTTTCGCTGAAGTATTAATAAGCTATCAGTCGGAATGCGAACTTGTTTTTGTAATTTTATTTAGGGCAGAAAAATAGAAGAACAAATTTGGCCTAAATAAAACCTCTACTTGAAACTCACCGCAGATTAACCACATCTCTGAATAAAATAACCCTATTTTCCTTCTTGTTTGATAATCACGGTATTGCATCCTTAATGGCTTTCATTCGGCGGGAGATAAACAAACAAACCGAGGTCAGGTGAGGTAGACCCGTTGTTTAATTTACTGGTTTTTAATATTAATAGCTAATAGCTACTGATAACCCTTAAGCGCAATGCGGAGTTTGTTCCACAGGGAGATAATTCATTTTAAACATTTTGCGTCAGTGACTACGATACTACAGTAGAAAAAAGCAAGATTTTTAAGTTCGCTTATATTTTTGCGAAACTGTTAATATGCTGTGCATTTCCATCCGTGTAACATAGGTAATCATTTAGTGTTTTATTTATATATATATGGCTTTCTGAGTATAGTAATTAAAAATTAAAAAGTTCTGTCAAAAATAAACTGTTACTTTTTGTAGAACGCTGACTATAAACATTTAATACAAACTAAAACAGTAAGCAGACGGATAAAGTAAAAGGAACAACAATATTCAAAGTCCGCAAGATCTGAAGTTTATTTCTGTTTTTTTTTTCACAATATATAATCGTATGAAGAATACAAATATGAGAAAAACTGTCACTAAAACGCCACAAAAATTAAGAAAAAGTGTATTTATGACGCCATAGAAAGACTGACATTATAGTGCGATGAATTTGAGAAAATCCGTCTTTATGGTACCATAAAAATTAAGAAAACTGTTATTACAATGCCACCAAAATGAGAAAAATAGTTACTAAAACACCATTCAAATCTAGAAAACTGTCCTTAAGGAGAAATAAAAATTTATAAAACTATCTTTTTTATCCATCAAAATAGAGTAATTAATTGTCTTTATGGCACCATACAAATTTGAAACATGTTAGTATAGCTACTTTTATTGTATATGCTGGCTTTACTGGCAAAGTTTTGCAATAGGGAAAAGTCTCGTCACTTCAAAATCGTCCATGGAAGGATGCGAACATAACCTTACCAAATTACGTTAATTCATTGGAAGGTTTGTGTGTGAGTTGTTTGTTTTTCTAATAGTGTTATTTTTGGGTACTTTTGTTTTAGTGTGCGACGGTATTTTCGGAATGATATTTTAAAGATCTGATAATGGAGTTATGGCTCCAAAACATGGCTTACGAATAATTCGAACAAAATCGTCTTAGGAAAAATTTTGATAAGAAATCACGTGTGTCACTAAATAAGGTAACATTTAATTAGGAGTATTAACAAATTAAAAGTGGCTTCGGTACAACAATTATACAAATTTATAATTTGTTAAACGAACTAATTAGTAGGTAGAGGAGCAGTTAATTTATTTCAGATTATATTATTTCCTTTATTCATTTTATAAAATAGTGTCTACTTAATTTAGCTTTTTATGTGCAGACTTGATTACCTATCTAATAAAAATGAATCATTATTGATGTGTGTGAGGGGAGCAGAGTTGCATAGTTGAGTTAAACTTTGCTACAGTTGAGCTTCCAACATAGATTTGCAGGTTATTTAGATATGTTGATTAAATTACATTTTCTCTACCCACTCCCTATGGATAAGTATATTTTGAAAAATGACTACATATTGATGTCATTACTATAGTACGACTTTCGCAAAATCTCTACTCTGTGTTTCGTTGCATGGTCCCTAGACCCCAAAACCATCGAGTTCGTTAAGCAGTTTGGATAATTTTATGTTTCTGAATATGAAACATATTTCATCCGTTCAAAATTATTATACCTATAAGAAGTAGTACCAACTCGTTTGTTTAAAAGGGTTTTTTTTATAACATCAACGCATAGTTCAAAGGGTTAGAAACAAAAAAATTGTGTGTGCTTAAGACCACACGTTGGAAGTAATAACTTCTATGACCGATTTATATTTTAAATTTTTATCAGTACTAATATTTGAGGAGAATTATAGGTGCCAACAAATTACATAAGTCAATACATTGTCAAAAAATATTATATAATATTTTGAAATTGCATAACTATTTATTCAAATAACAAATTATTCTTAACTAATAAAATTTGTAAGTAATTTAAAAGTATATTTTCAGTTATCAGTAAATCTGCAGAACATTTTATTTAATATATTTTCTCACATTATAAATTACACATTTTTATTCCATTTTAAATGTGTATATAATCTAATTATTATATCAAATTATAAATATTCAATATGAAAATTTACCATATTCAATTTGTTTAGTTCAAAATAGAGTAAATTCTGTAGCTTTGACTAAAAACATGTAATATGGTTTTAAATTTCCTAAAGTTTATAATAAATTGTAGAAACTTTAAAAAAAAAAAATTATCTTAATAAGTTAAAATTTTACAATATATATATATGATTTCCTTTCTGTCTATCAGATTTAAAAATGCGTAATCAAAGGTTATACATTTTCCATTTAAAAATGTTATAGAAAAGGTATGGAAAAATCCTCAAATAATAATAAATATAATTGTAACTGGCAATGTACTTACCGATTTTCTGTATTAACGAATCCAACAAAGAAAATTTAACACTCTTATTTATATCATAAGTCAGTTTCTATGTATATAGTAAATCACGTGAAAAGAGGTGACGAAATATTTATAACAGAAATTTTAGTACTATTAAAAAATAAGACAATGATTTTAAGTTATATTTTAGAATTATTCAAATAAACTGTTAATTAATTCAAAAGATACTAAAAGTATTCAAACGGCCAAATAAAAACCGTTAAAACTCTCACCGATGTACAGTATACTCGAAGTTACAGCCTATGGGCTAGTAGTTCTGAGTAACCGCAGGTGGCAGCACACAACATCGTTCTCAATGTCCGCACCAACACAATATCAAATATTTAAAGCAGAAACCGTTAGAACACTCGACGATTTACACTATACTCACACATTAAGCTGATAAGAACTGATACTATACTTTGATCTTAGCCAAGAGGCCGAGAAGCGATACAAGGCACTTTGAGAAACCAGTTAAAATGTTCCTAGTCTGTAATAGCGCGACGTTTATATAAATTTTAATTTTTTATAACGGTCACGATGAGAAAGAGCACGGTTTCCGGACGAATTACCTTCAGGATTACGTTTGAAACGTTACTAGCTACATTTTAACACGGAAGCACGAGCTTACTTGTCTACATATACTACGTATCGCCTATTCCCTCTCCACGATCTGACTTGTGTCTACGCAAAAAATTCGTGACGCGAGGTTTCAGAAACATAGCCAAGCGAAAGTGCCCAACGGGCCAATATAAGTTATCACTTCAAAAATGCTTAACTCCCTTAGTAAGCACAGAATCAAATTCATTAAACTTTCGCAATACTATCAATAGAACGTTTATCAGAAAAAAGTTTTGATTAGATCAACCCTCACTGAAAGATTTGACCAAAATGGTTTCGCAACAAAGATTCAATATTCCCTTTGAAGACGCAATATCAAGACCGTTCAACATTATTTTGCACTAAAAACTTGACAAATCTTTTGTCCATAACTTGTGTTGACAATTGCAAGGGATGAATAAATTTGTTTACCTTAAATAACTTCGAAACGTCCTACGCCTTTAGACCTAGCCGAAAAGGAGTTTTGAATTATACTAGTCTTAAGTGTAGTTAATTATCGTAACCAGTTAACTCAATCTGATAATTCAATTTTAAATCATTTATTCAAAAACTACGTGTTACAGATTGGAGTTAAATTTAAGCTGAGCTTAAATCATTTCATTAAAACGTACGAACAGACGTCTTTACTGAAACAAAAGGTAAATTAAACTGTCCAGCTTTGCAACAATACAGTGCTAATTCTTTGACAAAAGCTGTTACATCGCTAAACTTGTCAGCGTAAAGAGGTCTTCATTGTCGCCAACATCACTAACTGAAACTAATGTTCTAAAACAATGGCGACCGTACTCCCTTTCCCCTTTATGGGACCTGTTGTGTTATTTCAACTCTGAACAATAACTGCTATGACAGCTCTACCTAGCGGAACATAAAATAAACACTTAACTAAAGTGTACTTCGAAATCTGCCAACAGTTGAAACATAGAAGAGTGATTTTATTTTAAGACTTACACATCCGTTCGTCAAGTAGATTTTTAAGTGTCATGACAAAAACATATAACATTCGGTAACATATCCGTCAAGTTCATGCAGTAAAATAATTGTATTTGTTGCCAACTGTGTAACAACAAAGAGGTAGTGTAAATGTCTCTTTTTTTAAAACTTTTATGAGCATGTTTTTAGTTTTATGACTTTAAATTACAAGTATTTATACTATTCTTTTATAGGACACAGGTTGATTAATCGATATCTACAAAAAGAACTCGGTGGGCAGGTGTAATTTCAATACTTTTGCGTTAACACATACTGTTAGATTTTTCGAGTGTTTAACAGTGATTATTGCTCGCTGTTTTTGTTTTCGTATTCTACTTTATGAGCAGAACAAGTCGTTGTTATTTTCCGAATTCAGGTCACCGTCTGTTCTTTGGCCAATAATGTATTATTTATATTAACTAAATATAATCCTAACCATTTTCCTGCAAATTTAAATCTTAAGATCTTAAAATTTTTTGAAAGGCTCTAGCTTTGAGGGGGTAGGAGATAAAACAATGTTTTATCAAATCATCCCATAAAAAGTAAAGTTTTTAACAAAAGTTACATTTTAATTGAAATTTTTTTTAGTTTTCAACTAACTAAACTTGAAACTTTTAATTATTAATTATTAATAGTGTGATCTGAATATACATCTAATTTCAAGCATTTTGTAATTGGGAATTTATGTTTTATTTCCCACCTAAGACCGAAGAAGTTAAAAATCTAAACCAACAAAATAGTGGTTTTCATTAGATATTTTTAAATTGGGCGCCCTACTTCGTCATTACTATCATTTTTAAACGACTAATATATACAAAATAAATATGCCTATACAATTATAGGTCAAACATTTTCTGCCTTTGTTAGGAGCCGAGAAATACAGCCTTGTGCAGATCCCCCCCCCCCCTACCTTCAGTAATACCAACCTTGTAATATTTCCTACTAGATATTAGGCCGTTGATAACCTCCCAGGTATTTCGCCTTAAAAAAAATCCTACTAGATATGTCTCCAGTGTATATAAGCATTAACATTTAAAACTGTAGCAAGTGTGTTTGCCTGTAAAATGTCACATGGAAATTATATTAATACAAACGGACATTGTATTTAACGAATTAGCAATGAAAAAAGCCTAACAAAACCAATATAAAAACACATATTTACTAATAGAAATTTTAAAACTAAAAGGGAGAAACGTTGATGATGTGTTTTAACGGTAAATATAGAAAAAGTGTATGTAAACATAATTTTCCGTCTCTCAGCCATGTATTTTTCAATAAACTAGTACACCAGAACAAATAGAGATATCAGTACTATTTCTTTAGAACATGTACTATTAGGAGAGAAACTTGAGTTCTTCGAACGCTAAACTAAAATTACACACAATTTAGCTTCATAATTAATTTTTCATAAAGGCGAGGTTTAGTATAAACTACAGAACTAAAATTGTAAATGTCTAAATTACTTAATATTTAATACATTATTTATTTAAGGTTACAAGTTAAAATAAACGTTACCAAGAACTGGCACGTACTTTCTCACAAACATATTTAAATTGCTAAACAGATTCACAGTGACTTCATAATTGATTGTAGGCCTCGTAGGAGTGGTGATTTTAAAGTAGCAGATTAACTAATAAATATTATTATTATTAGCTAGAGAGAAAGAAAACTATTTGATCGATTTCGAACAAATTTGCACAAAACACGTTTATTAGGCCTGTATAGTTGCATGAAAAAAGGTTTTGAAAATTTTTGAAAAACAACCATCTTTGGGTTTTTTTTGCCAAAAAAGGGGGTTGTTTTTCAAATTTTTCAAACCCCTTTTTCGTGCATCTATATAGGTCTAATTGACATGTTTGGTGCAAATTTGTTCGAAATCGATTGAATAGTTTTCTCTCTAGCTTTGTATACATACTGACATACTGTATGTCAGCTTTGTATACATACTGTACATACATATACAGACAGACATACAGACATACACACATACATTTTGTAAAAACTACTTTTTTGGACTCAGGGGGTCCCAAATCGGATATTTCCACAAAAATCTGAACATCGATTTTTTTGCTATCACTACTTTATATAGTATAGTGAGAAAGTAAAAGAACCAACTTTTCTTAACTAAGCCGTTTCCTAAATAAAATCAAAACCTACAAAAAACCAATTGTTTCAAAATATGAAAACAACTGTTAAGAAAGTTAATATTAAAATAAAAGTTGAAAATATTTATCAGCTAAGGTATATGTAAACGGATCATTAGCAATTTTTTTACCAGCATTTTGAAATATTTCTTTTATTGTGTGCTTTTTGAAATGGTTGAACAATCCAATCCTGGGGAAAATGTTTAATCAATTCCAAGTATTTTAAAAGTGCTTAGTTTTACACGTAAACAGTATAGAATTGATGTGACGATTTTAATGAAATTGTTATGTTTAAATTACAAAATATAAAGTCGTATGCAATGTGTGTTTTAAACGCGAAAATCACGCGCTACCATAAAAGAATTAAATTATTTTTTTAAAGTTAGTTTCTAATGATGGATTGTTCATATTTAAAAAATGTATGTGTTCAAACATTTGTCACCATTTGTGTATAGAGAAAACAACACATGACGTTTCCAGGGATAAATCAACACTTGTTATCAAGCGAAAACCCAAACAACAGAGATTGTTACTACTGGCGGGACAAAATACCACTAAATATTTGATTAAATTAACACAAAATAGCATACCATTAGTATATTTAGATCAATCCAAAATAGGTAAATATATTTTGTCAAAACATCTTAAATGTATTTAGAAGAGGAAAATATATTAATTCGGGGGATAACATTCACTAACGAAAAATAATTAATTGAAGCCTAGTAAGAAAATTAGCGAACAACCCGATCAGCCAAACTAGTCAAAACATTGCAATGACCTTTATTAACCATTGACTAAAAACAGAAAAGAAATATTAAAAATGTTAAAATTTTATCGAGCAAACGCTATTTGCCCTCTGAAAGAAATGGGATAGGATTGTTACTCTAAAGTGTTCTGGCAAATCAGCCTTGCTATCTTAGTCATCTGTCATTCTTGGTGCGCTTCTGTGCCGGGTAATAGGGTTTCTTCTTATTTCATTTTGTATTTACAGTAGTTATTTATTTTTTGACATGCCAGGTCTAGAATTCAAGTCCTATTTTCCATCTTAATCTTTATTTTTTTAGATTAGGGTTTTAAGCCTAGTACTGAGGGTTTAAGTTTTTGTTTGTTTATATTATGTGTTAACTTTGGATTTTACTTTATAACGAGAAAACTACTCTTGAACGTCGTCTATTATTTAGTTTATTCGCAAGAAAAGGTTTAAAATTTAATCTTTGTTGAACACTTTTAGGGGGGAAGCGTTTGGCTTAGAAATTTTGTTGTTCAATTTGGCTTACAAGTTTGCAAAAAAAATATGTAAATTTTGTTATATAATAATATGCATTGTGTGCATTTGCGTGTGAATTATTGAGCGTGTGCTCTAAATATGGCTAAAACTTTATGTTCGTTTATTAATATTTTTATTTGCGTTCGTGCTTTAAATTGTTTCTGATAAGTAACAATGAATACAGAAAAAAAAAGTATTCTGTATTCATTGTAAGTAAGCAAATAATAATTCACCCCATTAACTCGACGATAATATGTTACCTTTAAAGCTTATATATTGGCAACAAATGTAATAAGTTTTAAACAGACTAAATAAGATTTCGTTCACTTAATGCTTCCCTGTTAGACAGATATTGCAGCCAGACTTTTACTGATAAAGCAAAGTAATGATTAATTGTTTCCTTCTGACGTTTAAGATTATAAAAGTTATTTATTGCTTTTTGTAGACTTTACCTGTAACTTGACTTGCTCTACTTTACTAAAGTATGATTAAAACATAACCTGAAAACACACTTGGTCATGTAAGATAGCGAGTTTGAAATATAGTTGGAGATAAGACAGTATAGTGCTCAAAGCCAACTTTATAAATCAGTCTTAATTCACGGATTAGATGGTCATTCGAAAGAAAAGACATATTTTCTGAAACTCTCGGAAACACATTTTTTAATTTAATCAAAATTTTCTATAAGGAACGAATTGTCTTTTACATATGCCAACAATGAATAATTTGTGTTTTATATAAAAGCGGCCAGCCTATAACAAATTATGCACACGCTTTCCTCTTGATAATATGTCAATTACCACGTATCTTCTGTTCTTAGTCAACCTTTTAAACAAATAAAATTAGCTCAAAGTAATTATTAATAACACAGTTGTAATAAACAAATTTAGTTTTAATCCGTTTTTTTGAAAATATATAAATCACTTTTAATTTCTATGGTGATTTTGTTTTCTTTCATGAGTAAAATAGTCAGATACAGATAAAATATCGATTGCAAATAATTCTTCAGAAAATAATCTTTTAGTTTCACACAAAGCAAACTTTTCCACCATCTTTAAACCTAATAAAGGTAGCAGAAAAATAAAAAATTAATTTAATATGAAAATCAACGTAATTACAATTTTAATTAAAATCCGTTCATAATAACAAAAAAGTAAATTTTGCCCACCATTTTGAAATAAAATATGATATTTATTAATCGGAAGGTGAAGTAATCTTACTTCAAATAAATTACGTTTAATTTACTTATTAAATTGTTACTAGCTGACCTGTGCGAATATTTCGCAAGTTAGGAGTAGGCCTACGCTTACCTGATTTAACACGTTGATTTAATTAAATTACGTTTATTTAATTACGTTGGTTTATAAAAAAACAGTTTACATATATAATCTTAGAATGTAAACAATCTAACCACAGATCACTAAATAAGAATAGAGTAGACGTCCCAATACGAATGGCATTGAGGCAGTTGAGGCTAGATCGGCCATCTTAGCTGTGGCAAGTTCTCCCGTCGCCGCATTTTCATCCGCACTCGAGTTAGAGAAAGCGATTTTCTTAAACTAAGATTTAAATTATTTGTGATCGTGCAATCAACTTAAAACTTTGTAGGTTTATACTGCATTGATTCATGATACAGGATGTGAAATCAAAAATATTTATTTATTTTCATATTAATGATAAAACTATTTTTCAACATGATTTAACTAAGTAAATAATTAAAATGCCATGCAAAAATTAGTATGCGTCAACTTTTTTTATTTTTTTGGTCAGAGAAGTTTCGTCTGTGTAAAAGTAGGAGACAATGAGTTGAAATTTTACATTATATTATTATTTGAAAAGGACGTATATTTTTGTAGTTTTGACATTAAATATAAACCGTTTTTTTATCTGGGAGCTGCGCAACTGCCAGTGTGGCTTGTGCGCTTGTCAGTCAGTGGTTATGGTAACTAAACACTTAATTTTAAACCTGTTAAATTGTTTATACAAAATAACTCATGTATACAAGAACTATGCAGATTTAACTAAAAATATATTTGTACTATTGCGTCAGCACAGAAGCATAGGGAGAGCCGCCATCTTGGCTGTGGCGGCGGCATCACCGCCGCAGCCTGCATGCCCACTCTATTCTTATTTAGTGCTCTGTGAATCTTACAGCTGTCATGGTAGTTAAACAGATTGAATAGATATCGACTTTCATTAGGAACCATTTGAAGTAGATATAAAAGTTTGTTTAATCAATTTTTCTAACGAAAATATGAATATTAAACTGTTTGTCTATTTTTCGTCAATAGCGGGGAACAAAGCTTTAAAATGATGTTTAAATAATTAATTTTGATGACGAATTAAGGGAAATATCGCTTAGCGACAAACAAAAATCATCCTTGAGAAATAATGTACTACGGTATAAGGATTATTCTGTACATATTGATCCACGCCAAATAGACCTACATTTATTTTGGTTTTAAAATTTGTTTCTAATAGCCTAATGGATTTATCATATTTGTGTTTTAACATTTGCCACCCTTTCTTTATAATTAAATAATAAATTACGTTTCAAGAGAATAAATCAAATCTTATTATCAAGTGAAAAACTTGTTGATAGGAAATATAAACATAGGTAACTAAGCCTATGTTCACTAACCTAAAAATATAAAGAGGAACGTAGAACTGGAATAATAGAACTGAGATGACGAGAAAATTAAAATACTAAGATGAGCGTTCTAAAAACTAAATACAAACAGTATGAGAGAAATCACTGTCACCAGGCATGGACACACACAAAGAATGTTAATGGTAGATCTATACCCTACCAAACAACGTTGTTTACACAATACTTATATTTACAAGTAACGCAAGAACACTAAAATTCTTACTAAATATTCTCCTTGAACAATCGCTTTGTAGATGTCTAGTTTCAACGAGTTGCTAAAAACATCCTAATATTAGCCAACTATTTATTGTTTTAATAAAATAACAAACAACAATTTTATTCAAAAGTGAAAATGGCGGAGGTAGATACGCGCCTGGCGTTACAAAGGCATTTTTTGTACAAAGGCAATTTATTATTTTCTTTGTTTTCCTATGTCAGCATACAGTCTGCATATTTCTGCTTTTGATGTTGCAACCTACATTATTACTAAGGTGCCTGTGGTACTCTTTGTTGCCGCTAGGTTCACTGAAATAGAAACTACTTCCCTTATAGTTCTGCTGCTACTGACATTAGAAGAATACAAATAAATGTTAATCGTACCAAACGTATATTTCTAATTTTCTTATTATAAAGATGACTGGGGTAAAGTAAAGTATTGTCAACAAATACTTTCAAAGATATTATATAGGGTCATATTTTAATATTATTGTATTTATTTAGTTTACTTACGTAATTTAAATAAATTTTCTTTAAATGTAATTGTTTACCTGTTTAATCAAACAAATTACTTAGTTCGGTATTTAACAAGGTTAATCCACGTTATGAGAAACAACGGGTTAATTTCGATCAATTGTTTTCCTTCTTGTCTTTCAAATTACAAAAGACAATTCTGGTATTTATTTTATTCATTGTGTTACATCAAGTACCACAAAATTTACCTCTATTAAATGCCACAACCATCTCAGTAGGACCTCATTTCACCAGAGAACTGAATTAGCTAGCTGTAACTCGCTAAATGTTTTGTCAATAAATCTTAAAGCTACAGAAAACTTAAAAGAAAAAATTTGTTCAACATTTACAAACAAAAGATATTTTCTTCTTGTCTAACACTTTGGTAAAGTTGACAGTTTTTGTGATATTTATCGTTGGACATTTTAAACAGACGTAATTTTCCTAATAAAATTTTTACTCTTAGTAAGGTAAAAGGAGCATAGAAGTTATCGCTAATCTTCGAAAAAACACAAAATGACAAACGGGTATGATTCGTGCCTAGTTTTATATGAACTTTATTGCTAAATTTTATATATATATATTTTTTTATTTATTTTAAGGTTAAGCTCCTGAAAGATTGACATTTAATTTTAAACCACCCTGACTAATAAAAGTATTACTTTTTTATAAAAGTAATTTAAAATTTCCACAATATGAACACAACTAAACTAAAAAAATGGCTGTCAAAAGGATATTGCAGGTATAAGCATACACATAATTAAGTTTGCAATTATACCATTTGAATATGGTAGCTAATGAAGTTTATCTCTCGGTTCCGGTATTATGGTAGTTCAGTGGAGTAAATTGGAAATACGGTTTACCTCGATATGTTTAATTATAACAATGTATATTGCATAGAGCAAAGCACGTGGTCTTAATATAGATACAGTTTTGTCTCGATGAATCTGGTAAATTTATTGGAGCAATAAAAGTTGTCTGACCTTTTTATTTTCTTATTATTATGAAATTATTAAAATGATTTAGTAAACAATTACACATACTGACATTTTTATTGATCGTACAAACTAAAAATCCATAGTTGTCTAAGCTTTGTCTATTATTGATATAATATTACGTGAAAGCCTTAACTTACTCCTTACGAAATATTTCTTTTAGGTATCTTTAACCTTCAATATAATTCATGCTATAGCCTACATACTCTTTACTTATTCAGTTTTGTAAATAGTTTTTAAGATCTAGGTAGCATCACACTACGGATAATATAGTTTACTAACAGAATAAACCCCGTCCATTGTCATGCTACGAACATATTTGTGATTGCTAGTGTGAAATAATGTATACAGAAGTTGAACTATCAAGGATATTAAACATGCATAGAAACTGATCCAGAAGAGATTAACGAGTAATTAATGCTTTTTTACAAGTAATTTAAGTTGCTAATTTCTTAAGTTTTTTTTAAATTTTAAAATGATGACTGATGGAACAGAAATTTACAGTACCACACAGCAATACAAATTGTAATTAAAATATGAAATTGGTTTCTCCTGTGTCACACAAATTACACACTAATAGTAATGAATTTCCATATCAACGAGTACAATATTATATATTTTCGTATTTTAAAGTTTTATAAAAACAAAACAGTCAATAAAGCTAGATAGTCGAAAACTACCAAACATTTCCACTCAGTCCCCTCTATTTAAGAATGTGCAACCTAAATTATACAGAATTTAACCATTTTCTCACACAGATCAAAATTAGTTATTAATTTTACGTTATTTATTTTTTCAATAAATCTGCCAATTATTTAAGATTAAAAACAGGCCTTTTCAAGTTTATTTTGTACAGTTTTCCTCCTACAACTATTCTAAAAGCTATATCTGTTTTACAATAAATGTTCAGTTTTGTGCATGAGTACGATTTATAAATTCTTTAGTAGTTTCGTCTCGGCTCTCTTACCCGAAGTGAACAGGGATCTTTATTTAAAAATATAGTTTAGACAACCGCAAGACAAGTCCAAGAAATATTTAGTTAAACTGTATGGTCGTTTCAGACACACTGTTACAGTTTACGACAATGATCTACAAACAATACTTACAATATTGAATCATTTCAACAAACTCCAAAAGTGGTACAATAAAGCAGAGCATGCGATGAAGAGATACACTCCCAGATAGTTACATCAGTGGTATATTAGCCCTCACACTATATGTTGACATTTTTAAACCTTATATATTGCAAGTAGACTAAGTTATAGTGTCGTTACAGTCTGCATGGAAATTTATCCATTTATTATCATAACAGGTCTTTATGAACGCATTGGATAGTAGTTCTGTCCGTAGTGTATTATATATTTGTATTATATTCATATAGAAAGGTATATAAGGTTGTTATATTCACCTGCAAGTTGTGTTACTATATTTATTACACCATACACCACGAAAAATAAAAATTAAACACAAACACAAAATGTGTTACACAAAAATAAATTTTTTGGTGGCACTCTTTTTCTAGCGTTCTGTTACACCGATATAATAATAATTGTAATATCATGGCAGCTGTATAACTTGTGAAACTAAGTTATCGTGTTATCATTAACAACGCATTTTTATTCCAGAACAAAAAGTTGTTTATAAAAGTTGCTTGGTTTTGAAGGATATGTTTTATTAGACTATAATTTATAGGTCAAATTAGGAAGTTTAGACGCATAAAAATTATTTTCATAATAAATATTTAAATCTAATTGCAACGGACCTACTGCTTGAGGAAAAGGAAGATGTTTACGCTGGACTAAAGTCTTCACAAAAATTACTCCTAAACATATGAGAAGCTGGATAACCAGGTAAAGCAAAGAAGCTAGGTAAGCTTTGTTAAAGACACAAAGTAAAGGGATATACAAAAAAAATTAACTGGGTGTGCTTAAGACCACACGTTGGAAGTGATAACTTCTATGACTACGGGGATTTTTAACTCGGTAAATGTGTACAACTATAAGGATTATAAAACTGTAGGCCTATTTGTTCAAATTGTTTATTTATATCCGTTATTACATATTTAAAGAAAGATAAAAATATTATCTTTTAGTTACCTTTTATTTCATATTGATAGATCAAATGATTTAGAAGTTGTTAATATTACAGTAAAGAAATTAATAATCAAATATGTTATACAAAGATGTACGAATGTTTGCGAAGTTAAACAGTAGG
Organism: Philaenus spumarius; assembly: GCA_018207615.1. NCBI lineage: Eukaryota > Metazoa > Arthropoda > Insecta > Hemiptera > Aphrophoridae > Philaenus > Philaenus spumarius. The sequence continues at coordinate 1,952,008 of JAGFPH010000006.1, forward strand.
TATCCTTCTTTAAATTTGTATAAACGAATATATTGATGATCAAAGGTTAGTTTTATATACAGTTTATAACCCCAAAGCAAATCTTATAACGTGTAGAAGCCCATATAACTTATAGTTATAGAAGCCTACATTAGTTGTATAACTAATATATAAGAAAATTAACATCACAAGAAATTTTAATGGTTGAAGTTGTAAACATAACCCCAAAATATAATATACGCTGGGTTTTGTTTAAGAATTACAGATGATGGGCGAAATCAGCTGTTATATTATATTAACTAATTCTTATGTGTTAATTTGATTGCTATGCTAATAAATGTAAATAATGTATTAATAATATTCCCTCTCCACGATCTGACTTGTGTCTAAACAAAAGCGTGACGCGAGATCTCGCGAGAAATCTGGCGTGATGCAAGATCTCGCGAGAAATCTGGCGTGACGCGAGATTTCGAAAACATAGCCAAGTCGAAAGTGCCCAACGGGCCAATAGAAGTTATCACTTCAAAAAGCCGGAGGAAAGAGGCCAACAAAAATGTTTTATCAAAATCACACTCGATGACGAAAAATGAACACAAGTAGAAAACCATAAAACATCCATAATGAAAAGCAAATAAAAGCAGATGAAACTGATGCTTGTAGTGATCAAAATATTAATGACAGCGAGAATTTGTAAATATTAGTTACAAACGAAAATCGTAATGATCATGTCTCTTAAATATATAATTTATTAACAATTTCAGTGTTTCTACAATAAATTTATTTAATCACACCAAAGAAGAATAACATCTAACGCTCGTACATAAGTTCACGCCCCTGTTGTTTTTAACCAAACAAACGTTTTGAGGATATTTTTGAAAATAGTAGGCCTGACTGTTAACAAGTTAATTAGAGATTTAGAGTATTCAATTCACGAGAGAAACGTTCAAAGATTATATTTTTAATAGTTTCAACCAAACTTTGACTTCTGAAAAAAGATCTTATTAACTGGATTTAAGCTAAGAAGGCAAAATTAGACTATTGTGAAAACATTTTTTTAATGATTATCATCCAGCTATAAAATTATGATTTGTCACAAACGTAGTAATCAGTTGTTCCCGTCAATACATTTACAATTCATGGTGTGCAATTAACATTATTTTGAATCCCTTGTGGTCGTATATATAAATTAAACACATTTTCCGTCCCCCCTGTCCTCTTCATCGCGCAATTACGGTTCAATAATGGATAATTCAATTAGATCGCTAGGATTTATTGGAAGCGGAGGAAATGTCACCATAAATAGTCTTTCCAAGTCCCGGAGACTGTCACATCTCAATGCTTAGAGCTTTGACCCCGTCCTAAGTGAGTAATTGTTCCTACGTGACTTGACCAACGAATCAAACATTTTAATTCAATTTCTGATCAGCAATTGCAGATGCTACTACCGTAATTTAATTTCTGAATGTATACTTGTAATTATTGCTTAACATGAATAGCGAAAAGCTAAAAACATAAAACATTTTGAGAAGCTACCAAAAGATAAACCAAAATAGTAATCAATGTAAAGATCTACAAAAGTCCGTGAGAACATATGTATATATTACAAATTTCTTACAATAACAATTTGCAGTTGTTGTAGGAACAACAGCTAGCAATATGGCATGGTGCATTTGATGATTGTATTTAAAATATTTATTTAAACATTTTATCTTTAAAAGACATACAAACGGTATTATTATATTGTACAGCAGCAAAATAGTGGTGAGAAGAAGTTGAATTATGTGTTTAATTTTTCGTAATCGGAACGTAAGATTATTATTTCTATGGTGAAAGTTGTAAGTCTACTTTGATTATTTAGTTGTTCTTGACTCTGATTAATATTTGCCTATTCAATTGGATTTACCGTCTAATTTGAGAGATATACAAAAAAACTAGGCAAACAAAACGTGGAAATTTAAACTTAATACTAAATAAATGTGGTTGAAACTAAAAATGTATATCACATCCAGGTTTATATACAGGAGAGTGAAAATTACAAAACAGTAAAAATATTTAGAAAATAAAAGACATGTAAAAAGAAAAAAGTGCAGTATCTTCCCATAACAAAATATTATTTCCTGATAGTTTTACAATTATTTGGTTCGTCACCTTGCCTATAACTTATTTTTTTCAATAAGGAGGTAGCAGTGTGATGCATGGTTTTAATTCTACATTTAACGAGAAACATAATGGCGAAATCTGCACATCGGCATATCAATCCGTTTTGATATTCACATTTATTTTAATTCAAAATTCTCATTAAATATTACTTATTAATAACATAGCATGATATATTATGTGTATGTTATCATTATAGATGTCTCCTCATTAACTTGATTAAACTATTTATTTAAGGACACCATGAGTAAAAAAATAAAAATATGTGTGCTTTTTGTTTAGTAATTTTTATTATTTTACACTTCTTTCGAGAGTTTTGATAAGTAATACATGTAAATTTGCCACTTATCTTCATAATGAAAAAAATTAACTATACTTTGTGGTATTAGTTTTTCGAGTTTTTTTTTTCAAAAAAAAGGTTCATCCTCAGCACAAACTCTCCCCCAAATAAGAGTTATCATGTTGTCAATAGTCCTTAATTTCACGTGACAAATAGGCTCATGCAGTGTCAAAGGCCATTATGTTAGAAAGAAAACATAGTTTTGAGAACGTTTCAGTTCAGAAGTTTTTAAACAATGCCTGCACGGACAAACCCAAAACCCAAATGTGAACCAGAATGCATGAAACAACTTTGATGGGGTTAAAAACATTGAAAATTGAAGCGTTAGATGCTGTTATTGCATTCACTGTGGTTCACTCGGTAAAGTGCAAGAGTTAAAGAAACTATGTGGGGATGCTGGAAGTAATAGACCTAAAACAAATTGATAAAAAAGATTTATATGGCAACAAAGCAGCTTTAGAATGCACACAAAGGACAAGGAAACAGAAAAGAAATTTAAAAAGAAAAGAAGGAAGAAAATAATTGTTCAGTATGGTGGTGTTTTATGTGATCGACAGGACTTATTTGCAGTTTTCTGGCTCTATGAAAAATTAAATTTTTGATATACAGGTACACTTTTCTAGTAAACCTCTCGAGCTATCAAGGAGATGTTTTACCTGTAAATTAGTCTACAACTACAACCTATAATATCAACCTATTGTTCTTGGCTAAATATTCTTTATAAGATGCCCAAAAAATGTTTTATATAAAAAATTTTAAAAAATGTATTACTTTTTAAAAAGTTCAATAAAAAGTGGTTTATTTTAAAATATGATTAAAAAAAATTAACATTTTTCAAAAGACTGAAATATTCTAAAGTCTCTCTGAACTTATTTTTTTTTTAATGGTACCCAAAGATCTTGTTATTAAAATTGGCAGTAGGTATATAGGCAAAACAAATTTTATTTCACACTTAAATCATATATTACTTTCCTATTAAACAAATAACATTACAATACAAATAGCGGGCTAAATGTTTAGTCATAAAACATTTTTAAGAGTGGTAGCACACATGCATTTTTTCATACATCCTTTACTTTCAAATTATTAAATCATTTGCATTCGTTACCACCCACTCTGCATATAGTACAAGGGTAAATGGCAATTTTTGTTTATACCTAGTACGTTCCAATGTTTACAAATTTATGATCTTGGAAAAGCTTAGGTGAGACTCCTTATTTTAATAATACAGAAGACGGATGCATCAGTTATTATATTGAATATAAATGCGCATACACACTGATTAAACTTCATCGGCATAGACTTCAATCCTTTAAATAAATAATCCTGATGAATGGAATACTAAAAGTAATTAGTTGAAGTCAACGAAGCAGTTCAAAGCTTACAGATAAGGGCGATAACAAAATGAGAGGACTGAAAGCTTTGTTCTTCATACTGGTTCTTTTGACATTCAGTCCGTTCGTAGTTCCATGAATCATGATCGTACTGTACTTCAAAGAAAATCTTGTACATTTTTACTGAAAATCGTTAGCGTTTCCGGCCGGCCGTTCCATCCTTCTAGTGTATTGTCATGGCATCATGCAGCTCTTGTGCAGGATAATTTAGATCGTTAGAGATATTATTCAGAATAAATAATTTCCTATACTTTGATCAGTTCTTCAAAGATGTAAGAAACAGAAATAAAAATCGTGAAATCTTATCACAGATCATTATTCCCAGTTGCAATTTCCAGAAAATTCCTTTTTTAACTTCCTGTCGTGATTATTAGTAGGATTCTTAAACGCCTTTTAATTTAAACTCTCATCGTAGTTATTTAGTTGCGTTTAAGAAACTATATTGTTCCAATTTAATCTCGATAAACCAATTTTTACCGTAGAACCGTAGATCAGACCATGTATTGCCAAAGATTTATACAGCAAATTTTGCTCAGAACTAAGTTTTATCAAACTTAAAAAAAATAACAAAACTAGATATAAGCTGTCATTTGGATAATTCGTTAGACAAACCCCAACATATTCTTGCTTCAGGATTATTTATACCGTGGTCAACACAAAACCAAAACGTATGGTTTTACATGTCTCACAACTTCCTTCGCCTGGTCTATAACTTTTCAGTTCTATTTCCTAACAATTGTTAATTTACTGTTCTGGTGTTCTCTATGTGACGAATATAACTTCTGCAGGCACGGGCTACGTTTTTATATTCATGCTACTTTGTGTTTTTTATTATTTTGAGTTTATAGTTTACATCACTAAAGAAGTTAATATAAGGAGAAGTAATACAAACATTTATTCTGTGAGGTCTTCTTTAAATAGAATAGACACACCCACTTTTCCTATTCCGTAAATTGACTCGGTAGAGTTCCCACAAATAAAACAGCAACAATTCAATCAAGCATTAAATGTGTATCATAAAATGGCGTTACTACGCATGTAGGAAAACAATAAAATAAAAACAAAAGGTAGGACAAGGTGACGTGTGGTTTATTACGTGTTGTCAATCAGTGGTTATAGGAAAGTATGCAAACTTCTTCACTCTCCTGGTGCTAACTCAATGTGAATAGATAAGTAAATTTAATGACTCAATAAACTTAACTTTATTGGTACTTGTTTCCATGTTACGGACAAGTACGGCTTCTTATATAATTTCCAGTCATCCTAAATCAAATAACAGATCTACTGATGTTTGACCTCAAAAATACTGTAATGTAATCTCATCAACCTGGCGACTTTCAATTATTTCCAAAGTATTTATTTAAATTAAAAACACACTTAAACATCTTTATTAACTTCATCACCAAACAATAAGAAACAAGAACTAGGATAATTTAATCGGTATTAGATTAAAGGGTTATGGCTGGTAACACCGCTTTATGCAGACAAATTTAGAAAAGCTGAATGACGCTTATATAGTAGACTATAGTATAGTAAGCCAACAATTTTATTTTTAAGTTTGCACTTTTTGCTATTTATCTAGTGTCTTACCTTTTCTTTGCAAATACTTTGACATGCATTTTACTACTTAAAGAAAATTTAGATGGAAAACAAAATTTGCTGATGCAGCCCACTACAAAATTCAAACAAAAATAAAACAGTAATGGTTCTAGTACTTTAATGAAACCAATAAATTCAATATGACCGCTTCCGCATACAATGTAATCGTCCAAATGATCCTCTATAATTCCTGCAACGATAAAATACTACTGATATTATTGGCAAAACTTTAAAATAAAAACTGCAGAACAATCAGTTAATACTATAAATACAAAACAAAGCATTTTGTAGGGAAAATCGTATTGATTGAATACTTGTAGGGTATACATTGTTTTAACATTGCGGCAGTTGTTTCCAAGTGTTAAAAATATTCAGTCTGACAATACAATCACAAAAAAAACTTAATCTTTTTAAAATCATTTTTTAATCTTTTGATCTTAATCATCAAAAACCATTAGAACATAATAGTAAGCGATAAATTACATTCAGGTGAAGTGCTGGGGTTTATCAAACGAAACGTTGTGGGTATTAAACTTTATGCACTCTTATTTTTGCATTATGCCTATGTAAGCGCCTCTACTGCTTAAAATCCATACATAGACAATTAATTATTTTATTATTTTTTTTAAACTGTCCAGTATTACGAAAGGTAAATTTAAAAGCAATAACAGAGAAACAAGATTTGTATTTTGTGTTAACTATTAACTTTCCGAATTTGACGCTTTTATGTCTCGTAGTGTGGGGGCTACAAGTGTTACAAAATCGTTGATGCCTTCATAAGGTTATACAAATTTCTATCCAAATACACACACAAACACACTTACACTCGTACGAACACGAAACATATAGGCTAACAAATGTAAAATAATAAATATAGTGATACAAGCTGCGTAGCAGTCCTCAGCGTGAGCGGTTGTTAAACTAGTGTTTAATTTCAGATACCATTTCTGTTTGGTTTAGTTTCTCTGTATATTTCCAGATTCTATTCGCTATGTCTACTATCTCAACGCTTGTGTTTGGTACGCTATAAATATGGTTGACCAAAGCTATAGTACATAATTATTCGAAAACATTATTGTATGCTTCAATTCGTTAAACTTAATTTAATTTAAGTTACGATTTCAGTTATGACTTTAACATACCATTTAGGCAATCTATTTGATTATTGCCGGGTTAATATTTTGTTATGCATAACTTCAATGTCTTAACAGTGACTATAAGGCATCAATATGTTTTTATATATGGTGTTTTCAAAACCCTACTTAGACTCATGTGTAACTTTACAAGTCGGATAATATTACGTGAATTTTATTTGGATGGTGTGGTTGTTGGTTGTCCTAAATACTACTAGAAAGCTTCCATTACATCAAATGTGTGGTATATTATGTATTAGTTTTCATCCAGTTATTCAAAGGGAGTAATACATCCTATTTGTTACCTTCCAGTAGGTCTTTAATCGCATTGTTGTTGTTTTTACATATCATATTTATAATCAATTGGCTTTGACAATTGTCTTTATCATTTGAAATTCCTCATTCCGATGTTTAAATTTAATCTTACGACAAAAATAGTGGAATACTCCCATTTTGTGATGCCTATTCATAGATGTTATAACGGTATCAGTATGAAATGGTTTTAGAATTAGATGTTTCAGAAAGTTGAACAAATAACTGAAATTTTAAAATTTCCTCTATAAATTGTCAAACTCAGAAATCAACTCTTACATGAGCCGCTCTAATTACATCATTACAGAGTTTCAACTTCTGTCTGATCCAACATTTCACACATCCAGTCATTGTTATAACATCTCTTTCATACTGACATAATTAATAGAGTATGTGCAAATCAAAACGATCGATTCCAAAATTCTGATAACAAAAATTTTAAATCAAAACTGTTTAAATTTTGTTACATATAAAATAAGGGTTTCAGTTAGTACATTGAAATGATTTATTTCTTCCTATTTTATAACTAACTGTAATTGTGTGTCAACTTTCTGTTGCTTTTTGTTAAAAGTATAAATAATTACAACATGAGACCAAAGCATGTTTCTCACGCCACCCTTTGAATTATACCTGCGCATTACAAAAACACACTATATTTAATCATAACCAATTTTTCCTGCAATGTAGCGCACAGTTCAGTGTTTCCTTTTCAGAGCAGGAACTAGTTTAGATCATAGAAATGAAAAATGTTTTTTTTAAACACTAAAGAATGTATTTGTTTGAGAAAACACACAAAAAATCTGCTTAAAATTGTCAACAGAAAGAAATTATATTCTAAATAAATTAAGTGAAATATTAAAAACAGTTTCGAACTGTAAATATTTTCACAGATAATGAGCTTGTTATTTATAATTGGATTCTTCCAATTAATTTAGTCTTGAAATATCGCCAAGGTCACGTGGGTCTTTATTTTCCTGCCACGTGATACTTTTACTTTAATAATTTCATTGAATACTAAACTTAATTAAATTTCAAAAATCTTGTATAGTTTTGCAACATTTTAAATAACGTATTACTATAGTTTATAATTCCATTTGCAGTTCCAACAAAACACATTTCAAACTCTAAATATTTAACATTTGAAAAGTTTTAACAGGTAATTTGCACAAATAGGCAGATTTTTAATCTTAATTATTATAATTTTATAATATGATGCATGTTCCAGTAAAGAGAAGTGCGAGCTAGTCGTGAACTAAGAGTTCCATACCACCAGCCATCCTCTAAATTGTATAAATAACATCGCATCAACACACTTTGGGGATTAAGAGACAGGGGTGAAAAATCTCTTGGGGTTGGAAGCAGAGAATGATATCTAACATCTTTACATTCAAGGAAGCTATCCTCAGCACCTGTGTGCACGAACAAAGCACCGAATTCTGCATGAGGCCCCCCCCCCCCCAGCTTATTCAGAACACAGCGGATCTATACCGGGAGGTTAATAAATATCTCCAAATCTAACTAAGATCTCCATGCTTCTAAAGGATGGATGAATTATAGAAGTGTTATTGTGCACTAAACGGAGAAATTGGAAATTCAGGCGCTCATCCGTTCTAAATAGCCATTTTTTTCAAAATGAGAATACTCCTGTTAACAATTATTATGAATTCTCGCAACACAAAAACAAAACCCGAAACTAAGGTTTCAAAAGACGAAACGGAAGGAAGACCTATGAACTATATACCAATTTAGAATCTACCTTTGACAAAAAGAACAGTTGATTAATCTCAAGACACAATCACAGATACTGTGGGACTGTGAGTTTAGGACAGATGAAGGTAAAGATAAAAAGAAGCTTCTGGAAAGACTCCCAGATCAGGGCACAGAATGGGATCCTAAGCTGTGAGACAGCAACGAAAAGAATAAAATTACTGTGCACCTCGAAAAGAGGTCGCTCAGATTGTTGCCCCCTTACAGAAGAAAGCGAAAGTAAGAGACCGAAAAGGCTGACAATCAAAAGCCGTCGGAAGGAAGTTACAGGTAAAACTAAGACCATACAGTACTTTTGCAAGTACAGGACCATAGGGTATTGAACGGAAACATATGTTTCACTATTTAAAAAAATAATCGTTTCCTTTATAAATAGTTGTCTGTAAAATATATAACGCCGTTATATATTTAAACGGTGATTGGAACTGTTAATGGGGTTTGAATAAAATTTTGAAAATATATTGAGAACTACATACCACAAGATTTTTAAATTTTAAATAGTATCCAAATAAAGTTTTCAATCTGTTCCCCACACTAAATTAGGGTCACCATTAACTATTTATGTTTAGGTACTAAACTATGTATTGACAAAATTCATTGCGAAAATGTGTGGAAGTTCTGATTATTAAATTATATACATTTCAGTATGATTTATAAATGTCAAAATATAATTTTGACAACTTTATCCGATTTAAAGAGAGATTCTGAAAATTCAGTTTAAGATTTTAATATGTATTTAAATGACACATTTTATTTGGTTTACAATCGCCTCTATAAGAAATGAGATTGCAATTTTCTACACATAATACATAAATAAATTATTTGTCATGAATTCCAAATGATCCAGTTTTGGTGTCTTTTAATGCTTTATTTTTGTGCTTTCGTTATTTAAAACAATACTAAATTTGAATTAAAGTTAATGCGTTTTCATTACTGACATTTATTTTGCTTGCTATTTGATTTATCAGTAACAATTTAGCCTGTATATCGGTTAGATTGTTGGTTTAAGCCATGACTTACATCAAATAAGAAGGCCATCCTGTTCAGTAATAAGAGCAAAAATGTTGCCTCTCTTAACAAATGAGTTTTTTTTTTAACGAATGTTATTTTATTTATCAGTCATTTAAACTTAAACATTGTGCGTAAATTGCCGCAGTTCTGTAAACTTAATTTTAAAATTGTTATTTATAAATTACAAACTATTCCTTCTGGAATTATTATATCGTTATATTAAAAAATAAAATGGCCTACAGACGGAAACTAAACAGTTCCTAACCTATTCTAGATGAACAATTTTTATTTAATTGATGTATATGATTGGCAATATATTTGACATACATTTTTTTAGGACTATTTCATTACTATATCATTGTTTAAATAGGACGTATTACTTTTAAGCGAAGCTACTGTTTACGATGACATTTTACAGGCAAACAAATGTGCTACAGTTTCTGTTTACAGCCTGCGGAGACTGAGCTAGTGGGAAACATTACGGGGCTAGAATTCCTAAAGGTAAGGCGATGGAGGTATTATACGATCGTGGTTGGAATGTCGTCTGCTATGTCATGACGAACATAATCCGTTTCAATGACGTAGTCTAAAGGTTAATTACACCGAGTTGTACTACAAGTGCATTATGCGTGGACGCTAAGGAATTTCTGTACTATCCACTATTTTTTTTTACTCTAGACCTTAATGATTTAACGGTCTAATTAAACAGGTTTACGTTTAGATTTACCAAAAATTACATTTTCCTAGGGAAATTCTTATTTTGTAATATGTTTATATTTAAATAGCGTACCTGTCATGGGTTGGCAATATGTAACAGTGATAGCGACCAACCAAAACATGTAGATCTACTGTTTTTATTTTGTTGTTTTTTTTGGCAATTTATAACAGATGTTTTAAATTATTTTTGGTAGACATACACAACTATAGAGGTTGACATAATTATAGTGCTTACAGATCTACGTTGTGTTATGATCGATTGCTTACCCCACAAAACTAAACGGTTTATCTCAATTACGAATATTTTGATAATTTGTGTAAAATCTTCAAAATTACTTTAATGTTAACTTATTATACTTCCTTTATTTTTGACTGTTCACGTTGTGAAAGACGAATTGTATTATTGATTTGATTGACAATGTTTAACAGTTGTTTAAAATGAATTTACTTTAAATTTTGTTGGGTTTACTATATTTTTACGTGTTAACGTTGTGTAGTGACTGATTGCTTTTAAACAAAATAAATTGCCTGAATCAGAAAGACCTCGTAGATACTGTCAAAAATTTACTAGTCTAGGAGAAACAGATGCCAAGACCTCAACAGTAGTTTAAATTGGACGTTCATTTGATATTAACATTCCATTTTTGATGTACGTGATTTTTGGATGGAGTTAGGTATTGCAGTGGCACTTTGACAGATAGGCAGAACGTCACTGAGTTTCACAAAGGTAACAGACCTGTAATTATTTTTTAATTTAACGTATTTGTTATTACGTTAATTAATATAAATACATATTTGATGAAGCAACGCACTAATGTAGTTAAGGAAACTTAACTTATACTTCACTGGAAACGTCTACCCATGTCTAGTTTCTACTTCGTCCTGTTAAGGAACATAACCATTTTTACATTTTGAAACGTTTGGAATTTATAAATGAAATGCATCCTTATATAAATTATATTTTTGTCAATGTTTACGTTCACAGACATAACAAAGTGAAAATATTTTGAAAGCATTAACCTTTATTCTTCCCCAACTGATCTTACAACTGGGATTTCTTTTAAAATATTTCAAATGTAGAATACGAGGTGGTCCATGCTTGTTTTACAATTATTCCAAAAGATTCATTTGAGCACAGACTTAAGTATTATGGTGCAAAGTAGGAAAGACGAGGTACGAATTTTAGATATACATAGAGATCAGGTTATCTTATCCTTAAAATATAGTAAACAATTTTATTTTCACAACAATATTACTTAAAAAATAAAATAAATCTGTTTACTATAAATTGTATTAGAAAAGTTTAAAAGCTTAATGTTTGAGAAACATGTGTAGAGGTGGACAGATGTTCGATCTCTCATTTTAAAATTATTGTCTTAACAAAACATGTTGTAACATTATATTTTATTTGAACAAAATGTTTGTCTTTTTATGTTTTTCTTCATTTGTAATAAGCTATACAATTATTTTGTTGGCCATTATCTTAATTATTTGTAAAACGACATATGTATAACTCTTTGTGTTACTTATTTGTAAGACCTGTAGGTATTACGATATTTTAAAATGTTGTACTGTGTGTAAACTATGTTGGAGTTTGTATTTTATTTGGTTACAGTTGCTTAAAAGAGAGCATAAGCACAACAGGTAGCCGCATATATAAAAACTGTATATTGGTTTAAATAAATCATTACATTTTTCTTTTAGTTTCAGTACAGATAACCACAAGTACTGGAAAGTGTTTTTAAGCTCATTTTTCACTACTGATTTAGTAATGTATAATAAAACGTATAATAAAAGGAAAAGAATATCGACAATCAATAGTTAAATATAGAAGGAACATTACAACTGAAGTTAACCTTTCTAGTTGGAACAATTAATGAAATATTGGTTCAATACTTTCTAAAGCCTTTTATACTAAAACCTTGAATTCGATGTTCTATTCAAACTTCCATATTTAATTTGTATCTTTTTTAATTGCCTGGTTATCATCGGGTTAGTATTTTAAAATGTGGGAGTTTATATTATAGAGTTTTTGCTAATACAGGTTCGAATCGACCTACTGACATTCGCTTTAAACAAAACCACTAAACCGTTTTAATTTTATGTAAAATACAAAAAGGCAGAAAGAAATACCATTTTACTACTACCTAGTATTTTGGTGTAATTATATAGCAATGTCTACTTATAGGTAGCTGCTTCTTAAACTTTCGTAGAACTAAATTTATTTCCCTTTTTGTGTAAATTACATCACAGCACTTCGATTTCAAAACCTATGAATCTTAACATTGCCGGCACATTTCCAATTAACACTGCGTAATTAAACTCCGGCTATCACGATCAGATTGAGGCAATTCATTATTTTTTCATCAGTGTTGGTTGTATTTTTGGAATATAGACGATATTTTATAAAAGGCGATGGAACTATAAATGGTAATTCTTAGCTAAGCAGAATATTAATGTAAACTTTTAGAAATATAAGTATGCGATTTAAAATTACAGGTCATTCATTAGTTTACAGAGATAAAACATTACTTTTAAGCTCGTTATAGTAAAAAGTCTCTATTACCCGAATACGTTATATAATTAAATTAACATGTATTTTTGATAAATCACGAGAAAAAAGTCAAATATGAAAATTCTAAGGATATAAGATTTTTCGTGAATATGAATTGGAATACAACCTCCCACTTGCGTGACGGACTCGCATCAAATTCGCCAATCTGCTACTCTGAACTGCTATCAGTGAGCTGTACCCTTAAAACCACTGGCTAAGAAACTTATTTATCATCTAAATTAGGTACCGAAAATACTGGAGCTGGATTTTATAAAAACAATTTGTAAAGCCATTTTATAGGGAAATCGTTGCAATTGCAAAATCCGCTGAAATCCCCACTAATGTAAAAACAATGTTTTCAGAGTAAAATCACATATTCGAAATATGCTCGATAACAAACTGATAATATTAATTACTTTCGCAAGCACGGAATATGGAACTGGCAAAGCGAGGAGCGGTCGAGAATCGCTCGCTCTGAGGAACGATCTGAGCACCCAGTGTTGCCTAGTCCGAGCGCCACCGCACAATTCATTCATCTAAGTTTCTTAGTTTGCACGACCTGACAACAGCGCAAAAATCCTCACCCGCCTTATTCCTTGCTCGCGATATTAGTGTCGGTTTGTCGCGAATTTATAACATTTTAAAAGCATGTCATTCAATGGATCTCGCACCATTTTGGAATACATGGAGCAGTTGACGACCTTATTAAAATCCGGGGTTCTTCTAGCGTAATCAAAGAGAATCTATGCTAAATGGAAACTACTAGCTGGACGAAAATTTGAACTTGGAACATGTGTGGCTGCTTTCGTTATTACTTTGTGGCTCTCTTATTCACATTGAGATTAGCTGCAAGTGACCAAAACTCGCTCTTCGGAAATAACAGCAACTATTGACCTGTTCAGTGCACTCATTTACCAGGTTTCTCTTCAAAACCAGTCGATAATTATTTTAAAAAAGGCACTAAAATGGCAGAAATACTAAACGTTGGATTAAAGAAAGCAGTAGTGCTTCGCTTTATAAAGCAGATAGAGGTCTTGCATACAAGGTTAAAAAAGATAATTATGTAGGCAGCATTTTATATTTGGTTGAAAATAATTTATTAGAATTAATACAAAATATATAGCCTAAATTAATTATGAATTTGTGGTAAGAACTACAGGAGCTACCAAGCCCAGTATTGCCAAATACAAAAGTTCAGATTCGTTATAGTTCTTTCTGTAAACTCTGTACGTATATTCAATACAAAATGTTTAAAATTTACTTGCAGTATTTAATTAAATGATGTTGGAGATGTGGTTTGAAGGAGACAATTTTGTCTTCCCTATTTGCAAAATTTCTGATTAGCGAAAAAAATATATAAATAACTCAATTATTTTGTTAAATATTTTAGCTGCAGTATTTTTGGAAATTATAGAGGAATTGGGGTTTGAACAACATATCCAAGAATATCTTGTAAACTAAATGTAAAAAAATCCCCTCCCCCCCATGTTGACAAATAATGTTAATATTGTTAAATAAAGCCCTTTCAAACAACAATCCTCGACAGTATCATACATTTATGTTTTGGGTTACCAAACTTTGATCACTAAAAATGTATAGTAAAATACTCGAGAATTCTAATTATATTAACATACGTAAGTTAATATGTTTTAGAACTAAAATCAAAAGCAATCCAAATACTGTCCATTACTATAAATTTCGGAAGATAAAAAAGAGATTATCTATTCGACATCTATGTTCAAGGACATGCACAGGAGATTCGTATAATCGAATAGGTATTATAAAGTTATTGTTGATTTGAAAGGAGAACATAAACCTTTTGCAGAATATTTTTAAAAGAAATGAGATTATTGAAGCTAATTAACAAACTTGTACGGATTAATGCGTAGATTAAAACATTATAAACGAAGTAGTAAACAATACGATTAAGGTTTAGTCGGGTTAAAAATTAATTAGCAGAGAGCACCTGTATCTACCGCTCTGGGACTTGATTGTACAAAGAAATCGTGTATTTTTCCATGATTAGTTATTCCTGCAGGGTTTATATGAGGAACCAATGGACGATACGCTTCGTTTGCAGCAGAGAAGGTGCATTATCAAAAACATAAGATAAAAAAAAGAAAAAACTTTACTACAGCACATTTTATTAAATTCGGCAAACATTACAAATTTGAGTTGTATGGAAATTTAAAAAAAATTGAAATCGAAAATTTGTACATTTGGAAGATGTTCAGTTACCGTCACTAAAATGTCAAAATGTGTGTTACATTGCAAGGTATATCGAAAACAGGTTTTCTATGAAAAGTTTAAAATTCAATTCAGCAAAAAATTGGAAATTTTAATTTTTTCGAAAATTTTTACATTTGGAAATTGATTGTTATGTTCAATAACAGGTCAAAAACATATTAAATTTCATGTTCTATAGGCATTTGGTTTAATGTTGGTATTTTCATACGTCAATGAGTGAGTGATGATACAAAGTTATAAACAAGGATTTAAGGGAAAGACAATTTTATACAATCTATAAGCTGGGTACTAAATAAATACAGTAACGACCTAATTTGACAAAACTCAGGTTGGCTTCGTGACAGAGATGCGGATTGATAAGAAATTCAGATTTTAGAAAGGTTAAGGCTGAATGCTGTCCACTCTGTTGTGTATGA
>JAGFPH010000006.1:1967643-2032779 GCA_018207615.1 Philaenus spumarius
CCAAAGCAAAAGTTTTCTAATCTAAATTGAATTTACATCATCTAATAACTTTGCCATTGAAAACAAATTACATTGCAACTAAAAATGATTAGAAATTATGTCAAATAATTAGAAAATTAGGAATTTTTTGTGACACACTTGCACATTTATTGTTAAAACTTGAGAAGTATTGAACTGATGTAGATAAAATTAAGCCCTAAATCTCCTCACATTTTGTACCTTAGTGTGGGATAAACCGTAAGAAAATCGGATCGTTGATTCTCAAGTGATAAATACACTGATAAACGTTGTACTTTTCTTAGTTCAGAGTTAAATAAAAATATGAATTATAGTTTGTATAATAATATATTACAAACATGTATATTGTATATGCATTATCATATTTTTACTTTATTAACTGTTGATATATAAATGTCTTTTCTAATTTGCTTATAGTTTGTGTTAGTAGTGAATATCAAATAAACATTTCGTTAATAATCCTTTTTTAATTATGTATTTCGTTTAAAGAATCACCTACATTTATGTGTAGGCTATTATGCATCGGTAGATCCAAAACACTACTACAATAGGAAGCAGTAAGAAATCATATACTAAAGTAATAAACTATTAAAAATATCGTTATACGAGACAGAAAATATTACTAAGCTAAATATTTATTAGAAATTGGTAAAGAAAAATACCACGAGGCAGAAAGAACGAATGCCTATCTGACTTTGGCAATAACTTCAAGACTGAATTAATTAAAAAGACTCCAACAAGCTTATTTTCTGTTCAAAACTTCATTATTTACAATACTGCTTTTAACATTTCAATTATTATTCTCGTACAAGGACCTATTCTTACTTCTGTCAAAGTGATTTTTAAAACAGATATTTACTTTTAAAATTAAACTTTTCTTCTAAATTCAGTAAAATTTCAAACATTTTTTGAATTTAAAAAAAAGCTTTAAATAGAAGCCTACTTAATACAAAATTGAAGTTTGCAAATCTGTCCATTATAAACGGCAACATTTTGTGTATAATTTTTTATCTGTGGTAATTTTCGGATAATCACAGAAATTATTTAAACTATTTTTTAAAATTCATCACTCTTTGATATTATATAATTTTCTGAGAAACATAGGTTCAATTGTTTTTTAGCACTTTAACTTTACTACTAACAAAAATAAAGTGAACTATAAATTAAACTTATAAACTTTTTAAACTTTTAACTTTAGTTTTATAGTATACTTTTCAAACTATAAATTAAACGTCAAAACAACTAACTATTAAATTGACTAAACAAGGAAAACGTTGTACAGGGTTTATTATGTGTTATACAAATGATTATGTAATACTGCTGTGTTTCTCAAAGAGCTTATCCAAAAACGTTTGATGTTTTTGATAAATATAAAAATTTGATACTTGTTGGCAATTATGTTACACATCCATACAAAATAACTGTAGGTTTTAGGATTGAAGAGATTCACTTGTATGTAATATAAAACTCCATTCAAAAATAGCGATTTATATGAATCAAGGTGTACATAAATAATTTCAATTAAATTTAGTAATCTTTCGATTTATAAATTCAATGAAACTCTTAAAACCATTAATCTATGTACACATAGTAATCTTATAGATAAATAAATGATACAAAATATAGGACTACATTTCCGAGCTTACTGCCCATACTGCATCGATCTACATTACATGGCCGTTTCGATCGTTTAAAATGTAAATATAAATATAATAAAATGTAATATTAGAACGTGTAAACTATAAATTTGGCTTTTTTACAATTTTTTGTAAAGTAACTTGTTCATACTTTTACCTCAGAAAATATAAGTTACATAATTTCCATATTTTTATAAATTATTCTATATGTCGTAGAACTAGTTATAAGCATACAATATCAAACTGACGTTGAAATGTTGCTAATTCAATATTAAAACTTTAACTTTGAATTTATTCCCAATAAATGTTTTCTGAGAAGTCAGTCTACTCTTCTTAATGTGATGCTCATAATTCAAATGTAAGTAGTATGAATTTGTATGTTTTCAATTTTATTTTTCGGTAACATTTGATAACTAACTGGCAGTGTTGTGAACTCAATCAATATTATTCACAAAAGCTAATTAGCAGTGTTGCCAGATCTATCAACAATAATTACGAAAGCTTACGAGTTCGTTCTAAAGCTTACGAGTTTGTTAAAGGATCTACCAACACCAATCACGAAAGCCAACTGATAGTGTTACCAGCACTATCGATATTTATTTAATAACAAAAGCTAACTGGCATTATTGCAATATAGGTAAACAATTACCACAAAAACGTACAGTTATGACAATCATCACGGAGTACTCCCACGGTTTTATCATAATCTATGATAAAAGTTTACAAATCTAAGCCTAATATTGTTTAGTTATGTGCAATTTGTTCAACACTGAGTTTAGATGTTAGCCTTTAAATTTACAAAAACGTTTGTTAAAAAGAATACCAAACGTTTTAAATATTTCATCCTAGATTTCTCCACATATTTCCACTCCAATTGTTAAACATTCACCGCGATAAAGCAATTTCTTCTCAAGCAATATAACTCAAAATAAATGCATTTATTTACTCGTCTTACTTACCCCATACGTTATATAACTAGAGCACATGCATTACCCAAGGAAAACTTATAAATTACGAACTCCAGTAGTAGACTTTTTATAAGAAGTATATACATCTTAAAGTTTCAAATTAAAGCCATGCAAATGAATAAAATATGAAGCTAAAAAGACTCGTCTCGAATGATTGATAAAGGGAAGAAGAAATAGTCCCATCGCCTTTGTGTAGTCTGAGAACAAATTGGAATTGTAAAATAAATGAGTTTATTCTCTCGTTCTGAAAGACTCGGATGAAATTTGAAATTTCAGAGTTGTTTAGGATTTGCATAGTATTTAAGCTGCACGTTATTATATTTATGTGTATTGTGAATGGCTTCGTTTAATTATAGGCCAATATGATATTTTCATATCTTTTTGGAAAGCACTTTTTTACTTTCTTTTAGAACAGCAAACGCATTCTTTAGACCTATATGATCACCATTATTTACATTCATATTAAAAGGGGTCTGGAGCCTGGCAGGTACTTATATATATAACCTCTTTAAATGTTGTCAACACCGGTTAAAAAAAAAAAAATAACAAAAACAATTATGAAAGAGATCTAGATAATAATTCGCATTCATGGCATATTTTCTCTAATTCCATACATTTTGTATAATTAAAAAATAATTTACTTACATTGAATGGATATCCAAACCAGAACACTAGAAAGTGATGACATACCTGAAACAAAAAAGTTCAAGGGCGTTATTGTGTATTTACATAATTTTAATTACACAAAGTTTACTATAAACTGTGTATTAATAATGCACAAACTTGCTTCAACTTATGTATGAAGCAAAACACGAAACACCTATTTAAACTATCTGTTATCGTAGAAATTTGAGAATTAATTTGGAATTTTAAACGGTACTTTTTATATGTTTAAAGTTTTAAATGCTGAAGAACTTTCTTTTCAAATTTAAAACTTGTTCTTAGTATGAATATAATACATCAGAATCAATAAATCGTAACCGAATATCGAGCTCTCCGATCGACAGCGGATACCAACAGTACTGCAACTACTTTTTCTCCAAAACAGTATATCTTTTAAAGGACGAAGTTAGAAATTAAATAAGATAAAAAGCCAGCTTATACTGCAAGAACAGAACGTAGATTTAGTTTCCGAAGAAGCGCAGAAGGTCTTGCGATTCTTATCAACGTACTGATAAGACTGTGCGAGGGTAGTCAAGTCTTTAGAAATCCTGGAACTTAACCAAAAGTCGATTTCTAAAGTTGGAACTTCGCATAGGAAATATTCTGGAAACTAGGAGTTAAATAACAACTCTATTGCGATTATTCCGTGGGGAAATAAGTTTTATAAAACAGAATTACAGCAGATTAACTGTTGACGAAAATATTCATAGTAATTAAACCGAACAAAGTCAAGCAGTGATTTTTTGAACTATGAAGTATTTTTAGTTATTAATATTCTTCAAATTTTCAAAAATATGAGCATAAAATAAGACATTATTATAACAAAAATTTTGGACTTTATGAGTTGATATTTTAGTTTTTGTATTTTACAGATTTTTTATAAATAGTTTGGCATATCACAGGAAAGAACCTTTTTAACAACTTTGGAGGTTCATATTTCGTGACATAGAGGACACACATTTTTTTTTAAATCGCAAATTTTTAGTAAAACAACACATTTAATTCAAATCCGTCTTAAAGGAGTAAAATATAAGCATATCTAGGTAAATTAACTTTTACATTTTTACAAACCTTAACTTTCATTCACGAAATTTAAAGGATTTATAGTTCTTAGTAATCAAGTTACGTAGGAAAACTTTAATTTCTTTGGTTTGGTTGTAACATGAAATTAACTTAAACAGTAAAAGATGTTTCCAGTTGAAAGATTGGCAACTAAAGGACAGACCAATAATACATATAGGAAGATGGCGGAAGTTTAACAAACAGTGTTTCATTTGTATCTTGGCTAAGGGTGTGTAAATTGTTACCAAATATTCTTTTTTTATATGTATGCTTTGACTAAATACATTTGCGTAGGATTTATATATTTTTTTTAACAACATTTAATCAAGCCAAATAAGTTCTAAGAAAATAATCTATTTGATCAGGTTATAATGGTGGAAGTGTAGCCACCCAGTCGTTAGCTCATGTCCAAGCCGACTGGTAATAAATTTGTTTGGTATAATACATTTGAGCAGTACTGCTTTAAATTATAAAGTGAGAGTAATAAAAGCCTAACAGCTACCCTTACCTTCTTTTCTCGGAACGAATCCATGAACTTCGCAATAGCTACCCGGTGCGGGTGCTGTAGGCGGTGCCGAAGCTCCAATACGACTACTTTCCACTGTAAATATCGGTGCCGAAGCCGCGTCGTGAGTATCCTCACGTTCTTTTCGCCATCTGGCTTCCTCACGCCTACATTTGGCGCAACGTCTCATCTCTGCGCGCATGCGCAGCAGCCAGACCATGCCGAAAAGCGCCATGTCGGGCATGGTCACGGCCGTGCTGGGGTTCGGATCCCGGTCCTCATGCCCGCACATTCCTCAACTCACCGAACACCTTTGCGCATCGATATCTCCTCTCCGACACCTCACCGAACCGGAATAATGTTCATATTACTAATTCAATAAACAGTTCAGTTTTATTACGCGGACAATGATCATTATAGACTATTTTACCTCGGCTATTTTAAAAAGCACAATTTACAGTTCGTTTGTATAAAAACAGTATAAAAATATTGCACTACATAAAACACAATTATATTTTTACAATCTACCCAACATAAAGTAATCTTGAACGCTGTTTATTTATTTCGACCAATACAGTACAATTTCTATATTTACGACTCCACAGACGCTCTCCAATATCGCATTCCGAACTCGCACTCGCAATCTATTCCAATTACCTCCATCCAAGGTCCTCCGTTCTCGATGTTTTAATCACGATAAATGTTCCTCTTAAGCGGCGTCTCAAAAACGTTATTTGTTTTCCCGTACACTAATATAAATTGTTTAATTTTCTTTTCTGTTGGAAAAGTTGTTGAACGCACAATTGAAACGAACGAGCTTTTCTTTCTTCTTTGATGGTTTTATTCCCGTCACAGGATCATTTCCTCCGTTATAAACAAACTCTCAGCTAACAAAACAGTCTGGTTGTAGAACGAACGCCATATCTGAAATAAACAAAGTGGAAGGGAACTTGTTAAAATTAAGGGAATAAAACCATTCCCGTCCGAGCTCCGTAACTTCCAGCAGGAAATCTTGACACTTCACAGTTTAATTTGATTATTTACGGCTGCAGGAATTTATGACGACTCGGCTTGTTTATTGCGAGGCTCCCGAAATTTTACATTTTTCTTAATAAACATTACTTGATACAAGGGAACAATGAATTTTGTACTTTCAACATTTTTCTACTTACAAACTAACATGCTTATGATTTAGGACCACTAAAACTACAACAATAAGAATACACAGTTAAGATTAAAGTACACGACGAAATAAATATACGCAGAACTATATTAATTTGTTCCTAACCTCATAGATACTATTCTTCTTCTTTATTATTCTTTAAACACAAATTTGTTAAAACAATTTAAACTACAGATTTTAAAGTTAGTAATTAAAACATGTTAGTAATAGAAAAGGTTGAAAATTATCGAAGTCCAATTACTTTCAACATGCTTTCTAGTTAATTTCGAACAGATTTAGTGATCTACGCTACTCCCCCGTCTTCATTATTATATTTCATACCCAGTTTTTTACGTAATTTGCTTCCTAGTTCAAATTATATGCCCACATGTGGATAATTAACTTATAAAATTACACTAATGCTCATCAATTTGATAACTATCGTTCCATATTTTATTAGACTTAATACCTAAATCACAAAATGTATTTTGTTTTGGTTGTTTTCATTTTATATCGTAGCCACTATTCACAATTCCACTTCGTAAACCAAGTATTGATTTAAACTAATTTGTGTGTTGTGCGTATATTTTAAATATACATTATTTTACAATTCTAATAAAATGTACAGCGAAGTCACGCTAATCCGAACACATTTCGGTTGGAGGAAAATATTTTTGTTTATTTCTAAAATAAAATATTTAAAGGTAATTTTTAAAGGTGCAAACACGTAAAACATATATGGCTTATAAGAAAACAAATTTAGTCTTCATAAGAAATTTACTCACTAACCGCATACACCAGGCCATGCAACCTGTTAAACAATGTCACATTATAGGCCTACAATAACACATTAATAACTTTACAGTTTCATACAATACAGTATAATAAACATCGAAAAGAGTAATAAAACAAAGTTCAAACAAACTTGAAATAACATTGTATACGATGACACTGGAACAAAAGTTGTTTGAAAAAACTAGTAGGCCTAAACACATAGTTTCTTTTGGCGTAATGATGAAATGACGTATGTTATGGCACCGCCTCATAAACATACATTGCAGATTTGGAACAATGCCCCAGGAGTAACCTTTACAGAATGTCCCCACGCTCAGTACTGTTCACTCGTTTCCCAATAGATTTTATCTGTTTTTTCATGTATTATTGAAATTATTTTGGCTATTCGAAAATATGTTAATCTGCACAAGGCACGGATTTATAGGACTCCACAGTGTTTTGTATTTTTTTTTTTTTTCTGTTTTTAATTTGTTTATTGTTTATAATTTGTGTAAGAATGTTTGTTTTGAAGGGGTTAACCCTTTTAGGTCCAGAGTAAAAATTTGAAAAAACTACAGAAAAAGGTCAAAGATTTCTGCACTGGTTTTGCTAAAAATGACAGACAGTTTTAAGCCATTTGTTATTGTTTTACTTAAAAACACTTAAAATACAATCAATAAAATTTAACATTGTGTTTCAGTTACGTCGGCATTCATTTATTCCTCTAATCCGTAGTAAAAGCCTTGTTTCAGAAAATCAGATTTACTCAATATAAATTTACTTTCTGTCAAAGACTACACAGAACCTATCAGTTTATTAAATAGCGTAATTTGTTGAAAACTGTGTCTTTCGTGTGATTTTGTAAGACTGATAAGAGGGGTAACCAAATACAGTTTATACCTAGTGTATAATATGTCTTGAGCTGTGACTAACAAATTGTGAAATATATCTGACTAACATGGAGTAAATATATAAAGAGGGGAGTGTAAAAATCTCATAATATCAATTTAATTAAATTCAAACACAAATACAATGTATGCAGATTTTTTACTGACGGCCATATACAGACATTGGATTTTTTCAACACGACTTTCGACGTAGGTATATACAGACATTGGTGCAAAAATGGAGATCAAAGAGATGGTATTAATCTCGATTTAAAATAGCGACTTGTATTAGTTTCTACACTGCTTACCTCAACCTGCCTCTCTTTTGCCCGCTCTCTCCTCCCTCCACCCCTCACTATTAAAAGACATAAGACTGCTCAATTTCACCCCAAGAACGTCCTACTTTAGGTCAAAAAATTGGAAGTCTAAATCTGTTAAGGAAGTTTTAAAAACATAATAAACACTCCTACCAGAAAATACTTAAATTCAGGTGTTTCTGATACTAGTTCAACAAATGAATTTAAACGAGCCCATTAATGGATCTTTCCAACAAACAAAACTAGTCATCCATTAACTGTCCAAATTACAGTGACGCAAGTAAATTATAATGTAGACAGTAACGTCAAGAACGACGTTTACTAATCTCCTTTATCGGAAGTTATCTTACTGTACATCAACCTAATTGGATTAAGTGAAGGTAATATTTGAAGCTCAGTATTATAAGATTGTAAAGTGAAACGGTAATGAACTCCTCAACAGATTTTGTCTCAGACGACTTATTTGATGAAATAATGCGTTTAAACTCAGACCTAATTAGGATAAGTTAATGATTTGTGTTATATTATTAGGTACTGTGTAATATATTTTACAACAACTCTGCAAAGCTGAACTTGTCACATCTAATACTTATTTTCTTCCAAATCGCGTAGTAAATAGCAATATCTAGTGAGACTTTGTGAAACTAAAAGAATTACCAGAGCATTATGCGCAGATTCTTGTATTATTGATAAAATAAAACCAGAACACACAATCTCACAATAAATACGTTTACTAACCTCAAACGCTTTTCAACGACAATGTCGCCATCCTGAGTTATAGTTTGGTTACTGTAGCCCGTGCATCACTGAGGATGGAGACATTGTCGTTGAAACGCGTTTGAGGTTAGTAAACGTATTTATTGTGATATTTTGTGTTCTGGTTTTATTTTATCTAGTTTCTTTCTCACAAGTCTAGCTCATTAGTTATTTATTATATTCTTGTATTCTTAATGATAAATTCATAATATAAAACGAATAGTAAGGCCAATCCTAAGAGCTGTAAAAATGAAGAACTATGAGTAAACCCAACATTCAAACGATCCCCGAAAATTAGTCGACAGTTGCCTCTTAAAATGTAGGAGTTTTATTTAATATAAATAGTCCTTCCTATTTTATATAGATGATAGGGTGTTTTATTTGTTAATTAGAGGAGCACAATACCGTTCGAGTAATGCATCGAAATTTTTTGTGTAGAGGATGGAATGCT
The DNA here is from genome assembly GCA_018207615.1 of Philaenus spumarius. Lineage (NCBI taxonomy): Eukaryota > Metazoa > Arthropoda > Insecta > Hemiptera > Aphrophoridae > Philaenus > Philaenus spumarius. The sequence continues at coordinate 1,976,844 of JAGFPH010000006.1, forward strand.
CTGACGCAGACCTCTCAGCCGTGACTAGATTGGCCTTATGTTATTTTATTAGTAAATCTAGAAGTACTTGCATTCTAACAAATGTACATCACTACGGTTTACTTTGCTTGATTGTTTGCCGATTTTTTTTATCACACAAATTATTATCAAACAACTTTACCTACCTGAGAACCTAACCCCCAAGAGTCACATATATGCTACATTTGAGTTGGTGTGAGTTTTGTTTTGCAAGACATAAAGTGTTTTACTGTTTGCTGTTTTTCGTGATGTTCATTAAAATTTCAAAACCCTTTCTTAGAAATCACCTATTATCACCTATTTCCCAATAAGGTAGTGAGCAATAATACTCAACAATTTCAGGTGCATGCATTTTGGTTAGTGGGAGTGGGTGAGTCGGATCTCAAAAATATGTTATACACAAAAATAAAGGAGGAATATTTTACTATACGTTTGATGTTTTCTTCATATTTTTTTCAAAATTAAATTCATAGTTGTTAAAAACCTTTACTCACCTGGTAACATAACACCTGCATGATTTCTAGTGTGTAAGTGATTAAGATAAAAAGACATAATGTTTCATATTTTTCACGGTTTTCTCAAATTTTCGAGATTAGATATGGAATTAGCAAAAATAACTGCAACCCACCCACCTATCAAAACTAAGATCTGTACTCACTGAAGAACCAGATACTTTGTAATAATTGACAGTCGAAACGCGCAAATATCTCTTTATTGTATAAAAATCATGTATTCTAAGTAACAACTTTGGCCCTACTGCGCATCTTTCAAGATCCAGGTCACCGCTAGCTCCACCAACCTTCCCAGATCCAAGGGCCCATGTCCTAATCAAAAGCGTACTCCTGTGAAAATATCAGAGTATAGAATAACTGTCTGCATTTGCTTCGACGTGGTAGTTGGTGAGCGAAGAGTGCAGGAGTGGAGTCCTCTAATGTTATATTATATTTTAACCATATATATAAATTGTATAGACAACTCTAATGTACAATCTCTATTTATATCAAAATTAGACCCGACTATTTTTATGTTTTCAAGTAATTCACCTGAAAATCGTGGTTTTGGTCCTATTTATAATTAACTACCATCAAACAAAAATTTTCATTTGCCATTTCTTTGACCTACGAATTATAGTTTATTAACAACTTCCCCCCAATTGAAACAGTTTATCTGACAGTTTAAGACGCAGATGCTGTATGGAACTCTTTCGTCCTGGTATTGTACGAACTTAAGATTTAAGACAAAACCTGTTTATTAGATGATATTGTCGTCGTGCTTTTTCAATGGGTTTCAGTAGTAGTAAAAAGTGAAAAACCTTTTTAAAACCCGTTGTTTATAGGTGCCTTTCAAGTAAAATATTAACTTCTACCTGCCATATTCTACATTTTACGACATTTTAAATCTTGAATACTATTTTTACAAAAACACTCGTTTGAACTAATGACACTTGAACTGGTACAATGCTATCTGTAAGGAACTTTAAAATTTGCTGCCATACTAGAAAATAGCTGTCATTTTGCAAAACTTTTATGAAGGTTTTTTGAGTGCCATAAAATTGTACGAAGATTCTCTATTAATAATAAACATTCGTCTTTATAATATGAATTCCACTATAAAGTAAAGAAGGTAAGGACAAAAATACCAATAATCGACGCAATAAAATAACCACTCAATTCAGTTTAATTTAAACTTCTACTTCACGTTAACAGTGCAAGCACAATTCCAATAAATCCAACGCCTGCAACCAACAATCTGTTCTACAACTTTAACTAATACAATTTTCATTCCTTCAACATTAAGTCAGATTTTAAATAGTTTGTTGTGGAAGGAAATACGGAAATAATTTCAATTGTACACCTAAAGAACTGTCACAAAGAATCCCACTTGATTGGGGATTTTCTAGACTCTGATTGAGAAAAAACAGAACCTTATCCCGAAGGTAGAAAAGAAAAGAGGTTTGTTTTCTCGGTATATTTTTATCAATCTTTAGTTGATCCGCCCCATAGAGAATTCTTACAATATTAATCTTTTCTCCGATGCCACAAACAATAGATTTATACGAAACCGTGTAAGATATTGAAAGCTCTTTGTAGTTTCCAACGTTATGGAGAATGAGATTTCACAGACAAAAGATTCTAAATTTACCTTCAAAAACCCCTTGTTGGTATCTGTTTAAATTTAACTGAATTATATGTATAAAATTAACGGACGACCATCAGCCAATCTTATGTAGAAATAAGGTTAATGTGGTTACCGTAATTAAACATATACGAAACATAAAAATCCATCAAATTTAAAAATTGTTATGGATAAACCTCCAGAGGGAGCTGTAACAAGAACCCGTGCCAGACCTTGAAAGGGGAATGCAATGATTCAATAGAAGTTGGTTTTATCTTCTTTATAATAGCAGTTCAGTTATTTTTCTGAAAAAGTAATATTGTTTGTCTTAGTTATCTGTCTCTTTTAGTGTGTTTAAAAAAGTGTAATATATTTTCTTTATGTAATGGCAAATGTCCAAGTAGTTGTAAACAAATCCTATATAGTGTTTGAAAGCAGCTTTGTGTTCTTCGAACTAGTTTTGCTATTTGTAAACCAAATGAGGCTAAATATATTAGTATAAAACCTCGAATTTCTACTGATTGCCTAACTGTTTTATTTATTGAAACAAATTGGGATGAGTCCAGAGCAAATGCTCCGCCCGAGGAACTACACATACACTATATTATTTTATCCAGCGCTTTCTCTTAAGTATTACATACTCTAATGAAGTGATTAGACCAAACCCTATTCCCAAATATATATGCTTTAAAATAATTTATATTTGTACATGCTTGAAATATTTTTTAAATGTTTTGAATATGATGTTTTTACTAATTAATATCTGTTATTCCAAACTAGAGATTTCTACGGCAATAAAATATCAAAACGTGTTCTCCCATTACGCAACCTAGTTACTCCCTCATAATTCGAGCATGCACGTTATCCTTCCGCTTTTCAATCATCTAAGCGAAACCATTACGTCGTTGCTTGATTCTTATATCCAAGCAATAGATTTGATACCCAGTGTCCTCATTTCCCGACATTAAACATATTATAAATCTTGCTTTTCTTGCGAAGTTAAACGACACATTATTGGCCGAAATCGATTTTAACATTCAATACACAAAGTACAGAATGCACAGGTAATGCGTTTCCTTCTACTTTGATAAATATGCCAGTTAATAAAAAACACAGTACATTTATTTAACTTCACGCAGCCATGAAATGTTGATCGCTCCAGAGATATTATCATTAATTATAGCCTACTAGGAAAGATATGAAACAAAGAATGTTCTGTATTATTTATGACTGTTCCTTTGTTGCATAAAACAAAAGATTTAAGTGAAATCCTTTTAAACAGCCCTTAATAAATCATTCCCGAAGAGTTTCTTGGATAGTTATCTTCTTTCAGTTGTATGACAAGTTATTAAATCGTTAACAGAAATTTTTTTAATATTTAAAATTTATAGAAGATATACATTTTAATGTTGCAAATCGGGAGAAGGTATATATTTTTGGCACTGAAGAAAATGATAGACCCTTTTTGAGACCATTCAAAGTTATTTAGTGTTTTGAGGCAAATCAGAAACTAGTATTATAAGACTAAAACCCTTACATTCGCACAGCAAAATATAAACATAAAAATGCTATTACAATTTAAAAATGAAAGTATTATGTTTTTTAATATACAGAGCATTTTTTTAATTACGACTTTAATTATTATTTTATGTAGTTTGTTCTTTATATAAAACGTACATAAAATCATGGTAAATAATCTTCAATTTTGAATTTTACAAAAACAAAATACTGAAACTTAAGAACCGCAATTTTTACTTAGCATAAGCGTTTTAAAAATCAAATTCTTGAAGGGCATGCATTTCCGAAAATGAAGAAGATATTGAGTAAATATGTTGAGGTTTTTTCTGTATGATTTCTAAGTATAAACTGTATCATTTTTATTTATTTACAGTAAATGTTGCACTGTTTTTTGTTTTCAAGTAATAAAATCTGTAAAAAAATATTAAAAGCTTTGGTTTTGTACTAATCTTGGATGTTCTATGATATTATATGTTCTGTATTAAGTGGACAACTTGGAAGTAAATATAAAATTGCAACCCCCGATTTGAGTCTTACAAAGTAAATGTAAGAAATTTTTTAAATTACTAACAACAGTTTTTAAGATAACTTACGCTAAACAGTTTAAACGGTTTAATGTTAAAAACATATGAAATATAGTCAATGTTTTCGGTACAATTAATATGAAATTTGCTAACGGAAAATCTCTTAAGTTTATATTATTTCCTAAACAACAATATTTGTTATTGTAAAATGGCTGTGAGTTGGAGATGAAGCTGTTTAACCCTATGTTTGTATGAATGAACTCCATTCGAGAAGTTTGGGATCCTATTCCAGAAAAGTGTGGAGCTGACGTGAGGTTTAAGGAGGTGAGGCAAGCGATTTCCTAAAGGCATCAAACTTAATTCTGAACTATGTGTAAATTTCGTAGAATAGAATTCAGCAGATACTAACAGAAAGTTTCATTGATTTATCCAGCTAAAAATGTGGTTTTGTCGCTACAGGATCAGCTGTTTCGGACTCAGATTGTGTCCGTCATGCTTGATCACAAATTACAATAGAGTAGAGTTTAAGATTCGTTATCCCTTTTCCTTCGCTTAATGCTGGAGAACTTGTGTAACTGCCTTAATCTGTTTTCTTTGTTTTCAGGTTTCAAAATATTGTGAACATATATGCGGTGAACATATAACTACCCATGCAAGACATTCAGGTGTTTTAAACTAATAAATGAGTTTTCAATACAAAACATATATTCCAGTCATCCGATAATCAGTAGATAGACTATTTCGATTGTTTTAAGTTAGTCCGTCGACAGTAGTGATTTTGTCATCCCTGAATAAGTTTCACGGTCAACGAGCATTCAATTCTGTTTCATCTCTTGTCGGACCATCAATACACTCTTTGACTTTTACTTCGGCTCGCAATAAAATGCCGAAGTATTGAAATCATGCCATAAATTGTTGTGTGTCTGTCTGTCTGTTAACAGAAAACTTCTGTTGTAGAATACTTCTGGTGGTGCCAAAATCTTCGTAATTTTATTGCGGAGAGTTGAAAAGCTTTTGAGCTTTCTAGCGTGAGTCGTAGCGCGTCGGAGTCACGTTTTTGGGTCACAATTTTGAAAATATTGGTTCAAAATTTTGAAAATACAGTGTGGGGTAACGTTTTATATGTTTTTGGTATGGGAAACCCGATTTTGACAGCTTAAAAGTCGAAGCGCGTCGGAGTCACGTTTTTGGGTTACATTTTAGAAATTCAGTGTGGGATATCGATTTATATGTTTTTGGATAGGTTAAAACTGATTTATACAGTTAAAGAGTCGTAGCACGTCTTGATAACGTTTTCGGGTCGACATTTTAAAAATGCAGTGTGGAGTATCGATTTATGTTTTTGACAATTAAAAAAAAACACGAGCCAAAGTATCGAAAAAGTGTTCCATCTTTTCACCTTGTTATTTATTTGAAGTCTGGGATAAACCACGCTAAATAGAAATTTTATGTTTTTTTTTAATATCTAACAATTTATCGCTACACAACGAAATTTTAACTTTGATCACAAATAGTGGTTCTAGCATTGATAAAGTTCAAACTTGCAGATTTTCTCTTTGCAACATTTTTTACTTTGACCTCTGAAAAGGAATAAAACATGTACCACAAAGGAATGTATTCTTTTGATGAGTTATCGTACTATTAAAGTAGGTTGAACCGGCCAACTTGTTACAAATAGACCACTAAAATAAAATTTTAAGTAGTTTTTGCTATGAATTCACATTATACTAGAGTTTTTCTGCTCTGATTTTGGTAATGTTTTTATCGTTGAAAAGCGCTTCTTGAATGTCCCAAATTAATTCCCAACATTTTTCTCAATGAAACTTTAAAAGGACTATTTCTGACTATAGGTTTGTTGCTCTCGAGTGATGTTTTTCTAAAATTCAGTTATTTTATGATTATTTTTAATGTTAAAGAAAAGCATGCCAACGAAACCACTTTAAAAAAATGTATTAAAGTATTAATAATTACATTTATATTTAAATGTATTAAAAATGCATTTACCATATCTTTTTATAAAATATTTTATATTATAAACACTTGTTGACGTTAAATTATTTGTAACACGATTGTTTGGAAGCCAACTTGTTGAATAAAGCCCATTGAAAAAGACAGAAAATACAATTCTCAACAATTAAACGAGATGCCTCTATATTCCAATTAAGTGTAAAGCTTTCAATCTTCTTCAGCCGACCTAAGTCGCACTTGTTTTAATTTACGCAAGAGTATGGCGTTCGAATGCTAATGCAAATAATTTAAAGTCTGAGATTAGTATTTAATTAATTTTTAAATTAAAACAAATATTTCATCAAAGCATCGAATTTTTAAATAAAGTTTAATCATTGAAACAATTACAATATTGAGAACCTTTTCGATATTTTCGTAAGAAATGTATGTTTTAGCAAATATTTTAAACATAACTAGCTATTTTTCTACTGCACTGATTTAAAAAGTATACAGTTCAATTAAAGTTAAAATCTTATACCATGTTAGTCAATAAACATATTATCTAAGTTGTAACATAATTTACAAAAGACATAAAGAGTGCAAATAGAAAGAGCATAACACAATTAAATCATACAAAGTCTATATTATATTGACAATTAATTGGAGATACTCTCCTCCTAGTAAATAGTTCGTTGAACAAGGTAGCTTTTGATTTAGTTTTTAACTGTTCAATACAAAACAGTTCCTTTAAATTACCTGGTAAAACTTGTACTTGTACCGTGAGGCCACAGGAGATCACCTCATTCTATAACAATTTTGATCCGTGGATTAAAGCATTTGCTGCCATTTAGATCGACAGTTACAAAAATTAATATAGACCTACTGCAGGTTTTCGTAAATGCATGAACAAAGTAGAAATTAGAAAAGTTAAGTTACCTAACTTTGCAACGAGATGGTTGGACCAAATTTAAAACTCATTGTGTACTTATAAGGTGACATTACTCACTGCAGAAGTAAAAAAATAACAGAAACAGAAAAAAAAAGTATCAAATGGTATACAATTCTAAGCGCAGATAGAATTATTACAAATGAGTTCATATTTTGTACTATTTTGTTGTTTAACTTTGTTAGCATAGGAATTATGAAGGACAGCGAATAGCGTAACAAATAAGCAACATTAAAAGGTCGGTTCTAACCACAACAACTAGAAAGTAATTATACTTACTGTAGCATTACCTTCCAGACAATTTATTTGAAATAGAAACAAATAAAAGTGTACGTAGTCTAAAGCGTAACTTTAGATCGGAAAACAGAATACTTTAAAACAAGTTTTCACTCTAGGAATAACGTGTAACAGCAAAATCTTGTAATTAGTTTCTATCTCTGACATAACGTTTTAATAATTAAAAGGAAAAACAGTACATACTTTAATTAATTAAATTTCATACGGCGTGTTCACAAAGAGGTCATTATTTTTGTAATTAATAGGTGGAAATATATAATCTACAATCTGACACTTTAAGTTATGTTAAATAGGTGTACAAAAAGTACCATCGAGTTTTATTTTTGTATGGAAAATCAAAATAAAATGTAGGAATAACAAAAATAGCATTTATCATGTAGATAGAACCACTTCATACCACAATTGAATGCAATTAAAATGTACAATGCCATCTGCTGAATCTCGATCAGCTGTTGTTACGTAGACACACAACTATTAAACAACTAGTAAGCCCCTGTGAAAATCATAGGCTGATTAATTAGATACACGTCAGAAATACATAATTTAAAAAACAAACCATTGAAAAGCAACATTAAGGCCATCGACCACGTGGTCGATGATTAAGGCCTACTTATCTAGGCCTACCTAACTATGCTGACAGGGATTTTTAACTCAGTAAATGTGTACAGTAAGTATTATAAAACTGTAGGCCTATTTGTAAACATTTTTATTTACATATATTTAAAGAAAGATACAAATACTATCTTTTAATTGCTTTTTATTTTATATTGATAGATCAAATGATTTATAAGTTATCAATATTATAATGAAGAAATTAATAATCGAATATGTTTATATGTTATACGGGGATGTACGAATGTTTCTGAAGTTAAACGAATAGGTATCTCTTCTTTAAATTAGTAGAAACAAAATATATTGATGATAAAAGGTTGTATTTATATATAGTTTATAACCTCAAACCAAATAATATAAAGTATATTATAGCATACAATAGTTCTATAACTCATATTAAAAAAAAAAAACTTCACAAGAATTTATAATGATTGATATTGAAAAAATAACCCCAAACTATAATCTACACTGGGTTTACTGATGATGGGTGAAATCAGCTGTTATATTATATGTTACTCACGTACGTACACTCGCTTTTATAGGAGTTGATTATTTGCTAATTGTGTAGAATCAGTTCATGTGTGATTTAACCTCGAAATAATTCAAGTTTTAATTGAACAAAAAGTCAATGTTGTCCTTTTGCTATTGTCTTTCAAAATTAATATGAAGTGTTAAGGGTCTTCTATACCTTGCGTAAAACAGCAAAAATATGCACTTCGTACTACCGTGTTTCGGACGCCGTTTTTCAACCTAAAAAAATGTGAAACATTTTAAATTGTTCTTAAAGGCTTTATGCTTTTGTCGTATATCTCATAATTGAAAGAAATCGTCGGCAACTCCTTTTAATCAACAGTTTAAATGAGTAAAAATCTATTATTTTTAACGCATTTTTTTGGAGTTTTAAGCAATAATTTCCATATTTTAAGCTAACACGTAAAAAATATAAAGCCTTCTTTATAACTTAAAGTAGTTTCCCAGATTATTAGTTTATAAATAGAATCCGAAACACGGTATTACAAATGCATGTTTCAACGATTTTGCGGGTTGAGTCAGGCCTTTTGCATTGAAATCATACTGTACACTCGAGAGTTTTCTTCAAGGTAAAGAAGAGCCATTAAGGTGTTTTCAAAGAACCCACCCAAGAATATCAAAACTCCGTCAACAAAATCAATTCATTAATGAAAAACTGTTTTACTAGAAACTAGTGCATTTACAAAGAAAAATTTTATACATTTTCGAACACAGAAAGTTATGAGCTTACATGTGCTGCTTTACTGAAACCGCCAAACAAGCCTAATTCACTTTCAGTGACAAAATGTCGTTTGTATAAAACACATTTAGTTCACGGACTGCTAAAAGATGACACTGACAGACAAGTGGGATTTTATTCAAAGGTAATTTAAAAACTTGACGAAGATGCCGAGTGGTATAAAGGAATTGTATTCTTGGGAAAAGGCATAAACAGAAATAATTGTAACTTTTATAACACACATAATCCACAATTCTTACACAAATAAAAGGATATAACTGTTTGGGCTGCCATCACCAAAGATTACAAAGATGGTGTTTTATCGCATGACATATTCAAACAGTCAATGACTGGAACATATAAGTATTAATATTAGTTCTTCATCTTACTCAGCCACAGGTGAGGGAAATGTGTTTGTGCAGGATGAAACTTCTCATCATTTTCCTAATGTGCTCAAAACGATTTTAGATCGAGATTTTTAAAACCATTGGATAGGTTGTAATAGCAACTTTATGGCTTGGCTCCAAGATCGCTAGAATTGTCTGTATACAATTGTATTTCAATCGAGATATTTTAAAGGAAAAATTTGTTTTCATCTTATAGCACAAATGATGAATTAATGAGACTGACTAAAGAGAAACTACTGTAGAAACTAAGTTACAAAAGAGATAACTTGGTAATTTTTCATAGGCGATACTGACTCTTTTTATTCAGTGCACAGCTATGAATGGAACTCAATTCAAAAGAGGTCAAATTTAGAACATTAATAATCACATTCTTGTTATTTCCTTTACTTTTGCTTTTAGTTACAGTATTACGTTCTACACATTTGTATGATATCTTCAAATTAAAAATGTTTAATGGTTATCAGTGTAATGGAAATAAAATCATTTTGATGAAAAAGTTTATTGTTTCGAGATTAGATAGCACACATATCCTAAATTGATTGGACACAACAACCAAATTGTTTAATTGTTTTGTGTTTACAAAACCAAAGCTAATCGAGACACAACAGATGGCAATGCACATTTTAATTGCATTGCATCGAGGGAGGAAGTGGTTACATTAGAAGTGTTTTTTCATTTTTTTTATTCCACTACTTTGTTATGATTGGCAGTACAAAATTAAACTTGAGTGTGCTCTTTTACGTATATATATAACATACCGTAAACTATCAAGTTTGCAGATTGTTCCATATGTCCTCATTTAAATTATGTGTCAAATTATTTCAAAACTAGCTACCTCTTTGTGGGACACAAAATATACCTACTATTTCGCGAAAAAATTTACCGAATAAACTTCAAATATATACAACTAGTGCAGTCATTGAAGCGTTATTGCTCCGAATTTTTTTACTGTGAACCGATTTGCATGAAATTTTGGAATTAGGCTCATCTTACCCTTAACTTCAAAAGTGAAAATGATCTGAACTCCGCACCCACCTTGGGGCGGTTGCCACCCCTTCTCGGTGGTGTAAATTTTTTTCTCAAAATAACCTCAGATATCGATATAAGGCCTAATTTTAAGCAAAAAATCTTCAATAAAGTTTTTAAAAAAACCCAATACTTTTCAAGTTATTGGCAATTGAAAATTCGGAATTTTTTCACGTTTTTCATCGGTTTTTTGCCAATATCTCCAAAAATATGAATTTTAACGAAAACTTTATGATGAACAAAATTGTAGCAAGTAAAAAACTGAACAAATCGGTTTTTTATAAAGTGTTCTAAGTGCAATATTAAGCGAGATATTAAGATCAAATCCATTTTTTATTTTGTCTGAAATTTAATCGATGTGTTCAATGCCATCTAGCGGCGAGCAGATACATTTTATGCATTCTAATGAAATAGAGTTTTGTAGTGCTTGAAATAAGCTTTAAAATGAGCACTGTTAAAAGTCTTTTGCACGTAAAATGAGTGAGCTGTATTGAAAATGAGAGGAACATCCAATGTTTTTTTTTTCTTTTAAATCAATGGGTTTCATAAGTGCCATTTCCATCAAAATTAAAATTAATCGTATTCCGTTTAGAATTAACTTTAATATAAAGAGTTTGATGGATTCTATCAGTTTGGCTGCTTTAGGACACATATTTTTCAAAAAATCACGATTTTAAGAAAAATAAGATTTTTGAATTTAAAAAAAACCACCTTTTTTTCATAATATCTCAAAAATGATGAAAGATACGTACAAAAGTATGATGATGAAAAATGTCGGTTTTTTCTGACAAAATTCTATTATTATTTTTTTTCTGCCACAAAAATTGACGGAGATGTGATTGTTTAATTGCAGCGCAATCACAGTCTCTCTTGAACCCTTTGACCCTTCACCGTTTTAAAATAAAAGATGTTTCACTATATATTGTAATGAAAAAAGTTGTAGCTCTTTTAATTACCTTTAAAATGGTTTTTTATAAGTTGTGATAGCATCAAAATTGAAGGAGTTATGGTCCAAAAACTAGTCGTATTTTTTTCTACTTAGTAAACTGAAAATTTCGGAGTGTGAATATTTGGAGCAAAGTGAAAGTACACAGTAATAGAGACCCAAAACTATTGTCTTATGTATATTCATACATATATTATGGCACATATATTTTGGAAACGTAAGCATGAATACATACCAACGTTCATATATGTATATATAACACATTTGAGTGAAGGTAAATATGTGTATTGCTCGGCGGCATATAATAAAGGCAAACAAAAAAAATCATGGATCTTTTAGAACGAAGGCAAGATTTGAGAAATAAGGCACAGATATTTTTGAATAATAATACCTCTGAACTCGAAGATATTTTAGAGGCTGGTAGATATTGCATGGTATGTTTATATGGACTTGCTAAAGACATACAACCAAATAAGCTGAGTCGAGTAGAAACTTATCAGAATATCTCGAAAAGATGCCCTATGAAAGTTTTGTTAAAGCTGCTACGAAAAACACTGCCGTAAAATTATCATCCTTAGTTCCAACCGTTGGTGCCATAAATGAGCATACTAAGAGGGTTTATCTTCAAACACAGATTTGGCTTGGCAACAAAAACATTCATCCAACGTTTTGGGGGTGGTTCATGAATGAAGGTTTATTAAATCCAATTAAATCTGTAGATCCACCTGCACCACAAGAACTACTGAAATAGATTTTTTGCAACTGCAAAAAAAGGTTGCGGAGCCTCTTGCGGATGCAGAAGAGTTGGTCTGTTTTGCAATACTACTTGTGGAACGTGCAGTGGAGATAACTGCCAGAATAGCCCTCAAATTCAGCCAGAAGAAGATAACAGCGACTCCGACATTGAGTCATGAAGGATAATGTTTTTTTGTTTTATAAAATTTAATGAAAATTATGACTATGGGTTTTTTATGCATTGTCATGCTCTTGTTGCAGTATTTTTTTAAATGTATCATTAATTCAATCTGGTACAGTTTTAGACAAATTGTAAGTTTACATTTTATTCAATAAATGGTGATTTCTTACTCTATAATTAAATTATTTTTAGATGTGTAATCACGTATATTTACTGTTTTAATTTAGGGGTAGTTTTAAGGGTTGAAAAGCTTGAGAATATGATAATCATTTTCGAGAATGTGGAATAACATTTAAATCCTTTTCATTTCATCAAAAGAAATTTTTTTAAACAATTTTTTATCAAGGGGTTGTTTTTAAGGGTCGAAAGGGGGTTAAAAATTCGATAATTAAAATAGAGAACATAAAATATTATTTACTCTATACTTAAATATTTTTATGTCATACCAAAGTAATTTTTTGTGATTTTTTCAATTTAGGGGTTGTTTGCAAGGATTGTAAGGTTTTCAAGGGGTTGAAAATGATTTTAATATGAGGTAATTATGTCAGAAAACACTTTACAATTTCACCCCTTAAGGGTCTGCTCCAGTAAAAGAGAAAGCAACCAGAAACGCACTTCCGGTATCACTGTATCCTATCTAAACAGTGCAATTTCTTGCAGCTGAACGCTATGACATTGCCTAGTTTCAAACCATTTTATTAGTCTATCTTTTGTAATTGAGTGTCGAAAAAAAACTGAATATTCTTTATAAAATTTCGGATCCTTCTTGCAAATTATTTTTCATTATTAATTTTGTATTGTGTTAGGAAAAAAATTCAAACTTTGTACTTACTAAATGTCAGTTACTTAACAAATGAAAGAAATAAAAAAAATAAATAAATTGCAAGACGGATGTGTATTGTGGCTGCTTAAAATGAGACCTTGCAAATAATTTTATGATAAAAACTAAACGAAATAAATGGTTTGAAATTTAACATTGCTGTTATGGGATAAAAATCCATTTTATTTTTACTGGAGCAGACCCTTAATATTAAACACGTTTTCTAGCGATAAAATGGCTCAATGTCAATTTTTCCATTAAGGGGTTGTTTACACCCCTTAAAATAACAGGCGGAGCTCAGATCATTTTCACTTTTGAAGTTAAGAGTAAGATAAGCCTAATTCCAAAATTTCATGCAAATCGGTTCACAGTAAAAAAATTCGGAGGTAAGACACTATTTTTCGCTTCAATGACTGCACTAAACCTAGTATTTCTTTTTTTAACCGACCACGAAGTAATATGTATTTTCAGCGTGAATCTTTATGAATTTAAATTAAAAGGAAAGAATTACAAAAATGTTTTATTAGCACGTATTACAAAATAATTAACTCGGTAATGATTAACGATTCCTCCTGTTCTACATTTAACGGTTGAATGGGTTTTAGACCCTTCCAAGGTAAATTTACAGTGATCGTACCTTGAGAGTTTCTATTCTCCCAATATAATCTCATCCCACCACGTCAGACGAATGCCTACCCAGGCTGCTGTGTCTGAGATAACTCATTTATTTTTCATGTTCAATTTGTTCTTCCACTTCTTTGTTATTACAAAGCGAACGCAAATATTTACATTTCGTCGATTTCCATTGCGTCTGTGTTTTAATATGAAATTGATCCAATAAATAAATCTAACTTATATAACCTAACTTAATATAACATAGTATAATATAAGTAAAAACAATCAAAACTTAACGTAAGATAACGTAAAATAACCTTTCCCAACTCGTTCATAAAATAACATTATGTAACCTAACCTAAAATAGTATAATTAAATTGAATATTTTTCAAAAATTCCCCAAATATAGTAATTAATTATACCCCAATCCAAAAGTGTTTCATAGCTTTCTTGTAGAGAAAGGTTCAAAGAATGTATGTATGGCAGGAAATAATCGGTTTATGTAAAATTTTCGAAGATATTAGCTCAAGAAACAAAAAACGTTGAGTAACGGAAGAAAATAGTTTAACTTTAGGCCTACATAAAAAGTAGTAAACATTTTTTGTAGTAATTTTTTTCAAAATTTACAAGAGTTTTGTAATTTAGTTCTAAATAGAAGTGTATAAAAATATATATATAAATTTCAAATTTTGTTTCAAAACACCAGTTTTTATGTTCCTACTACAGGACTGCTAACAAAACTAGGACTAGTTTCAATAGTAATTTAGGAATATAAGCTTTGCTCAAAAATGAATATTATTTTAACAAAGAGTAGAGAATAAATCATAGAATTGAACTATGTACTTGAAAATTCTTATTTCACTTTTTTTTACTTGTTCCACTAAATTATACCAAACTAACAAAGTTCTCATGAACGAAATTTATACATTTCCTGTCTCTGTCTGGACTATGGGAACAGCGCCTGTTGATTTCAACAAATGTCTATATTTCCTAAGACTTTGTAGGTTAAAGTTTTCTCTTCAAAACTATATAAATATCACTGTACAAATACTATATCGAATTGAAATGAGCTTTCTCATTGGTTAAAAACTGTCCAATTGCAAGGGATTACAGAAAACTTTATATTTTCGAAACTATAAGAGTGACGACGGATTGGAAGGCAATTTTAGAAAGTTAAAATCTTGACGAATCCAACAGTGCGACCCTTCTCACAGTGACAAAAGTAGGGTATACAGTGAATCAACCTGTCTATATTTTTATTTTACAAAAAGTAAACTTCTTACGATTATTGTCGATATAACTCGTTGAGGCAATAGATTGAGATCCAGTGCTTCCACAGTTTGATAATTTCGGCCGCTTAATCAACCAAATATCCGCTTTGAATGAAGTTGCGTTCTACCATTGAAGAAACAAAATAGTGTTGTTTCTTCAATGCTATCACTAAGGAGGTTTTAGTAATTTATTTTTTTAATTAGAAATTTCATTAAGAGAAATGGCAGTTTATATTTTCGTTTTGCAAAAAATATTAATTAAAATAATAATTAATTTATCATTTCAGACACAAGTTCAATTCTGTTTCGTTTCGTGACTTTCCTCTATTGAAGATTAAAAATTCCGAAAATAAACTAGGTTTTCTTCCAATAAACGTAATTTTCTTCCAGATCTCAAATTGTTATAAGAATTTATTTATAAGTTTATTCAGAAATGAAACGTATTGTGATTACTAGACTTAGATTTTTTTTACTGTTGATAATTTTCTTTTTAACCTCCATAAACTATCAGTACTACTATTTTTTAACTTCAAGTATAACTCTTCCATTGTAGTTTAAAATTGTTTTAAAAAACCATTATTTATAGTAATTATTAATATCAAGTATAACACCAAAATTTAAGTGTACTGTTTTAAAATTATAACAAATTTAGTAAAAAAAATATACATTATAAGGACATAGACAATGTTATATATTTCTTTCGAAAAAACGTCAAAAGAGCCACAGCGTCATATACATCATACAGTATTTGTTTAGAGTACAACAATGTACATAGTACCATGTACAACAAACGTTTATGACTTACACATTTTATAAAACTTATTCCAAGTTGTACTCAAAGTTTACTCAAATATATGGCAATTTATGAACGTTATGTCCAGCGAGTACATATCGCCCACAAGTAACATTTTAATGGTCCCCAATGAACATTAACACACTTGGCAACTTTACAGAAACTCTTGCTGCGTTGTTACTTTAATGAATTGACTTGTACAGCGTATAAACAGCGTTATAAATGGGTTCTTTGAACAATATTTGTGGTGTAACAGTTCCTGAATATTAAAAATAAATATTTTCACTCAACTTCTACGTGAAAATGCAAACGCGGTATCGTTCTGCAACACTGATTTTGCAATGGGTGAGGCTTCGTTTCAATACGCTTTTTCCCGTTGTTTTAGGTTCGAATCCTACTAATGAAGTAGGTTTTGTCTGATCCTTATTCTCTCAAAAAACAGTCAGAGAGAGAATAAGAGTTAGGTTCTACACCGTCGGTAGAGTTTGGTTCTTTACTCACTACCTTGGATTTGAAGAGTTTTTGATCAAGTTAATTTATTATATTACACACAATCCGATATATTATTTTATTAGTCATACTATACCTTGTGTTTCAAAATAAATATCGCTGATTTAAGGCTTTGTAGTTTTTATTAAGTTTAACTTACAATTTTAATCACAAATGAAAGAGCAACGTATTTACCGTTCTGATTAGATCCAATATAAGTAATACGAGACACACCTTATAATCTGTAACAGCCTATTTCAATATACAAAATATATTTCTCGTCCTTTCCTCCAAACAGTATTTTATTTTTTATTTTACAGTAACGTCTAACCTCTGGCAACACACATTGTTCTCAGAACACATCGACTCACTTCATAATTGGAAACTAAATGCGAAGACACCGACCGTGTTGACAAAAGGAAAATTTCCAGAATTACTTTTTTGTTATTGAAGTAACCCTGAGGCTAAAACAGAAACACATATATTTTAATGTGAACGCAGTGAACCTGCTAAAGGAACTTTGTTAAGCAATAAATCTCAACTAAAGTGGAAGCAGTCAGTGTCTATTTTTAAAACTTATTTTTGTACCTTTTAACAAATGTTTTAATGCAAGAGTAGCTTATTATTTCGAAGGGGTATTTTACACAATTTACTGTGTTAAGACTGCAGTAATGTTTAATTTAGAGAGAGTGTAGGCTTTTCTTTTGGGCAAGCATTCCGTTTTCGCTAGTTTTACCTTATTTATAATATACAAAATAAAACTAACATTTTTGTACCCATTTATTTTGTTAAAATAAACATTACTGTACAATTTAAAATAAAATTAAGGTTCGTATGCCATAACGTATAACTTATTAGGACAAGTATACAATTCCAAAGTAAAATTACGATATTTACAGGAAAATATAGGATATTCTATGGAAAAATTAATTAGGAAGTTTATACGAAAATATATTAAATCCTATAACACAACTAACTTTAAAAAGTAAACAATTCCACAACAAAATTACGAAATTAGAAACAAAACTAATAATATCCCATGGCACAAATAATGAGGAAAGTGTAATATATTTAAAGATAAATGAAAGATATCATATTAAAAAACTAATTAGGACAAATACAATATTTTAAAGTAAAGTTAAGATATTTAAAGAAAAATTAATGATATCATATAAAAAAACTAATTAGGAATGAAGAGTATAAGATTTTAAAGTAAAGTAAAGATATTTAAAGAAAAATTAACGATATCACATGACAAACCTAATTAGGAAAAGTAATCAATAAAGTAAATTTAGGATATTTTATAGGAAAGTTTATATATTTAAAGGAATAGCTGAAATTTAAAGCAAAATGTAGGAAATATATGACACAATTTATTAAGAAAATATACAAATTGAAATTCAATTTATCATTTTTAGTTAAGTGAAAAATATAACAACAAAAAAAGCTGTGGAATATCCCAACGCTAACGGTGGAAGGTATAATTTAAACGAAACGTATATTTTAAAATTGAATTAATTTGTTTGGATAAAAAATAAAACTTTTTAGAAAAATTGAGATATTAAAGCAAAAATTTAAAAAAAAGGAAACATAAATGCAAATTTAGTATACTTGTGTCATAATCGCATTATTAATTTTCAACTTGTATGGTTGGGTCATTTATTTGTTTGGATTTGTCCACTCTACTTAGCGAAAGTACAATTTTGACCTTGGACGTGTCCAGTTGTATATTATAGTGCGTTTGTGTTTTGAGAGCCCCAATCTTACTAATAAATATGTTCATAGATAATGGTTATTTGTTTATGTGTTGCAGTTTTGAAAACTCCAAAAACGCAATTTATGGAAAAATATGAACGTTTCAACACCTTTAAAATGTCGGGTGTCTATTGTGGCCCGACCATACCAAAAACTTAACTAGCAAACGACCATACTACCAGTTAAGGGTTAAATCAAGTACTGTTCAAAGTAAAAGTCTGACATTTTGCAGGTAACTTATGATAATTATAGAGGAATATAATGAACAGAATATTCAAAGAACAAGTCAAGACATTAATAAGTAAAGCATCACATTTAATAAGTTGAAACATTAGAAGAATTTTGTTTAATACTTATTAAGACACGTAAAAAAAAATATTAAGGTCATAAAATATGAAAATATAATAAACATTTGGAAATTTGGAAAAATAAATACAATTTATGGACAAAAAAATATATTTCAGCCATTTTTTAAACAAAAATAATAAAATATATACGAAAGGATAAAAATTATAATACGAAAACAACTTAAGAAATACATTACATAGATTTGAAAAAAAGCTTTACAAGGATCCTATTTTGGAGTTTAATGAGACATATACACGTGAATTTAACCAAGCAAGAAGAAATATGAAAACCAAGAGGTAAAAGAACTTTTCTGACCGCCATGTTGAGATAAGGAATAACCCTTTATGCAATAGACATCACTTTCTACGCAGCGCTCCCTCTATATTTTAATGTTAATGACGTTGAAGCAGGCGCCCATTGTAGGAGGGCAACAAAAGAACTTCCAACCCTTTTACTTTCTAACTAGTACCAGACAGTTGCTTTCCTTTGTACATGTATTGTTTATCCAAGGTTATATTATCCATCCTTTCATTTTGCACAACTTTGATTCGAGCATCTACAATTTTAAACTAACTAAACTACGGTTAAATCTCTAAAACTATACAAACATGATTAAATAAATGTATTTAGTCATGACTGTAAAAATATTTCTAACTATTTGTAAAGTTTCCTGTAAATTATGCATCACAAAATTATTTTAAATTTCAGTTGTGTATCTACAATATTTTTAATAGTTGGTAATTTTAGGAGAGAAATATCTGCAGTTTTAATTTCATTGATTAAATTTTACCTATATTCATGTTTGTAAGATGCAATTTAACCCTACTTACCACTACTTTAAAAAGGCTTATGAATTGATAATTATTTCAAAACCTATTATATTTTAAAGGTTTTTTTAATTATTTGTATTGTAGTGGGAAATGGCGAAACAAGTTAAACTTATATAACGAGTTAAATTTCCTGACTTTTATTTGTTTGGAGTTGTACAATATAAAGCAACAGCTGTAGGTTCTTAAAATCTAAAATAAATGGCTTAAACTTAGAGCGGTAGCTTCTACACTGATGTAGCTTCTAATTGACTATATCATTTCATAGCTACTAATATTATTTAGCTTTTAAGTTACAGTATCTTCTAACGGTTATAATTTCTTAAAAGTTACACCTACCAATAAACTGCTAGACTTATCGACTAGCTATTTATATTACAGCATAATGAATTATATTATACAGTCAAGTTATTTATATTATATTACTAGCTGACCCGTACGGCGTTGCCCGTGGTGGTTGGTATTTTCAGTCTTTTTAACGTAATTGTATTCTTTTTAAGTGTTCAGTCAGTCAGTGGTATTTGGCTTTTATATATATAGATCTTAAATAATAAAAGCACTATTATCATAATAATAAAATATCTGAAATTATGATTTGATCCCCCAAAACACCTCCTAAAATTTCGAAATTTTCCATACCCTTTCTTAGTGAGCACCTATGGCCCTAGAGGAAGCTACATACCAAATTTCATTCCAATCCGTTCGGTAATTTTGGAGAAATCATGATTTAGTAATTTTTACCCCCAAACCCCCCTAAAATATCAAATTTTTTAAAACCTTTTTTAGTGAACACCTATGACCCTAGAGGAAGCTACTTACAAAATTTCATTCCAATCCGTTCGGTAGTTTTGAAGAAATCGGTTTTTAATAACTTTGATCCCCCCCCTAAAATTTTGAATTTGTTCAAACCCTTTCTTAGTGAGCACCTATGGCATTAGAGGAAGCTACATACACAATTTCATTTCAATCCGTTCTATGGTTTTTGAGAAATCGTGATGAGTGAGTGAGTGGTATTTCGCTTTTATATATATATACATTTCTATAATTGATTAGAGCATATAAAGCTTCTTAAAGGCAACAGTAGCTAAACGGCTAGCCTATATCGTCTAATTGGTTATAGCGTATATACGGCTTTTAAACACATACCCTATAGCTTTCAGTTGTTTATGGCATATGTAGGTTATAAAATGCAATAGCTTTTAAACTGCTTCAGGTCCTTAAGAATTACAGCTTCCCAACGGAACGGCAACCATTTCTAAACGGCTAACTAATAGCTTCTAGTTAATTAAAGCATATACAGTTTTAATTGAGTGTTATTTATAAGATCTCAAATTTTAAGTTTACAAGGCAAAAGTTTCTAAATGGCCAGCCTGTAGTTTCTAGTTAATCATATACTAAACGGTTATGCTAAATTATTGTGGCATGCATAGCTTATAAAGTATTATAGCGTCTAAACGGTTTTAATTTTTTGAAAATTGTAGCTTTCAAACGACGACAGTTTCTAAACGGCTTGGCTATAAAATGTAACTGACTAGGCCTATTTAATATATAGCTTATAAATAAATTGATCTACCGTCTGAACGTCTTTGGTTCTTAAAAATTATAGTTTTCAAACTGCAACAGTTTCTAAACAGCTAGTTTATAGTTATTTGACTGTAGCATATTAATAGTTTATGAAGTTCTATAGCTTCTAAATGGCTATAGTACCTTAAGAGTTATATCTTTCAAACGGTGACATTTTCCTAAACGTCTAAACCTTATAATCGGTTATAAAATATTACCCAACCAAAGCCATGTCTTAAAATTCCAGGTTTTTAAAATTTCCATAAAGTTCGGCGTACATGTTATGGTTTCATAAAATTAACTCTACTATAATAAACTTTTAAAAGTTTTACCGCTGTATTTTATTATGGTAATAATATCTTAAAGTAATTTTTAGTTTATTCCCATCTACTTCAGAGCTAAACAAACAAAACGATGAGTAGTCATTGAACAGGAGATGAAATCAGTTCGTTTATAATGAACGACAATAAACTTATTATCGAGGAGAGTGGCAACTCAAAATAATTATAAGTAACTTACACGTTTGTTTAAATTATGTTGCAGTTGCACATAATTTAATTTAATCATTATTACTCTAAAGATATTTACAGTTAGGCCTACTTTAAAAGTAGCCTACTGCATTACTTCACTTGCACTTTCTTCTTTTATCTTTACATTGTTTATAGAAAAACATGGTTCAGTTAAAATTTGTTTACGATATCTGTAAATTATATCTCCTTACACTGCTTAAAAAATATTGTACGTAAATAGATAACTATTATTTAGTAATATCCACTTCTCCTTTACGATGTTTAAACAGTTGGATGAATTAGTTAAATAATTAACGGGTTAAAAATGTACTGAAGTAATTTTATAAAACAGAAGGAATTTTACTGTAGAAAGGTATTACAGTAAACCGATATTTACTGGTGTAAGTTATTTTTACAACAATAGGTACATGAAACAAACATAATTTACTACGGTAGTAATTCACCTTTCTAACAGAAATAAATAAAACAGTATTGTTTTATGAAAAATACTCTTTATTCTTGAAATGAGTATACTATTTTTCACCACAAACCGATTTATAAATTAACTTTAAGTAGATATATTTAGAATACACGTAAACCAAAGGTTAAACAAAACTATTTATGCAAGGAACAGTTTAAGGAAAAAATCTATTTTAAGAGAGGAAATTTTTAAAAAATAATGTGAATACAGGTAAAATATATTTACAGGATTAAATATACAGGTATTTGTGATTCTAATATGAAGATACTTTGTAAAACTAAATCATACTACAATGAGCTAATTATAAAAAATGTATTTCAAAATTACCTTCGTTACTTTCGTCACTAAGAAGCTCGGACCTTTTCAGTTTCGGAAAAGAATTAAAGATTTTACGAGAAAAGTAAGCTCACAAGTTGCGGATGTTGTAATAAAGTAAATATTTCATTTAACGTCGAAGGCAAAGTGGAAAAAGAAACTTTGCAAGCGTAGAAACTGGCAATAAATATAGTGCCCAGTGTAGGGAAGCAATAAAAGTAAGAAATACAAGTGAAAGGGAGGATTAAACTTAATAAGGGAGGAAACTAACGGTGCGAGGGATTGTTGAAGAATACCTCCTTTAAAGGGGCGATTAGTGTTTTCATTATGTTTTCTATTTAGTAAACAATACGGCAACTAGGATTGTATTTAACACCTGGTTTGAAGGTATTTATTGAACATAAACAATTATTAAGGTGTTTTCATTCTTTAAAAGACAGAAGTGCGTTCTTCTGTAAATCTAAGTAATGAAAGTAAAATATTGATTCGTTGGAATGCAATAAATGTAATAACTAAAATTGCCTAAACGAGATTACAGTATGAGTGACAACAGAATTATGGGGAGACTTGTATTATGGAGACCGTGAAATATATATTATTTTTCTGGTAACGATGATTGGTTAGTTACCTTGAAATTCGCTAAACTGCAAAAGTTGTTAGCGAAGCTTGCTTCCCCTCAATAGCTATTTGTTGTGTCTCGTGTTTTAATTTTTACTGGTGCTGTGTAATATTTCTGCGATCGAAGAGACAGTTGTCGATGTTATTATAAATAAATGTGACTTCAATAGAGTCCACTAATATATTTTTATAGCTGTTGAAACGGTTACTACATTCATAACTTTACATTAAGTTTTTCGTGTTTAGAAAAAACGATTATGTTCCAAAGAGTAGGATACACCTACGCGAATTATTCTAAAATGTATACACTGAAAATTTACAAAAAACTACAAAGGTGTAAATACAATACCTTAAAAATTATGTTAACAAAACTTTATTCGAAAAAAAAAACGTTTAATACAACAATAGCAAAAAGGTTGGTTTTTAGAAGAAGATGAAAACCAATTAGTCAGTCAAGATAGTATAGGTCAATTAATTATTATGTATAACAGTTATATAATTATAGGCTAATTACTGATTTCTGACATTAATCAGGACAAACACTCTGTGAATTTCCAATAATTTTATTATAATATATAGGCCTAATTCCTACATTCAAGCAGTAATATCCAAGAGGTATTTAGCTCATTACTCAGCCGTCTTTCCATCAACTAATTAACCGCCATTCGAGAGCCCTTTGCGCTTAAATACCTGTATCTAATAATGAAATAGCAAACCAAATTACCATGAGCATATGCTAAAAGGGACTAAGCCCATTGTTCTCTTCCAAACCACTCGACAAGTAGACCGTCCGCAGATAAGTTTTCATCTCTCCGAACACATATGTAGTCACGTGACGTGAGTTTAAAAGGTAGATACAATTATTGCGTGATAATTTCCATATTGATGCATCAGTTCGAAAGCTACAGATGGGGAAACATTTTTAACGAATTAGGAAGGTAATTCTTGCCGCTAAGGGTAAAAAATTCCTGTTGAATCGCGCGTTTTAAACACATGACATTATTAGTTACTACACCCTGTGAAGTAGGTAATACACATTATTAATATTTACACTGAACATAATATATATTATACAAGTATCATACAAAATATTAAGCTTGACTTGCGAGATGATATATTAAATAGAAAAAATCAAACTTGATCTCAGATTCTCACAATTAATACTTTTAATTACCCAAATGTCGACCCATTTTGCTGATAAAATAATCAAACTAACTGCTAGTTATAGTTTGATTATTGAATCACTGAAGAGGGCGTCATTGACATTGAACTCTTTTTAGTAATTGCATGTATTAATTATGCGAATTTTTTGTTACGATTTATCCTATTTTTAACATCCAAAATATATTTTATATTTCTCTCAGGTTCTTCACTACGTTAGCTGTGGTAAAGGGCGTGTTTAAGCAAATTTAAAACCCCCTATCACTTTGCTAAAATGAAGCTTAAAACTACAAAAAATCAAACAGCAAGAGTTTTGAACTAGACCGAAATGGAACTACAGGATGGAGGACTATCCAAGAAAGCTGGACATAGGAACTACATCAGATTGTCAGGCAAATCAAAGATGAGCCTGACACAGCTTCAATAATTCTTAACTTGATATTGGTAGGCGATATTGGTTCAGTTTTTCATACTATTCTATAAAAACTTAAGTTTCCTTCAATTGAAATAACATTACAAATTTTGATAGTGAAAAACTGAAACAAAATGAACGCAGAAGACGCTAAGCATTTTTAAAAAGAAACTTTAGGGAGATTGTGAAAGGAGGAAAAGAGATATCAGAACAACATGTAATTGAAGAAGTTATATTTCAGTCTTTATATAAACGATAATTTTGTTGTTTTTTCAAGAGCGATTGAAAAAAATATCGAAAATAGTTATGAAAAAAGCATATCAGAAGACCAAAAATGCAGTGATAGTTTGATATAACTGGAGGAAAAATAATATCAAATATAAGTTGTACAATCTATTGAACGAAAGGCAAGTTTCTTTGCAATCATATTCATTTGCAAGTTAGACCAACGCGCCAAGTGTCAATAATTCAGAAAGATTTACCAAACACAATATAACTGTGGCTTAAATAAATTAAAAATTCGTCGTAAGAAAAATTTAAAGGGTGTGTCAGGCGCCAGCACTTTCATGATTAGAATCATGAATTACATAACCTGTTCTATATAAAATTGTTAGTTCTAGGATTTGTCATAATTTGTGTCAAATGAAATTAATAACTGGAGTTTGATTAAGTGTTTACTACATAGGCCTAAACTGATTTATTTTTCAACATCGGTGAATTTAGGTATTCTTAATACTTTCTTATTTGAACTATTGTTTTCGGTTAGGGAAAAATCAAATCAATGTACCCTCAGGAAATTGTACAAAATTAGATAGGAATATTTTACAATATCGTAAGACCAATGAATTCAGTTGAGTTTAGGTTATAGGTAAAATCATCTGAGCAATTTTAAAGTGTCTGGCTAAGTTGATATTTTGAAAATGGGCCCAGACAGATTTAACGTCCAGATTTAATCGTTTATAGACACTCTTTGGAAAAACTCTTTATTGACAATAAAACTGTATTTTTCCAGACTTCTAATTTAATACCTTAAAAATGAGGCAACGTTTAGCTTTCTACGACTCATCAGATGAGCAAATTTCTTTTCCCATATTGTCTACGAAATATTGCTGTTACGAAATTATATTATGGAAGCACCACTAAAATAAACATATTTTTATATTTCCTTTAACACTTTCTAGTATTAAAAATAAAGTTTCTTACCTTATTTTCTTCCGTCACGTGACCTCTTCTTTATATTCGTTAGTAACGCGTTTCGGGACTTTTATCCCATCATCAGACACAAAATTACTCAATCGAGGGATACAAATCATTTTGTGTCTGATGATGGGATACAAGTCCGGAACGCGTCACTAACGAATATAAAGAAGAGGTCACGTGACGGAAGAAAATAAGGTAAGAAACTTTATTTTTAATAAATCAGTGACCTGGATACTGAAAATGAATTCTTTCTAGTATGCCCATCTTGTCACTTTCACCATTTGCTATACTAAGACATCATATAACTAGTATCCTCCAACCTACACTCAATTATATAAAGTTTCACGTCACTGGAATAATGTAATTATAACTCAATCATGTATCAAACTAATTATCCATTAAGTTAATTAACAAACTAATTACGATCCAATAGTCTATCGGGGTTCAGATGTGACGAGTGTATCGTATATTACATTCCATATTATCCATTGAAACACATACCAAAGTTTAAGTCCTGTAATCTTCAGTTTATGTATCATAGTTTACACCTGTTGCGACGCCACTATGTATTGGAACTTTAGAGGTGGTTTTCATAGAACATTATATAGAGGCCTATTGGTCAGCAGGACCGGATTACACGAGTTGCGGTTATTTTTACTTGTAGCCTACTATTTCGAATATTGGAATCTAGTATGAACCGGAGAATACTCGCGTGCCAAGGGTTCTATTCCAACAGAATATTTAACCAAAGCAATATTAATCCTAATTAGATAACGCAGCTGAACCGCTGACGTGAGTTGAACTATTTCTAGTTTATATGTTTTAAGGTTACATCCAACTATTTGGGAAATTGGTCTACTCGCAAAGGTACTGTATAGCTGCCTACGTGTACGAAATATATTAGTAGAATTTGTTTGCAACTCTGCCTCCAGCCCCGGCTTACACGTTGCTTCATTCCGCACGCAGCGGAAAACCCTTCTTTGGGAGTTTGGACCTTGACCTTGGGGGGCTTCGGACTATGGACTGCTTCGCTTCACTCGCATCGGAGAGTTTGCATCCCGGCCGTCTGCCTCGGATTGGAAGCTGTCCATATGTGTGATTTAAACCGGGTACTTTTATGGTATTTTAGTTTTGATCGATTTCGGGGAACCAGACGGGCTACAAGGTCGTGAAAAAAATCAAAATGTGCAGAATAATCTCTTATTTATTGTTTTACAAACAACCTAAAAATGTTTCGTTTCAGTACGAAAAATGTGAAAAATTCGTTACTTCCTGCAAAAAAAAGTGCTTGCGGTTGATGGATTTTATTGGCTAACGAATTCGCCCGATCGTCTTAGAAAACTAACGTGTGTATTTTGATCAAAATCGGACGAAAAATGTGGCCGTTAGTGTGAAAACACATATATAGGCTGGATATAAAAACTATAAAATTATTAATGACACCCCAAAAGGTTTTCTGTGGACCATGATCGGTGCTCATTAACCAATCCCGACCTTACGTCACTCCCATAAGAGTTACTGCAATAGCTCATCTATCCTACGGAAATTCGCTAATATCGTATCACCATGGGATATAGTTTGTTCGCAAATGTTCGGATCCCATTTAGCTTTTTGTAATGTTCGAGTAGGCCTACATCAATATCTTAGTCTATGTTCTTTCAGCAGCTTATTTTTGTAAATAGAGGGTATGGGCTTTGGAAAAGAAAAATTTTAATTCGCTAGGTATTTCTATAATTACATATATCAGTACACCTAACTCCACTCTTTTTCCTTAAGCTGCAACTCTTTTGGAAATCAAAGAAATGTTTTTTGAAATGGAAACAGTTTAGGGAATACCTTAGATACCACATACCACACAATTATTTAAAAAAATCTTTTTGGTACATTTAAATATAGTTTTTTAAGTTTTACCACACACGATAGTATATTAAAATGTTAATTTTTGAGGTACTAATATTTGGCTTTAAATATTCAGAGTAAAGGTGTTTTCAGTGTTGATTATTTCAACATTAGTGAACTTCATAACTGCACTAAATGTCATTGTATTACCTTTATCCGTTCTGAAGAAAGTCTCAAATAAGGGTTTTCTTCTACACTTAAATTAACTGAACGCTAAAAATAAAAATAATTGTGGAAAAATTGAGAATATAAACTATTTAAAAAACGACAAATCTAAATAAAAAACCTTTACCAGTTGTATAACATTACTTTCTGTTCTGCGCAATTAATTTTTGATCGCAGGGCCGGATAATTCGGGTATCGCAAAAGTAAAAAGAAGTTTTGATAACCTTAAATAAGGACTTTCAAAAGATATCCCAAATGACAGTATCGCCAAATATTACATTTTCTGATACCAAACTTTCGCCTACGAAAATACATATTTGTTTTAGTTCAGATTATAGTTGAACATACGCTGATTAGCATGCATTATAAATAAGCCAAATCGCATTCTGATCCTAATTTGTTTTTGAAAAAATCGGAACTCCCTGACAAACAAATAATCATATAAAAGTTCTGCTTTTTATATTAGTTGCGCAATCCTAATAAAACCATTGAATTTGTTTGGTCACAGAGCGTATTACAATGTATTACATTATCAGACACAAGTAATCATTAATTACTTTGAAACAAAGATACTGTATTATTGATGACGGCGTCTTTGTTATCGAAAACAAAAGAATTCAATCAAATCCTTTCAAACCGACCCTACTTACTGAATCATGAAGAGACGTCGGTCTTGTAAATATTTACTACGATTGATGAGTTGGGGGAAGTACATAGCAATTCGTGAAAACCACATCTTTACAATTTGAACTTATGGTTTATTGTCGTGGTGTAGCCTATTGTCCTAGATGTACATAATTTTCCAACTTTCCCGTTTATTATTTATCCATGAAAATCCTGTTCCTTAGGTGTGTTTTCGGCCTACTGGTATAATGACGACTTATCATAATAATTGTTTCTGGAATCCTTGATATGTTCGCAGTACAAAGAATATTAAGAGTTTTGATATGACAAGTAATTCCACTTTTCAACAAGTCCAGCTATCAACAAAGTCTCAGACGCGTTGAAGTCCGTATGATTGAAATTAACTAGTAGGTGCTTTTAGTTTTATAAGTATATAGCCCTGATGTATAGATAGTATATTAGGAGTACGAGTATATAAAGGGTGTTTTAAACACTGCAAACTTCTGGAAATGATAGCAGACTCCAACAGAAACAATAAAGTGCGTATAAACATGTTTATATCCTAAAAAACGCTATCCTTTTCCATCTGCAGACTGTTATTGCATTACTCTGTTACGAAACATGTTTGCTAAAAACAATTTATCTGAATTAAGATAGTCTGTGTCTGAGAAACTACTTTAGACGCGGTAGGGAAAATAGGATTGTATCAGGCGAAAAGTGAAACACTTAAACTTCAACCGACAGTTGAAAAGAAAGAGTAGAAAACCCATTTGACATTTTTATCAATACACTAACTCTGCTATTCCCAAGCGTTCATGTATCTGTCACCCCCCCAAGTTTTCTGTCACCTTTGTTTTAGTGTTGTGGGTAAAACAATATCTCCTATTAAAAGATACTTGAAATTTCATGCTTTATCAAGTCACACCACTAAAACTAGGCCTACAAATGTTATTCCAAAGGCTTTAAATTAAAGTATTTCGTTGATAATCTGATATAGGTTAATAGCCTAAAATTATACTTTCATTAAATGTGTATTTTTTTATGGTGGTGACTTCTCAAGCATTTTTTACGGGAATTATGATTTTATCTCCTACCATCAATAAAGAGTTTTTCAATAATCAAACAATTCAAATATCTAGTCCAACTTCGAAAACGGTTTAAAAAAATTCTAAGAACACTAAAGTCTTAAAACTATATATAAATCCGAAAACCTAATAAAAAATTTTAAAGTTGGTTGCCATAATCGATAATGGCTGACTTTATCACAATTTTTAATAAAACAATCATGTTAGGAATATACAAAATAGACATTCCTTTAAAATGAGAGGTAAAATATTTTTTCTATTTTTCTTTGAAATCAAGAAATCCAGCCGTATCCATTCTTGTATTCACCTTTCTGTATAGTCTAGATTAACATCAACTCCAGAGGAATTGTCGTGGAATTCTAAATCTATAGCCTATATATAAAAGCCAAATACCACTCACTCACTGGCTCATCACGATTTCTCAAAAACTACTGTATGGATTGCAATTAAATTTGATTTATAGCTTCCTCTAGGGCCCTAGGTGCTCGCTAAGAAAGGGTTTAAAAAAATTCGAAATTTTAGGGTGGTTTGGGGGGGGGGGGGTTAAAGTTACTTAAAAAACACCGAACGGATTGGAATGAAATTTGGTAAGTAGCTTCCTCTAGGGACCTAGGAGCTCGCCAAAAAAAAAATAGAAATTTTAGGGGGGTATGGGTGTGTCAAAGTAACTAAAAATCCCCATATTTAACTTTGATTTGTCTCCCCGTGCAAAGCCGGATCGAGCCAGCTAGTCACCTATATATCAGTATTTATTAGTAGGCTACATGTGTAGTATCAATCGTTACTTTATTGAGACTCCATTTTTTCTTTAATTAAAATACTGGCTCTTAGACAAAAAAAAAAACACTTAGACAATCCCAGCACTGGAAGGGTTTTAGTCAGCCAAACAAACAAATAATAACCGTTTAAGTTCTCAAAAATTGTGGAAACAATCCGACTTAAAGTTCACCGAGTAATATTTCTCTTCAACGTTCCGAGCACTGTTCATTAATTACGTTACGGTAAATATAAGTATTTCAAACTTTTAGCAGCAGTTGAATGTGGAGAGTTAAGTAAATACTTTATTAAAAGTTCAGAAGTAAAACTGGAAACGTAGTTTTTACAAATAAATTAACCAAGAAAGTTATTACTTAAAGCAGAGATCGTTAAAAGAAAACTACTATTGAGTAAACTAGTAAAAAGGAAATAAGAAATCCTTCATCCGATTGTTTTGACAGTTACACTCTCCGAAAGGGAATCAAAAAGGCTACAAAAAATGTGTCTTGAAATTTGTTGTTAATATGTACGGTTTTTAAATAATTTAGGTTTGAATTTTTCAAACAGCCGCCATTTTGAAACTCATGATTGGATTTAATCGTTTATTTTTTACATATATATCATTGTTAGGTTAAACTTCGTGCCAAGTTTGAACTCAATCAGTTAAACCATTCTCTGTATAAGAATTATTTTGTTCGTACAAAATATCTAGTTTGTTGTTGGCGGATATCTAGAAAACGAAGCGTTTTTAGGTCTGTGTTTATATTAACTTATTTTCTTATTTTGACCTATAGACCCGAAGTTTGGAATTTTAATTATGTAACTCCTAGTATATTTCTTACTATTAAAAATATACAATTTGTAAAAAAAATATTTTCTAATATTGTTGTGGAAATCAATGTTATTATATAGCCTATCCTATTTCGCGCACAACCAGATGGCGGATCTAGAGGGTGTGCGCACTATCCTCTCTATTAAATGTATGAAATAATAATAATTATGATTTTACAAATAATGATTGTCAGCAGAAAGTAAAATTAACATTGTATTGAACCAAGACGATACATAAAAAAACGTCCGTGGTGTTAACGTAGGCCTACCTGTGGGTACGTGGCGCTTTTATGCTGTAGGCGACTCGCTTTGTTTTATGCTGTTAACACAGATCCGATTCGCAAGAAAAAACAGCATGATTAACAATTTCGTTTTGTGTTAAATATTATTAGGTCTATATTTTTTACCCTAACTATTCTGTTATTCAATCACGTTTCTATTGACAATCTATTTATATAAAGAAGAAAGGTATGTGGAAATGTATGATCCAATTTGTAATTGTGTTCGCTATGTAAATACGTTCATACCGTTTGACGGGCAGGGACCAAATTTGCCAAAGTGGTTAATTAGCACAAGAAGGAGCTAACACCTTACACAAATTTCTATTACTTACATTTCAGGTGTTAAAATGGGGTAACTACCCTGAAACAATAGACCCTACATCTTTAATTCCTATGAGAATGAAGAGTTTCACAATAATTGTTTCTTATGTCTTACATACAAAACTTAGAGCCCTTGCATTTTGATTATTTGCGTTTAAGGGATGAAAACGGTACACGAACCTCTAAACAAACAAATATTTATTGATTCACTTCCCTTGAAGCTAGAGAGCTGAAAAAATAAACCCATAATATTTCAGTCACTACCTTATAAGTTGATAAAATTGATTAACTACCTCAATACAATAAATGTACATTACACTAACTTCTTTCTAGAGAGCCTACATTATTATTCTTAGGCGATATACAATAAAGGAAACCCGTTTACATTTTAATTACTTGAGCCTAAATGGACTTAAATGGGATAAATACCCTTAAAAATAAATAATAATAATTTATACACTTGCTATGAAACTATAAAAAGACTATAAGAGACCTAAAACTTGGCACATAGCCTATAGCTAGTAAATTCCCGCAAGAAAATAAAAAACTATTTCATTCTATTGCTGTATTTCTTTCTAAGGGATAGAACATTTATCGTTTCCAATATTTTAGGTAAAAATTACTCTAGACATGAAAAAAAAAATTTCGACGCATACGTTATGATTAACAAAAAGCAATAAAACGTAGTTCTTAGGGCTTACTTAGATAGGCGCATAACTGATAATTTTTGGCCTAAATACAAAACAGATCTATTTGGACGAAACTCGTTATGAGTTTTTGGGCCTAGGAATTCGGATCTGAAATAATTTTTAAAAAAGCGTGTAGGCTTATTTCTACGGCCCAGTTCTTACCCGATATTCCATTTTAAATTCATTAATTCACATCTGCAAGCAAAGCCACCATATAATAATGGAATAAAATAACTAAAATTTGTGTACTCATTATGTCCCTATTGTTATCTAAATTGTTTATTAATACATTTGATTGCTATATCCTCTTATAGTTTTGATTAACAAACTGTACATTGCGTATAGATAGACCTACATCTTCTAATTAAAAAGGCAACAAGAAATTTAATAAAACAATGGTAGATAAGAAACATAATTAAGTATACATACTGTTAAGGCAAGGTTTTTTTAAATAGGCTAATTAAAATTGTTCCGTATTATATCGCAATTACAATATACAGCCCACACACCCATTCCATTCATTTTCTCTCCTTTCCGGTTTCGAACTTTGTATCAAAATTTAAGATACAAATGAAAGCAATTCTT
Source organism: Philaenus spumarius (assembly GCA_018207615.1). Taxonomy (NCBI): domain Eukaryota; kingdom Metazoa; phylum Arthropoda; class Insecta; order Hemiptera; family Aphrophoridae; genus Philaenus; species Philaenus spumarius. The sequence goes on from JAGFPH010000006.1 coordinate 2,009,778, forward strand.
TACCAGTTTGAAAATACTGTACACAGAATGAAACTAACTACATTTACAGTGTTGACAAGTAAAATTATCCTGTAATTCCTGATTGCTCAACAGTTAGGCGATAAACCATCAATAAGAACAAACATTATTGTGTTAAGGGGAATTTAACAAATATTTCGTGCGGATACTTATTTTTCAAAATGCATTTACACAAGAAATCTTAAAGCAAATTTATCAACTTAAAAAGTTACTGTTGTTTCTGGAGGAAAATGATTTAAATATATTTAATTTAAATTATTTCATTACTGTTTTACAACTTGTTCTTTGAATAATATAATTTTAATCAAGAAAGAATATTTATATTTACCATTTTCGTAAACACCACATTATTTCTAATTGGTGACATAAGTAAGGATTATTTAATCTTAATGCTTAGCCTGTAATTGTTTAATAATTTAACCCTGGTTTCTTCGCTAACATGTAGATGGTATGGATCACGGATACTAGAATACACGTTAGGGGTCATGAGTAGGATGCGCAGTAGACTCACGCGCCAGCGACGTCACTCTGAACCCTCCCTCCCGGCCAGCTGCCTGCCACCCGTACACTTATATTAAACAGATAAGTAATTAATAAGTCCTGTTTTTGTATTTATAAATTAAATATATTTTATTTAGGGAAATTTTAAAAGCATTAACTTCTACTGCGACCGTGTTAACATTAATACCTTCTATTTAATTTTCATTAAAACGTCTAAACTTACGAGCTTGTTTTGATGCGATATTTACTTTTTACCATTTTTATTACAATGGTTTGACTCTAAAAAACTTATTAAATTCAAGTCAATTTGGACTTTGACTATTACGAAATTACATGATTTACATTGTTAATTTTTTTTTTTTTTTATATTATATTAAACATATAAAAAGTTTGTATCAAAAAAGCTATGATTTCGCAGTGTTTCTTTACTTAAATTGCAACCTATATTTTTATTGCTGATTTTAAAAGGTTAAATGGCACATACAAATTATTGTTCTGTGGAGAATAACGTACTGTTTAAAACAACACTCCATCCACTCTATTAGTAGGCAGAGGTGAGTAGGAAATTAATGTCCAAATTCGGTGTGTTTAAAAATAAATGCGTACCTTACATATGAAGATTGAGTTAAAGTAAAATGTATCAGATACATAAACAAGGACAAGTTTGAAACTGTTATTTAATGGCACTAAATAAGACCAACTCATTTTTGTCTGGCACTTGTTCAAATTGAATGACATACTTGGATAGACAAAATAATAGGTGATTGAGTTTATTGTTTTTTTCCATTTTGTAGAGTAGGTTAAATATTGTAACAATTTAGATTTATTTTTGATCGCCATTTAGTGAGTTTGTATTTTGATTTTGTGATGCATAGTACGTTTGCCAGACACTTATGAAAAGTAAATAATTAATGATTTACTTATCGATTGAGAACATATATTATTTGAGGTTTAAGATAAACTATGTTAATAATTGTTACACTTTAATTGAACAATTAACTTTAAATATTAACGTATTCATATATAATAATTGCTATCTGCTTGAAATTTACATTTGTGATTTTACAAAAACGTTCCATGTATTAAAATTTTGGAAATTTTATAGTTTCTAATATTTTCTTATTATAAAGAATTATATAAACAGAAGATTATAAGAATTAGGTTGTAGATGTTAAAATCTAACCAAACTTTCTTTTGGCTAGCTAAACAAAGAGTTAAGTAGTGGGGGCAAAAAAGTGAAACTAGAACTATAAAATACATAATAAATAAGTTCAAATAAAAAATATTACAATATAATGTTCATTGAGATTTGAAGCTCACTAAAAGTAATATTTTACTAATGTTTGGATAAAAAAGATGTGCATCTGGTTTGTAGAGAGTTCTTGCAGTATTGATTCAAACTATCAATGGAAAACAATTACCAAATTTGTTCTTCGTGCGTTTACAATACAATTTCAGACCAATTAACTCAGTTTCTCTTAGTTAATTATGATGTTTTTTAAATATTATAATTATTCATTTCTGAACGTTCTTTTACAAGTAACAAAAGTCTGAAGATTTCAATTTGGATGATATATAAACATATACATAAATTGATTATATATATATGAGTGAATTGGTTATATGTATTGTACTTACTCATGTAAAACAATATTTTATTTATTTTATTATTAATTAATTTACAAAATATTTTCCACAATTTTAATAATTAACTTGCTGATAAGAAACTATTATTGATATATAAACAAACTTTTTCAGAAAATGATATCTACATTGCTCTTAATATTATTTAACCATGACAGATCTGCGATCATAATAATCAACTAGTTTTCTTGTAAAATTTCCTTCGAAATATTACCTTGGTTTTACAAGGAGACTGAGACTGGTAAAACAAACAATTACATTTCAGAAACAATTACATGTAAAATATATTTTTTTAAATATCTAGTGGGGAAGACTGATGAAGGTGGTTGGATCAGATACGAGCTCTCATGGACGAATGGCTTGTTAAAATATAAAAAATATAAATTTTTTCTGAAATAAATAAATGGTCAACTTATACTCAATGATATATAAACGAATTACATCTTTATAAATGTTGCAGTTTATGTCAAACATGATCAAACCTTGCATTGAATTAAAAAAAATCGTTTAAAATTTGTGCACACGGGAATTCATCAAACTCTAGTGATTATTACACAAAACTTAAGAGTACCGGTAACGGAATGGTTAGGGCACTTTCAATATTAATAAATGTAAATAACGATATAAAATCGTACTGGCCTGCAAAATTATACTTTCGTCCAAAAGTATTAAAAATATCTAACGAAATTGAAGGCTGCATGTTACGCGTTTTAGTGTTCGAATAGCGAATGACATTGTGGACTGTGGAGTCTGTATACAGTGCGGCGAGGCGGAGGGTTCAGGGTGACGTCACGTCTCCGAGCCAGGCGGCAGGGACCTGCGCGTGACCCCTACCATGTATTCTAGTATCCGTGGTATGGATCTGCTATAGTTTTCCTCTATAAGTTTTAAAGAAAATTGTATCCACTGTATTTTCGAAAATAAAGGGAAAATCGGGGTTTAACAACATTTTCGAGGACGTATTAAAAACAACCCATAGGATTACATGACAAAAATATAAACATTATAGTTTTATTTCTGTAAACAACCCTTTCAAACTTTACCACAAAAGGCAATACAATAATAAATAACTTTTTCGGATTCTACCCACCTTTAGCAACACAAATTGTTTAGTAATTTATATATTACTGGGTTATAGCTTTTGATGGTTTACATGCTTTATAAGTAGGCTAATTTTAACATGAAACTTTTTCCTGATTTAGTTGTTGGGAAAATATTACAATTTTATAGCTATGGTCATAGAAATAAAAGACTGTAGGCCTACACGCAAATTTTAATAATAATAAAATTGCATCAGACACGTCAGTTAAAATACAGAACTAGAGACAGAGCACAATAAATCTGATGAAATAAATTTAAGGTACGAACCCTACAAGAAGAAGTTAATAGTGACTATTTGCGGAAAACAAAAACTATAGACCTATCATAATTAGTTTTTAATGGTAATTCGTATAACGAATTATTTTTGAAGAATGTTGTGACGTTTACAGATTGTAGCCTACGTCATGCAATCCAACATTTCATTCCTTTAAAAGAACCATATAGCAATGTCACTCTGAGATTAAGACGAATAGTTTGTAGTGTTCCATTAACATCGATTTTACCGTTTAATCAACAGTCTCTCACAACAAAACATTACTCTTCCTACCACTTTTACTCGAGCAAATAAAATTTAAACAACAATTTACGTACAAAGTCTATTTATTTTAGTTTGTTTATGTTTAATGGTTTTAAAAGATTTAAAGTCGATGGAATAACACTTTGTATATGTAAAACTACAGTAAAGGCTTTGGGAATAAATTGGGTAACAGCTGACTGTAATCTGTAAAATTTGCATGATTTTGTGTATTTGTAACAGTGGAATGAATGTAGCGTGAAATAAAACTGGCACACGCTACATCAGGTGTTATGCAATTTCATGTTCAAAGTATGTTTACTGGGTTTTAATTGCTTGAAGTGAGAAACAAAAGGATGTAGTTGAACGCATATTTCCTAATTGTTAAATACAAACGGACTGGCTGTCACAACCGACAATATCCTGTTAAAAATAATAAGGATGGAGTAAGGTAGCCGAGAGGCAAACGCGTTAGTCCAGTTTTCTAATATAGGGACCATCCAACGCAGGTTGATTGGTTACGAACTTATTTACTAGCTATCGATTTACCTCAGGCATGACTATATGCTGCTCCCCAGTCTTCATTAAAAAACAACAAAGCGGAACGCAAGTAAATTTAACTTGCTACTATTTTGCTGCCTTGGGCCTATACAAGAATAAAAAAAAACTATGCAGATATATTTAAAGGGCACCTTAATGCAGAATAATTGCCGTAAAGAGTAAAGGCCCGTAGCCTACAGGCTTGACTCTGAAGTCAGGCTCACCTGCAGTAGTTTTATCTGTGAGCTCAGAAGCTCATACTCGAATTGGACGGAAAAGTGACGTTCCACTAATTTTAACGGTGTTCACAAGATTTTCGTTAGCAAAATAATGGTACCCTTGTTAGATAAAGGTGTATAAACTTTAATCGACTCTTATCGGTGTCATTCAGCTTTACGGGACCAGCAAAATATAACCAATTTTATGTACCTATTACTAGGGGCTCTGCACCTGGACGCTTCGCGTCCCAACCCCGTTTTGGCCTTTGGCCTGAGATGGCTGCTTCGCTTCACTCGCAGTTGGAAAATTCGCTAAAGAATCTCGTTAATCTTTGGCTCGTTTGTACACTGTTTTGGAAAATTATGAAACCAGGCTTAAATATATTAACATTAATTACAAGATTAATTATAACCTCAAATACATGCTTTAGAAACGTGAGAGGCTTTCATTACGATTTTAGTCCTAGTTCTACTACCGTCTGTCAACTAAAGTTTTGAAACCAGGCCTAAATATACCGTAGTAAACATAACATCAATACTATGTTTAAGAAATGAGCCAGGCCTATATTACAAAATTGACTATTAGAGTTTATCCATTTTTCCCGAGTTTTTTTTTTTTTTACAAAATAAATTGTTAAATCAGGCCTAATTTATTCTGATTATAACGTGCTAAAACAGTATAAATTAGCTTGTTTTTTTAACAGTAATTAAAAACTATCCAATGAACAGCTGATTTTGGATAGTACTCAATCTCATGGCTTGTTTATAAACAGCTGTTTTGATTGCTTTATTTACTATTTCGTTGTTATTTTGTAACCAACATGGCAACCCATAAGACCCTATGTTAAAATTTGTTTACTTTTAAATTAGATTTTTTCAAAAAATTGCGTTTTTACAAGAAATGCAACTATATGGGTGTACTTAAAAATCAAAACTACACCTAAATACAAAATTTCTTTGAATTGAGCTGTTTTCTAGATCCGCGTCAGATACAAAGATCCAAGGAGTGCTCATTTAAAGTAATAGGATATTATGTAGCTCAAACTTCCATTTTAATTAGGCCTATTTGAATGGTAGGCGGACAAAGTAAAATCAGTTTAAAAACATAAATACAAATCATTTTGCATATTTGTAATTGTTAGTCTTATGAGTAAATAGGCAATTGTAATTTTTTTAACTAGAAGTTTTCTCTTCAAATTTATATAGCTTAACTTAAATAGGCCTATTATAAATAATTGATATGTTAAGCGAAAGTATTTTAAAAGATAATTTTTAGTTTTTATATTCTTACATTTTGACAATGTTTGGGTGTAAATGGAGAAAACACAATCTAAACGCATATTTTTTACTAATAAAACCCTGCTTTATTATTATTTACGAGCCTAATGTAAGCCTACTCTTTCAAATTATTGTATTGATCTTCTTAGGTACATTAACAAGCCTACTGTTACAAATAATTAATATTAAATCTGGTTTTAAATTACTCTTAAAATTATGGAGTTACTGGTGACTATTTATTTTATATTTCACAATGTCGACAAACTACCCATTCCACTACAAATACTAAACACTCCAGTTATAACAACTAAGACTTACATTCAACAAAATTTAAAAAAAAAAGTATGAAGAGAAATTGAAGATGATTAGGAAAACAATAACTGAAGACTCAGCCACCTTGGTAAGCTGTTTAATGTTAGACCTATTATTGATGGTAAATCGCATAGGCCTATTACAATGACGCAGTAATAGGCCTACAAAAGATAGGCCTATACTAGTAGGCCTACTTTATGGAAATATAAATTAAACGTTTTTTTGTTGTTATAGATAAATAGAAATAATTTACATTTGAAACATTGTTAGAAAAAATATATATATAAATAAAAGCAGTCAGTTTTATAAAAATTTCTCAAAATCGTAGCCTAAATTAATTTAAAGTCTCCGTTTCGGAATTATATAGCCTACGGATTCGTTTTTCGTCATACAAACTAGTCCACACGATTTGTAGGCCTACAGTTAAGTTTTATTGAACATAGTTCTAAAAAAAACCTAACCTAAACTAACTTAAAGTAGGTCTACCTATCCTATTCCATATGAAAGTGAATGCATGTAGTATTATTATATTGTATAGCTTGTGCATGAACGTTACTATCTTGCTAAACAGTAATTAACCCTTGATTAAATTTGGCAACGTTGTAAAGATTATGAATGTTGCCTGTAATGATATATATTTCTTCTAATAATGTCGTTAGAATAGTTTCAGTTGTAAGTGAATAGCTAAACGTAAACTAAGATGGATCAACAATTTTGAGGTTTGATTTTTCTTGTAGTTTATTTTTGTTCGTTTAAAAAGGTTTACTAGTTTTAACAAGGTAGGCTAGTTGTTATTTTTTGTTTTTATTTAGCACCAATGAAGTGTTTAATTTCTTTAGTTTAGTCCAAATATAACTATCATGGCTGTACATTATCCTGCATTCATACATAGCCTACATGATTTGTTTTATTAGTAATTTCCATAATATTTGTCTGGTTCTGGTATGCGTTTTTAGACTCAGTGAAGTGTCAAATATATATTAGGCTACAATTTCCATAATGCCCCTCAAGTTAGTTTATCAGTTTACTTACTTAGAAAATAACAAAAGGTAACAATTAATTGCCAATCAAACGTTGGACCTAACACCTCGCCAGAAATCTAAAAATCCTACTGTAGAAACGAGAACTGAAAAATGTTTGGTTGAAACGCCTAAATGACTAGGTAGGGGAAATAGGCGTTTCCATTCAAAAGTCGTTGCCCATTGGCCCGCTCGTGTTGAAAAGGTTAGTGCAGCCCAAACTACTCATACTGGTGGGGGCCTGTTTGTGTTTAGTTTTTCACTCACCAATTCCACAAATCGTAATAAAAATAAATAATGTCTTTTATTTTGTGTCACCCAAAGTACTTTGTTTTGTTTAGGTTTCGCTTAAGTCATTGACCGTCATTTTCAAACCAACGATGCAATCTTGAACGTTTAGACTAATATTGTAGCCTACTTAACAAGCATAAGAAACTTTAAAGTTGGTGTTGGTGGCCAAATTGGATCATGTTGGCCAATCTTTGAAATATGAAATATTGATTTTACTGTAGAAAGTAGGGAAGTTTCATGCATCTTAGTTACAAAACTTCTTTGGAAGCAAGGTTAAACTAATTGAAGTATGCTGACTGTAGGCTAGACTACTGGTAAACATTTTAAGTGTGCCACCACTTGTGTCTCAGAAATGATTTATTTACAGCAAGATTTAATCCTTGAATTTTTGTATAAACCTATCAGTTTTCGTTTAAGTTTGGATTTTTTAAAGGCTTTAACTTAGCCAAAATATAAAATTTCCATTTAAAAGATAGGCCTACATCAAGTTACAGGTTTTAATTTTAAAAATACAAATTAAATACATTGGGCCTAATATAATATTTGCATTGCTGGGCGAGAGATATTTTTATGGGTGAAAACTCTAAAACTGTCTAAAGCCATTAAAATATATTTGTTTTAAAAAATGTGCGCTTTTTATAGTGTGACTTGATAAAACATGACATTTCAACCTTCTTTTACCCATTGGTAGCAATAATCATTTTCTCAATTGGAATGCATTTGGTTGCACAAAACACAACCATCATAATCCCAAACGTGAATTTGACGCTACATCTAACCTAACCACCGGAATGTCACTTGGCATCATCTGTAATCAAGTCGTTTGCCCAAAGGGGAAGCATGACCTACGGTCTGATTGGGTATTAATTTGATAATTAGGAAGGTTAATGTTTGGACACTGTCCGACTAATGCCTCACAGCTCTCCCAGGATAGACCTGGGAAACTAAGAATTTAGTGAACATAGGCTGTATTTTTCTTATGTAGGCTATTAGCTAAAGGTTATAAACTATTAGAGAAGACACCACTACGTGCTTCGATCGCCATTTTTAATGAAATTTTAACAATTTATTTGTAGCGATGGGATTAATGATAACACCAAAGCTAAAAATGTTATTTATATTAAATGTCTAAATTAAAGTTTATAACTAGAGTTACAATAAAGGTAAAAAGGAACCAACATGACTTAGGCCTACTCCTAAGCAAAAACTTAACATAACTTACAAATTAGAACTACAAAATAGTTTAATGTTTGAAATTAGCTGTTAGTGTGGATATGTCACTGACAAATAGAGTCCATCGAATTTTCGAGGCACTAAGGTAAGTATTTTTAATGGGAAAATGTTTTAAATTGCATGTTGTGAAAGTATTTATAACTTAGTTATAAACTTTCTTTCAAACTATTCGTAAATATCTATAGGCTACTTCCCAATACACATAATTTAGTGCACATTTTGGAGTAATTTTACTTATTCATACAGGCCTACCAGTTCAAACTAGCCTAAAAACCTTTAAATCTATTACTTTTTTTGAGGAGTCACACACAATCACCCAATAAACACAAACACACATTTCACTAATACACAAACAAGTACGCAAACCTCTCACGGATAATATCCATACCAGCTGCTGTAGTAACACAAGATTTGTAGTAATTTAATTTAAAAAGTAAGCCTAACATTAATCAAACTATAAACTTTAATTTTTGGTCGTTCGGCTTTGCTGGGCCTAAACTAAAGATGTGAGAATATTTGCGATTATAGGCTTTGTGAATTGTGAATAGGTATTTTACAAAAAAGTGTAGTCTTGTTTGTAACATTATATTTTACTACTTTGTTGTTATCGTATAAAGCAATCGTACATGGACGGCAGAAAGGATTTCCCGTGATGAAGTGAAGCTGCAATCTCCGCCATCTTGACAAACGTTGCCATTAGGACGCAATCATTGCTCGGACTTTAATGCTTTCATTAATATATCAAGTTCGACATCTCTTGGTGTTACCATGGAAACGGTCATGTGTTTCTACGGATCAGCTGTTACTTGGACATTTGATCTTAGCGATTGATGGCTGGTTTTACTATGTAATGAAATAGAAAATTGTGAAAACAATCTACTGACGACAGTTTTTCAATAGACTACAAATGGCAGGTCTCCTTAATCGTTACGTTACCTTTATTTAAAAGTGTGTCAATATAGCGAATAGGCATACTGTTGAAGCCAAGATATACACCCTACCCATATTTTGCGTTTTTTGCGTTACACCTTACAAAAATTTTAATAAAAAATTTTAAACGGAAAAATAATTTGGTTTGAATCCAATATTTTAAAATAGCTAGGCCTATATAAACATGTTCTTTACAAATAAGTCATAGCTATCAATAAGAAAGGCTCAAGCACCTAAATATAGCCTAATGTGTTTATTGCTGAAATTAGCAAGAATACAAATGCCTTGCATTGATTTTTTATACAAATATTCAATTAAAGTAATTGGAGTAAAATTTGTAATACGCCTTTTCGCCACATTGCAGCAGTGGTACCAACCTATGAGCAAGAAAAAAACTCAAGAACGTATAATCACTATACTTAATCCAATTTTAAACATCATAAATCCCAGTAAACAACAAATGTAACCCTACAAAATGAATGGAACAAATTGTAAAAAAAGGGGTAAAAACGCCTTAAAAATAAACTTACCTGAATGATAGCCTAAATATATAAAAATTATTTATTTCGAAGATTTTACATAAACTATATGCTAGATGACAAGATTGTCGTAGCATATTCCGCTATTCCAATAAGTTAGGCGGAACAACTAAGAATAACTTTAGTTGTAAATTTATCACAAAATAGTTCAATAAACTATCTCACATCGATATAGGCTGCAAGTAACAAAACAGCAAACAAGTAAATTTTCAGTTTAAGGTAAACTCTAAACGAGTTATATAAATATTAATGAAAATGAAAGGTATAATGAATTTCAAGAAATGATGACACCGATTACATTCCAACTTAGGCCTACGCTTTAAAACATTATGCAATTGTACGCGTGACGTCACGGATTGTTTCCAATTTATATAGGCCTAAAGCTATATATAGGCTACATATCGCGTATATAATAGACTACAATGACATAGACGTATACATTATAATACATATGCAACTTAGACATAGAATTTGTATATTTGCATTTAATAACCGCGCTAAACAAATGATCCAATTAAAATATACTACTACGCGTGACGTCATAAACTTTACAGTTTACAGCAATTAGGCCTACTTTCCAATGCAAAAAGCTGTAAATATATAGCGTTTTTAGTATATACAAATAATATATACAACAAATAATTTTATACGAAACATAAAATTTGAATCATATAAACCTATTTACAGTTAATAAAACTTCTAAACATACTGGGTAAAACAGAGAAAATTAACAAAAAATAACATTCAAAGTTAAAACAACACAATTAAACATTCATTTAATTTCATTGTGCTTAATTTGACAGTATTTCTCTCTTTCCTAAAAATAGTCGTCGTCAGAAAATATATGAGTTGGCAGGTGTATTTACGCCAACAATATTGCAATTGTTAAGATATATTAGTAAAAGGTTAGGCTACCTTTTATAGCCTATACCTACATAATTACAATTTCTGGAATACCAAGAGATTAAAACGGAATTAAACGATACTAAATTCATAGGTCAACATTATTTTACTGAACAAATACCAATAACCATGCCATGACCACAGCTAGTTTTTGTTTAACTCAACAAACACACTTGTATAAAGAAACAAAATATGTTTTGTAAACTATCGTCTAATATTTCTACACTCCTGAGTTTATTCTTTATTATTTAACTCCAAGTCTATTTAATACTACAATACAAAATAGCAATGAGTATTATTTTTTAAGTTAAACTGCTAGTAGCCAATATTTGAAATCACAATGACGGTTTAAATTGCCCATCTTGTATAGGCCTAAAATACTTTTGTGATTAGATAGACCTAGCCTTCAGAATGTTAACAAAATGAATAAGTGAATAAATTGAGTGTTTAATTAAAAATGCTGTTCTATATGTGTTACAAGAAACACTATGAAATTGAAATGATTTACTTAATTCAAAACTCACCCTTTGTCTCTTATAAAACAAAATATTAATCTTTGAGAATTTAAACAACTACTTCTAAAATGTAGAAATAATGTAGAAAATTAATAATGTTTGGTAAACAGACTTAAATCAATTTAAATGTAGCCTACGTTTAAAAATTTAATTACAAGTTTCAATTTATTACCTCATTTTTAACTACCATAGACGTTTATAACTTTAATTTGTTAAAAAGGAACATAAGATTAGACCTTTTTCTTACTCAACACATTTAAGTATCAAAATAAAACATTTCAGGCAGACAAGACGAGAAGAGACTATTTCTGTAGTCAAACATACACAAAGTTTGCTAACGTCAACTCCTTTCCCTACGGAGTTAAATTCGGAATTCGAAGAATGCGTCTTGCGGCAAACTTTGTCGTTTGCCGAAACCCATAAAAACATTCCACGAAGTTGGCAAATTGTTCTTTAATGAATTGTATTTAATATTGAAGTTAATTTCTTTTGTTTTATGAAAAATGTATTGAATAGAAATGCAGTTTTAATCAGTAATTTTCAGTTTACCTTTTCTTTTACATTAGATGGTGTTTTAGATCCAAGAAATTCAACTGATTTTTGACCTGATTTAGTGTACAAGTACAGCTTACTAGATAGGCCTAGTATCTTTATTACTGCACTACCAATTTAGAACGTTTACAATAATTTAAGGGTTAGCCTATTACTTATTTTTTTCCAAGCTGAATCCCCTCCCCCGAGATGAAATCTTGGATACACCCGTGTATTTTGTTCACCGTAGTAGGCCTACTTTACGGAAAGCACGGATACTACCACGGATACTAGAATACATAACATAGGGCCATAGGCCTATATATATTATATAAATAATAAAGAATGTAAAATATATTCCAGTATCCGTGCAACATACTACGGATTTTCAATATAGCCTACATAGATGTTCAAGGTTCGATACACACAATCAATCTGATGTAGGCTATATATACAACAAGAGCCCTAATGTATTCGTTTCATCCATGTATTTTGAATCGATAACAATTATTTTAAAAAACCTGAAGTTCTAATTATTGTAGCCTACAGTCTCTAGACACAGTAAGCCTATGTTTCCACTTTGTTAACATGTATTAAACCGGTAACATCAATTAAGTTATGTTGTAATGCAACTTTATGCAATGTTTTAGAAATAGAAGCATAAAAAGTAGCCTACCCTACAGTTCTAACTTACAGGCTTTAGTCACAGTAGCCTATGTTTACCAGCATTCAATAGTAGAATGTGCTTAGGTGGCTATTAGTCTATCATTATGCCCATAATTCAAATAACAAAAGCAATTAATAATGGATTTTTAATATGTGAACTACCAATTAAAATCGATTCAATTTAAAATGTAGCCTTGTTTCTACGATAAAAGCATAGGAAATATAATATGTAGGCTATGGGTCGGTTGAATAAAAATTAAGCAAAAGCTATAACGTAAAATTTTAAGTCATTACTTAAAATAGTGTGAATTAAAATAATCAATAGCTAGTACTAAAAGTATCCCCCTCCAATCCCATTGACGCAGTCTGCGTCATGCCCCCCCCCCCCCCCTGAGGGCACCTATGGCTGTTTGTGTTTTGAATAACATAGCCTAGCCTAAAAAAATGCTCAACATAATTTCATTTGCCTAACTTACCTAGAAAATGTAGCCTGAATGTTTAGCACCATTTGTTTGAGAATGTAAAAGTTACTCAGAATTATTTAAGAAAATATAAAACTACAATATGAAGTAAATAAATTAACACGATTAAACAAGTACAAATCACACAAGTAAATTAAAACGAGCATAAAATTAAATGAAAAACGAACGTACAAACAGCGAATGCTGAAGAAGAAAGAATGGGCTTGGCTTATTGCAATACTGTTGCTGTCATTGGATTATAGAAGACTGGAATCAAGCCATTTCTTGCTTTGTCAACATTGATAGAAGGTTATTCAGAGATCTCGATATGAATGTTTGACAAATACATATGAATTATTGGTTTTTACACGATGAAAGGAGTTGAACAATAATTCTCAAAAGTTCTGGTAAAATGTTTCTCGATCTTTTCTACTTCTTCTTTTCGTTATTGCTCTACTATTTAGTTTCTGTTGTTGTGTGGAGTGTTTTTATTCGAGAGTAGGCCCTATATTAAAGACCACTAAGGAATACCGTTGCGTGGCGGCCAATAGGATGGGCGCAACGTTGCCATATCTACTAGTCTCGAACACTCCTGGTATTTACCGCTCGAGGCTTGAGCGCACAGTTTAAAGAATTATAAATGCGTTGAGTCAGCCGCGTTCAGTTAGAAGCGTGGGAAGAACGTGACAACGTCGCACTAAGGCGATTGGAGCGTTCAAGGTCTCGGTGTACACAAGCCAGTCCCTCAGCGGTATTCTTTCGTGGTCTTTGATATAGTCTTCATATCCATTAGATTACAGTAATATAATTATTCCATTTATTTTTTAAATATTGTAAAAAAAACGAAATAATTAAACTAGCGGTCACCATATTTTTATAGTTTTTTTAGCTAGGCCAAGATTTATATTAAACCCTAATGTTCGGAGTAAGCCTAGGACTAGCCTATAAATAAGGAAATATGTGTGAAAATTTGACCTAAAAAATTATGACAACAAATAGTTATGAAAACAATAGGTAAATATGTCTTGCAACAATTCTATAAAACTATTTCTGAAATACTTAGTTTAGTAAATGCAACATTGCGTCAATTAATTCAACATATAACCTAAGCAACGTGTTAATTTAAAATTAGATGTGGTATTAAAATGTTCTTACTTTAAAAATAAATAAGTAGGCCATTATTACACTAAGCATATATTGAAATGAAAAGTAACATAACTTGTAATTCCTATACACACTACATTTAATATCATTCACGATAAAAAAATATTAATATTAAATAGAACGCTTCTGAGATTAAGTTAGCGTTAGCAGTGACCTAAATAATGTCTTCGTCATTAGTTCTCACTTTACTCACTAGTGTAAATTATAATGGAAACACCTGAAACTGTCTGTACAGAGACTAACTAACTACTGTTGGCCTATTACCAAAATAGTTTACAGCAATCAGACTGGTCTGAGTGAAGTTTCAAATGGCCGTTTGATGAAGCATTCAAATACCGTTTAGAGTAATGAGGAAACGCGTATTTAAATTGCAAGAATACATTTTATATGAATTACGAATTGGAATGGTGTAACAAGCGGAATTTACAAACAATTCGAGAAACGACGTAAATTACCAAAATATTGAACTTGTTTTTGAATATGATGTTATGAATAGTAATTATTACTAGTTAATATAAAAAATATAGCTCTCTTGAACGAGTTAACCTGCTTTTCTTCTGTCTAGATTTTTCATTCCTATAGGTTTTTATTTTTGTTTTTAGTTTGACGTAGTGATCTTCTTTATTTCGCTTATCTCATCTTTTCTTTGGTTTTATTCCTGTAGTTTTTGTTATACTGATTATATAACAAAGGATCGGAATTGACTATTTCTGGTTCATCTTAAATTAATCCACACAACGTGACTATCATTTATGAGGCTTGCATTTTGAAGGAGGGTGAGGGGGACTACCGAATCAAGTGGAGGGGAGGATTTGGTCTACAACCTACAACATTTGAGGTTTCATTCGCTTAGCTGAAAACCTCGTTGTATAAACCCGCTTAAGGATTGTTTTTTTTTAAAGAAGCAATAATGGCCCCACCCCCATCTCCTAAGTCCAGAATCAATTATTCCCAAGGTATTGTCTTTGAGTGCAGTTTTTAATTGTCTATTTACAAATTCTCCTACAATTTGTGGCGCTAAATAAATCCCAAACCCAACTTTTCCATAAGAATTAAACTTTTGCTAATATGTCTTCATATTCTATGGGAATTACTGTGGGTCGTCATAGCTTATATTTAAATTTAAAAATATTCGTGATAGCTAATGTAAACGATTCAGTTGTTAGTTCAATAAATTATTATGAATCTTCTTGATAGAGAAGAGAAAATATAAAAACAGCAAACAAAACAAATGGTTAAAACTGTAGCCTACAGGTGAAGGGAAATCTACATCTATAATCAGAATACCTATAGACAATAAACATAAAATATGTGTTTGATACGTGTAGGATTAATAAAGGGGAAAGTTATTGAATTATTCTATAAACTTCAGCACATCCATGACTCAAATCAATACACAACACAGCAATCATAGTAATTTAATATCACGGCCTTTTGTATTTAACGTATCAGTGAACAGTTTATGAGGTATGTTTAGTAATTTATATTTACTATTAGGTGTTTATCTAAAGTTAGAAATATTTACTCCTAATATAAACCTAGGTGTAATACAAATATTTCGATTACAAAAACATAGGCACTAGCTGATTAAATTTACTAAAATGTAGACTATTGTATGATTATTAGCAAAACTCTTGAGAGAAGCATCGTACCCTCGTAAAAGCAAACACAGGTGGATGGATGGATATAGCCCGACAATATTATGTCTTCCATGACAATTTGTGGCAAACAGTTGTTTTGAGCACTTATAAGTGCAATTACTGGAGTTGGAACGAGGCAAGGTAAACATAATCTCGTATGTTACGATACGTTTCTCGTAGCCTATAATACACCGCAGGACGTAGTTCGCCAATCTTTGTGTAGGAGCGCTACTGTCGAACATTTAGGTGAAGCGGAAAGACATTGTGACCGTTTTTCCAGTCAGTTATAAATTATAATTCAATCTTTCAAATGTGTATTGTGAGATTGTTTATCTTTGGCTTATTTTCAACAAAACACAACACATTGTAGTCTAAACAACAACAAAACCAAATTTTTTATTTAATAAGGTCGTCAAAGATAAAATTCACTCCACAAAAACGAATATGCACATTCTTTAAAATATTCTCGCTTCATTTCTAAGAGTAATAGTAGTAGTTTTCCTTTTTGCATAAGTAAGATAAGATAGAGACTGAAAACAAATAAACAGGATTGCTTGAAAACCAGCATGCCACTACCGATTCTACAGAAGCTCTGTGGGCTTTTAACATTAGCGCCCAATCGTTGTGGTTGGTGGGAGGAGGTACACGAAATAGCACTGAATAATTACGTCAAACGGTCTTTGAGAAAAATATCACTGTCAAACAAATCCAAATGCATTCCATTTTCTGTTTCTCCACATAAAGGGTCAATAACAAGGGCCAATTAGATCTCTAACAGTTAATCAAGAGTAGATTTACGAAAAATGTTTTTAAAAAACTTTTACCATTTGGGTAATTCAAATATTTATTGAACGAAAACCATACAGAGAGTCGTTTTTTTATTTGTTTGACATTTGAGGACATTTCTTCGGCTTACATTTTTAGTTTATCTTTAAAAGTCACGTAATGTACAAAAAGCACCTAGTTGGTGATTTCTTACAAAACTTTTCACTTTATCAATCACTGTTCCAAACCGCAAAAACGGTAAAACATAATACATGATATTCGTAAGGCAATGTTTAACACACCACAGTAAAAGTTCAATCAAAACTGGATGGCTAATTTTTTAGTTAATAAACAACACACGCACTCATCGTTTTGCGTTGTGCGTTGATGTGGCATTCGGCAAAACTTATTTCGAAAACAAATTTAGTTTATTTCTGTGTACTTTTGTATGCTGTGCATGAGAACTTGTTTAAATTCAGTATACATTTTAACATTTTTTTGTAACTAATTTAAACTAATAATTGTTTAATTTTTAATAACTATTAAAGATTAAAATGAAAAATGATAGAACTTAAAATTTCGAAAGTAATGACAAATAGCTTATTTTATTAACCGACATTTCCGGTTGTTTTTAACATAGTCTATTTTATAATTACATAGGCTATTCATATTGGCCTACTAATAGATTTTTCGTTGTTTTAATTTTATGGGTTTCACTTGACAATGAGAGTTATTAGGTTAAATATTTTCGAAAAGATGTTGCAACGGTTAATTAGTATGTCGCAAGGCACTAATAATTAGTCTATCTAATTAAAGCATAAAAAACCATTATAAATTTTAATTTTGAAAGAATGTATCCTAATCAGAAAACAAGAAGAAATTAAAAGAAAGAATAAGTATTTGAAGAAAATTGCATATTTTAAAAGTTATTAGTAAATTTAGAAAAGTTTTTATAAAAGAATAAATTATAATGTAATAGCAGGTAGAAGAGATCTGAAAAATCCTAAGTTAAATTGACAAGATAAAACCGGAAAATTCTTGTCTAACATTGCAAGAGTTTGTCCGCGTCTCTCTGTTGCTAGGGTCATAAGAACCAATTAAATTTTATAATTGAAAAAATAATTAATTTTAGTTAGAAGGAGGAGAAAAACGAATTAAAAATGCATTAAAAAAATGTAGTAGTCAATACATCAGAAATTACGGGACAAAAAGAAAGACCAAAAATAAAAAACTGTTGAGTTTTAAATGAAATTAAAAACCAAATAGTCCTAAGAGAGACCTAAATGGGGAGAATAATAATCAACTTAAGTAAATTTCAAAATAATAATAACTTAATTGAAAAAGGGGGTTATAAAGTCATTCTTAGACCAAAAAAGGCATATAACTTTAAAACTAAAAGGAAATTCAAATAAGAGAAAATAGGGGAGAAGAACTATACTTATGAAGAACAAAATTATGGAAGGTTTTAACAAAAGGTCATTATTAAAATAGGAGAAATTAAATATATAAAAGGGAAAATTTTCAAATCAACTAAAAAGGGAAACAATGATAAAAATCTATTTTAAATTATGTAACATGTTATAAAATAGTTAAAGGTATTGTAATATCGCGTGAGATGTGAGAAAAGTCAAAACGGGAGGAAACAAAAATCAAAATAGGTAGCGAAAAGTTAGGCTTCAGAAAACAGACGATATCTGGAGAACCAACGAAGCTACCGAAGAACTTAAGTCAGTTTTGTTTGTTTGGGAACAATCTGAAGAAGATAGAAAAAAGAAAATTTAAAATTAAATAAATTCCAAAAACTTTCGGAGCGGATTAAAACATTCGGAGTGAAAAAAACTTTCGGACAAAACCTAAGCAGGAGAATTAAAACGGTCGAAATTTTCAGCATTTTTTAACGAAGGGAAATCTCTTGACTATAAGGGAAGGGCGAGAAGTCTAAAGTTGGGGATTTACCACATCTCACGGTGGTAAAAAGCGACGAAAAAATTAATTGTGAATATATATTCTTTTATCAATTAATTGTGTTTTGTATTTAATACCCCGTTGCGTACAAGTTAAGTAATTAGATTTGTTCAATAAATTATTTTGTTTTTGAAAAAGTTGCTATAATCATTTATAGATTTAATAAAATACCTCATGTCATAAAGTGCTCTAAATATAGCCTAAGAATTCAGGTAAGGCGAAAGTGTTTTCTGATCATTACACATATAGCTCCACAGAGAAAGACCTCAAGATCGGAGTTAAAATTAGAGCTAGTGTACAAAAAAGTAAGCAAAATAAAAAATTATCTATTCTTAATTAAGAACTGGAAATTAAAAAACAATGTAAAATTTTGCCATCGCATCAACCTCTCACAATGGGTCATACGGGCAGGTACGAGTTGACCGAATTTCACAAAAGGGTTTAAATTTGGGTTTGTGGAGCGCGACACGCAAAAGCGTGGGCAAGTGGAGCAAAGAACGCCGAAACAGTTAAACAATCGCGAGACAAGCGACACGAACGGAGAGCGAGGAGGAGGGTGGTTGCACGTGGCAATGTGTGTCATATTTTATAAACAAAAATAATGATGAATATGTTATAATAAACAATTATTTATATTTTGATAATGTTTAACTTCTTATAATTTTATATTTTACTATTGAAGGTGCGAATTTTTCTTTAGTATTAATACAGAAAGTAATTGAGACATCAACAAATTAAGCGTGAGTTAGTCTAAAATACAATGATGTTCTTCAAAAGCTCGACTGCGACTGCGATCGGAAATCGTAAGTTGATGTGATCAAGATTTTTGCGTCCGTCAGCATTAACGTAAATTTGTTCGCATACACATAATTTTTAGCCGAATACGACACAAGACGCAAATATTTATTGATGGCCTATAACGATTGTTCCTTTTGTTATAAAAACTGCACCCATCTCTTAAATGTATCGACTACCAGCTCGATTCAAATTGACTGAAATCCGCGAACAACTCAACGATTTCATTTCAAATGTTATATTTTATTTGACCCCGAAAGTTTTGGCAATGTTTATACTTTATGGGTTGAGTTTCCTGAGAGCACGGGCAGCCAAAATCGTAGAACATTAGTCTTAGCGGGTCCTCCATTACTTGCGCCCTCAATGTCGCCAACTGGTGTCGTATTTTATCTCCTGACGGGGAAAACACCCCCTCCTCCGACAGGTCGGTTAGGAAAGGGTTGAGGATACACTGTCGCTCAAATAAAGTGTCAGAAGAGTTTAGACTGTTATCATTCTTTTAAATATGCTAAAAGTCCCATTCCCTTGTATTTTATATGCCTACGGTGTAAAGAATCTTCCTTTTCAAGTTCTTGTTTAAAATACTCAATATTTTACTCTAGGCCTATTGTTAAAAGAAAATTAGTGTTTATTGTAATTTAACTCATAAAGTTATCTTATTTCGAGAACATTACATTGGCTTATGCTTTACAGCACGGTAACGTAAGGGTTTATGATTTTTCAAAAAGGAACTAAGCATTGAATACAACGTTTTATGAACTGGACCTTTTATGTCTGAAGCTGAGCAAGTAAGAAAAAGAAATGTAGGTGATCAAATATTTCAAAAAAATCTCTAGGTTATACGCAGCATATTACGTTTAAATTTAACAAAATCCTCCACTCCTCCTTATACTCCCTCTCTGTGTAGGCCTATATACACTTAAATGTGTATTGTAAATTATTGTACCCCGTGCATGACTTAAGATGGCGACAGTTTCGTTGAAACGCATTTAATATAAACATATTAGTTGTGAAAAAAATTATAAGTTACACTAATTGCGCCTTCCCAAATCTGGGCAAACAAAAACTATTTGAAGTAGCTGATATAAGAGCTGCACGCCCTCCCACTATGAGACTACTTTCATCTATTAACTGTGTACAATACCAGGATGAAACAGTTTAATTAGCTGTCTGCAGTGTTACGAACATTTCAACGAATTTCAAAGAAAAACTGTTGCAATTTGCGGGAAATTATTCATAAACATCTAAACCATAATTTATAGATGACAGAAATGTTAAATTATAAATTTTGCTTTAAGCCATTTACTTAGATAAACAATAAGACAACAGTTCAGTTGAATTATAGGAAAGTAGGAAAATCAGGACTAGTTTTGTAATCTTCTGATTACACATTGGAGTTCTGTGCCAATTAACTGTTGTGTTCTTAAAGTAAAAATAAAGCCGTCATTGTAAGTTCTTACAAGCGATATTCTAATCGTCCTCCAGTGTCTTCATAATGTAGATGGCCAGCCTACTCAAGTTCCGCTCATAGAATTCGAAGCTTTTAATCGAGGGGTATTTTACACTCTTAAAAGGGTTTTAGACTTTCCTCGGTTTCCCTGATCATACTACTTTCAGTACTGAAACAAACGTCACGTGTATTAAAACATTACTTACAATATTTACCTTCAATTAGAGACAACTCATTGAAAGTGGAAAATAGAAACTCTCGATAAAACTACTTTACAATCATGTTTTGTTGTTAGGTTTTTCTTACTTCTATGTTTCACTGTTAAAGTTTTCTTTATCGCTGTTTTATTTGGTCTCCAACGTTTATACTTGGTCATTAAGTTGACGGCGCTTTATGTTGTTCCCTTGTACCATAACACTTTATGAGACACCATACAATGTATAAGCCTAGGCCTAAAATCATAATATCTTCGCTAGCAAACCCCCTTTCTTTACAATCCTCAGTTACAATACCATACAATTAGGCCGACATGTGTTTTCTCAAGAAACGGTCGCTCTGAGCACAAAATGTCCCTTAACGGGTGGACTACCCATTAGTGTTTGTTGCTACAACAGCGTCGACATAAATGAACCAAAACAAATGACTTCCTCGCTATCACTTTGTACAACCCTATATACAGCACGTATACTACGAACGTTCTAACTTTGCTCTTGTTGTTCACAAATATAGCACTTTCTTTAATTTAAATTGTAAACATTATATTTGGTACAATTTTTTTTTATATGAATGAAAGAATTGATTGGTCATTTCTTTACAATAATTTATATATATAAATATTATAATAGCCTATCCTATTTCTAATATTTTGAAATTCCTATTTTATAATTGGTGAAAATATAATTAGGCCTAATAAAGTTAAAATAGGCTTGGTTATTAATTTAGATTTTTGTCCCGGCTAGCTATAAATTAAAAATAAAAAAGACTTGAAATAACAATTACTTATAAGGCGATAAATATTTATTAACTAATAAATATAGAAAATTACAAGGACTTAGAATATAGCCTACAAAAACAGGAATAACCTATTAAAACTAATGATTAATGGATACTTAAATTATTTGGATGATAAGGGAACTTAATAGAATAATATACTATATATACATGATAAAAATGTTTATAAATCATTGTTCTTTAATGTTTAAGAATTATTCATTTTAAGAGCTCTTTATTCACTGACAACATTTTAAAATAGTCACTGAACACTTTTGAATTAAATTTTGAGTTACATTTTGAATTATAGGAAATTGAGTAATGCTGAAGGGAGTTATGATTACTTAGATCTACTTGGCTGCTGTTATCTAATAACATTTGTTAACCTGATTTAGATGTTATTTACTTGTTGAGGTTTCACGTAGGCCTGCTGATGTGTAGTGCTGCATTTATTTTATAAAAATTTTAATTCAAAATGTTTAGGCTCCTCACTGCTTGGGTAGTTAGAGTCTGAATAAGCCATACCCTTCATGCCTTTCATTGTTGCTCAATAATGGGGGAACCGGAGTTTTGCCTACGGGTGTCAGGTAGATGGGGGGGGGGGATGCCGTCGGCAACCTCTTGGTGCGGAGATTTGCCTACAGTGGGGGCGGGAGAAAGAGAGTGTGAGGGAGGGAGAGAGACACCGTTTCTTGTAGTGATTATTAAAGAGCATCCACCTTTCTCGTAATTATAATACGACGAAATATTATAATTATACAAATATTATAATCATACTGTTATCGGCAAAATACTGTGACTAAACAGTTTAGGTAAGTCCTCTAGTTTTTTTTTATTCTAATTATATAAAGTGATAATACGACGAAATATTATAATTATACAAATATCATAATCATACTGTTATCGGCAAAATACTGTGACTAAACAGTTTAGGTAAGTCCTCTAGTTTTTTTTTAATTCTAATTATATAAAGTGATAATACGACGAAATATTATAATTATATAAATATTATAATCATA
>JAGFPH010000006.1:2061694-2089041 GCA_018207615.1 Philaenus spumarius
GCTTCGGTCATGTAAATAAGGAACAGATATTTATATTTGTCATACCATTTTTTTTTATAGCTGCTGTACCCGTATTCGGTCAGGTAAATAAGGAATACTTATTACAGCTGTCGTACCCGGCTTCGGTCGTGTAAATAAGGAACAGATGGTTATATTTGACATACATAAGTTAAATAATTTATAGATGTCGTACCATACTTAGTTTAGGTAAATAAGTAAAAAATTGTATAGCTGTCGTGCCCGACTTCGGTCAGTTAAATAAGGAAAACTTATTACAGCTGTCGTACCAGGCTTCGGTCATGTAAATAAGGAACAAATGTTTATATTTTTGTCATACCAAATTTTGTATTGCTGTTGTACCCGTCTTCGATCAGGTAAATAAGGAAAACTTGTTTTTCTGTCATACCCAGCATCCTTCATGTAAATAAGTAAAAAATTGTATAAATTTCGTAAAAGACTTAGTTCAGGTAAGTAAGTGAAACATTTTTATACCTGTCTTTATAGTTTTTTAGCTGTTTTTTATAACTTTTTTAATAAAATAATTTAAAAAATAATTTAAAAAAAACTTACTACTTAAATCACATTATACAGTAAATACAAATGCATAAACACCTTTTAGGAAATAATTTTTTTTCTTTAATCTGTACATCGCTCTAAAAATCAAAAAATAATAAATTTTTGTAAAAAATAAACCATCTTCAAAAAAAAAAAAAAAAAACAACAAAATGCTGATACTAAAAAGTAAAAAATAATTAGTATATTGAGCAAACGTAATTTATTCAAAGCCGATACAAACAAATTTTTTAAGTCGGTGCTAAATTTACCTAGAATTTAACACTATTTTAGTTCTTCTGAATCTACTACTCCTCAAATTTCATATCCATTTCTTCAATCGTTAAAAGATACAATGATCGCTCAGAAATACGTTTTTTTCTCTTTTTTACCATTTTCCAACAGCGTATCACAAATTCACAAAACAATCACAACCAAATTTATTGAAATTTGGACAGGGTGTCTGTCGGGTCAGCTATCAATAAAATATTTCTTAAAAAGCCAGTTTATTCAAATTTGTATGATTTAGCAAATATTTTTGTTGAAATTTTGAGTCAAAAAGGTATAAATACATTACATAAATGCTCACAACGTCGTAAATTCATTTAGACCTACATTTACACGAATAAAATGAATTCAGAGTTGTGCGACGCATTTAATCAACTAATATAAAAGTGAGTTTATGTCCGTACATGCATGTATGCTTACGTGAGTAACATATAATATAACATCTAATTTCACTCATAATCGGTAATACTTAAACAAACCCAGCATATATTATACTTTGGGGTTATGTTTACAACTCCAATCATTATTCTTGTAAAGTTGATTTATTTAAATAAATTAATAATACATTTGGCTCCGACTTCAAAAATTTGTTTGTATCGGCTATGAATAAATTACGTTTGCTCAATATATTAATTATTTTTTACTTTTAGTTTCAGTATTTTGTTGTTTTTGTTTTTTTGAAGTTGGTTTATTTTTTTTCAAAAATTTATTATATTCACTTTATTAGTTTTCTTTCTTAACTTTGCCTTTAAACTAACGCTAATATAAGTGTAGAATAGTTCACATATATCTAACAAGAATTATTATTATCAATTGGATATGCTCTTTTATTCTTAGTAATTGTTTTGGATTTAAATCTTATTAAGTTTTTGGAACCACTTTCCTACTCATATTATATGGGTTTCATTTTAAATTACATGGATTTAGGAATACTTTCAGAAATATATATTTTTTAAATAATACAAAATAGGGATACCAAATATTAGACTACTGTATAATTTATCATGCTAAATTTTATTGTACAATAAATCTTCTGTTTTTTTAATAAACGTTCTTTTATGAAAAACCCGATTGTGGCAGACCGACAGACCCAACAGTTATTTTATAAAAGTCATTTTATCCGTTATTTATCCAAGAGCGGGTATTTTTGTCCCTTTTCTCTCGAGGTCACAATGTATTACCGGTAAGATAAATTTACAAAATTAGCAAACATTTACATGGTTGCAGTCCTATAAATGTGCTTAAGAAATTATTTGCATATAACATAATTATGTTACTATTATTCTTTATTTATATTATTTCATTATTATTTTTTATAATAATTAAAATTGCAATTACAAACCAAATAATAAATGTTATTGCATTTCATAAATTATTCCATAGCATTTACCATCACAAAAACAAGTTATAGCTAGAAAAATTCAGTAAGATGTTGTGGCACTTTTTTAAATTTTGCCTTCGTTTGGTCTTATTTAACATATTGCAACTGTGAGCATTTTTTTTTTTTTTTTTTTTTTTTGTAAAATGGTCATGATTTTTAACTATGTGCTTTTCAGAAATTCCTTGCGAACAATCACCTAGATACTTCCAGACCAGTTTGTCAAACCTAATCATCCAGTGTCCCAAAAATTTACAAAATGAAAACAAATTGGTTGATGTAATAAAACTTGAACACATTGAGCACACATTTTGACAAATAATAGGTTTATTTAAACATAACATCGCCTTAATCACCACTTTTTAATTGTGTGTTAAAATACTAAACAAATTAGTTTCTTGAGAAACTGTAAATATAAAAAGAATACCGTAATATTAAATGGAATCAATGAATATTAGGACCTTCAGAATTTTCTATGTTATTGTAAAAACATTAACATGTTAATATCAGTGGGTCGACTAATACAAGTTTATTAATTTTACTTGAGTTATATAGTTGACTCTTTAATTAGAAATATGCTAAGCAGTTGGTAACGCTTTACTATATTAGGATTAGGAATTTACTAGGATTAGGTCACGCCCATTTTAGTGTTGTAAAATACGTGGTGTGACACATTGTTACAAGTTATAGTTTAATTATGTAACCAATGAGTTAAAAAACTTGTTAAAAAGTAAAGCGTTTTTAAAGCCACAGAACCCTCAAATTAAATAAAATACGAAACACTTCTTACACGAATTAAAGTCGTGTATTTTGTTTGTGTACTTGTTTGTTTCAATATCCATAGTCTTCGTTTACTACAATCTAATGGCCCTTACCTTGCCTGTTATTGAAGGCACGTTTGTATATTTTGACCTCCACCTTCATCCCACTCATAAAATATAATAACAACTGTTTACGTCAATCAGCTTTATTAATACTGTAATTAAAAAATCAAATTACTATGTGAACTACTTTAAAGTTATGTTTGGAATTTCTTAAAGTATAATCAGGGTTAGAGTTTGAGTTGAAATTTTGATCGTAAAAACGTTTTACTAAGAAAACATTGAGTGTTTTTGAAAAGTAATAACAAATGGGGATCTTTTCACTTTTTTTTAACTTTTGTGTGAATAATGTGAAATCCAATAATATTTTTTTTACATTTGTGAGTGACTTTTATGGCGATTCAAAGTAAGAAGTCCATAACTTAAAAATGTATAGTCCCAAAATTGTATTCACTTTTAATAAGAAATATTATACCTAAACGCTAGGAAGTATCCTGTATCGATTAAATGACGCCCCCCCCCCTAATTTCTCATTATTTATGCAATTATGAATGTGAAGAGTTCGACTTAATTGCCACTTATCCCAGTGTCTATACGGCAAACATAAAAGCGTGGTAATTAAAACAAATCTCAGAAGTAGAACTCGAGTTCTAATTCGATTACACCTGGTTGTGTTCCACGATGCTTAAGCACGATTACGGCACTTGAGGAGGTAACTGTGTTCGACAAAGTAAGGGTAGCACTGCTAAAGTACTTTGTTGGAATGTTTCAACGTTGTAAATAATACTAAACGAAATACTTATAATTAGAAACCTATTAGAAGTTCGAGTTTTTAATTGTATGCAATTTGTTTTATGTATCTTAGATGAACAATTGATTACTATTGAATAAATATGTCTTCTAATAAGCAGTGTAAGGGCCGTTTCATGCAAACGAAGAGAAAGATATACAATATAACAAGATAGTATCAAACAACCAAATTTGTGTTATAAATAAATGTTGAATTTCACTTAGACCTATTAGATGATAGATGTACTTGATCGAGTAAAACTTAAAACACATATTCTCACAAAAAATACGCTTATTTACTTAATCACGTTTCAATAACAATGTTGCCATCTTCAGTGTTGCAAGAGCTACATACAGTAATGAAACTATAGAAGTTTTGACAAACATACAGTATTTAATCACGTTTGACTTGCAATTGACTATTATCTTACCTGTATTATAAAACCAAAAATGTTTAGCCAAACTTCTTTACCTCGATAACCATTTGAGGTAAAGCAATTATTCAAATATCAATACCAAAATGCCCAACACCACTTCGAATGAGCCATAAACGACTATTGTTAATTATTTATCAAGGAAAGGAGATATCGCAAAATTAAATTTTTATGGGAAAAGCACGTTAAATTTAAATTTGCCTTATCTAGGTAACTAAAGAAATTATTCAAATATAAGTATATTTTGTTCCCGAAGAGGCGATTGGCTTATGCAGCACGCAATTGTCTCCTGTAATTTTACTTTAAAAAATATAAAAATTCATTCAAATATATGCTTAAAATTTACGTTTCAAAATAAAACAATCATGTTCAGAATATAACTTACAACTCAAATAACACTTTTGATACTATAGCCTCCATACACAATAATGTGTTTGCATATGACCTTCTGTCATACCGATTAGTAACTAAAGTGCCAAATTAGCCTCTGTTTGGAGCAATTAGTAATTATAACCTTAGCTTTTATGGTAAAACAAACTGTAGTTTATTACTATTTAAAACGATCAATTAAACGCAAAGAATAAACCGTTTCGATTAAATGTAAACTGTGTTGAATATTTTACGAAGGTATAGTTTACAACTAACTATAAAAAAACAAACTTTAGAATACTCTTTCTCGAGTATTATAAATTAAACACATTTTAAAAGTACACGTTCCACTGGTATTTCTCTTTATTTTTTTCCCGTTTGAAGTTTAGACAGAATCTTTATATGTAAACAGATTTTGATTAGGTATTTTTGCGAGTTTAACTTTAATTAAAAATCAGACGTGTTTAAGCGAGAGATTTGTAGGAAAAATAATGTTTGGTTTCTCCTCAGTTAAAGAATATTTACAACAAAGTTTATTGTATGGACTATTAAGTTGTCCATGCGTGCTTACGTTGCCTACAGGCTATTCACGGCAGTAAAGCGCGTTGGTTTTGTTTACCTTTCCGGCAATTTCTGTGTTTCTGCTCTACGCATCTGTACTGGGTTATTGCAACTTTTCTTGTATTTTGTCTCCTTAAATAGCGAAATTTTAAGAATAACAGCATAATATCAAATGTTTTAAAATGTACAGGCTAGTGATTGTTTGAGTGTTTAAGAAACACACATAAAGATGAGAAAGACCGTAACATATTATATCTTCTTTTAAAATTACACTTAGTTCACTCGGATTAGATAGTTTCTGAGAAGTGCGTATCAGGAAAGTCGAGAACCGTGGGTTCTAGTTTACAACGCCCTCCGTCACGAATGTTGGATTGCACAAATCTTCACCCCTCTTTTTTAATTAAAACTAGACCAAAATGGAGGCGATATGTTTAGTTTTAGCCGATTTATTAATTCCAAAGAAACTATCGCTCATTCAATCGCGAGTGCCTGCTAGTTTTTAAGAAGTTTTCATGTCAAATATTATAAAAATGGAGAACAATATTGTTTTCATATATTAAAATAAAGCTTTTCCAAATGACTTTCCACATTACATTAAGTATTTTTTTATGTTTGATTATTGGAATATAAATGCGGTTTAACAATCTATGTCACGTATTAGAACGATATCGACTAAACATTTTCTCATTAATAGAAATTTATTGTTTCACTAATCAAAAAATACAACAAGAGACGAGATAGCATCTCA
The DNA here is from genome assembly GCA_018207615.1 of Philaenus spumarius. Taxonomy (NCBI): domain Eukaryota; kingdom Metazoa; phylum Arthropoda; class Insecta; order Hemiptera; family Aphrophoridae; genus Philaenus; species Philaenus spumarius. The sequence goes on from JAGFPH010000006.1 coordinate 2,067,635, forward strand.
TTTTATCGCTTCTTCGCCGAACCGTAATATTCCTTTCCAATCCATATTTTATTTAAACGCGGTAAAACAACAAATAATCTTAATTCGTCGTGGAAATCCCATCAATCCAAGCCGTCAAATTTAAAATCTGATCACGTAAAACGAGTTCCAATAAAAACGCAAATTACAATTCTCTAATGGACAGTTCGGGACGGATGATGTATTCCATCAATAAGCCTACTTAGTGTTTTACGGAAACAGTGAGAGCAAAGTGGATTTTCAAAACAACGAACAAAAACAATCGTTGTTTTTTAAAATAATTTAGAATTATATCTTTAAAACGAAAGATTTAACTTTTAAAGATTGTATCGTCTTGTGTTTGTTATATATTACCGGAAATGCTTCGCTGTTGCTTGATTTAATTTTAATGGTAGTTATTATTTCATTTTATCCATTTGATTTAAGTAATCAAATTGAAAAAGTAGTTTTATATCAATTAAGAATAATATTTAAGAATTTTAGCTTTATAAGTTGTACGAATTTAGTATAATATATTTTGATTGTATAGTTACAGCTATTTAAATACATATATTGGTTTGTAGTGAATATGTTCGCTAAAAGATCCTAGTAATAATACCTGTAAATTGTGAAATTTTAGTGAAATTAGTTGAGTAGTTTTTGAGATTTTGTGTTTGGATTACTATTTAATTTTAAGTGTAGTTATTCCATTTCACCTCTTTCACTTAAGTTATGAAATTGCAAATAGTGTTTTACATACATCAAACATAATATTACATAATTTTAGTTTTATAGCTTGCAGGAAGTGTTGTTTAATTTATATTTATTGTATTGGGTAGCAACTCCATTTCAACCCCTTAGACTGTAGTAATTTTAACGTCTAAACACTCCAGGTTTAATATGGATAAACTGTGAAAATTTTAGTGAAATTGGTCGAATAGTTTTTGAGTCTATAGAGGACAAAGTATCAAACATTAATATTTATATATAGAGATATATAATCCAGGCTGTATACAAAAAACAAATGACTTTTGTACAGAAATTCATGCCAGGGAGCGAGTAGAATGAATTGTAAACCTTAAATTTACGCTAGAGGTTTGGTTCAAAATATAATCTTTCTAAGAATACTTAATAATATTAAAAGGAATTGTAAAATATTATGAGCTTTTTTATTAGTGATGGATGTTCAATTTTATTATTAGTTATTCTGACATTTGCCATCATTTGTGAAAAATAGGCTGGCTGCCACTTCCTCAGTTGTCTGTACCAGGCCAGTTGGTTGTCTGACTCCGGTCTGTAAACACTTGGTTTGCCTTCAGGAGTGTGTTTGTGCTTTTCTGTGTTTGTATTATTGTGTTTTTTGATTTCTCAGTTTCAGCTTTGACATTTACTGTAGATGGTTAAGGTTAGTGGTATATTTTAGCTTTACTTGTTTTCTTTACATAGGCCTACATCTCTGGGTTTATGTTCCCTTAGTTGTTAGTCATTAACTTGATAAAGGGAATAAATAACTAATGAGCTTGACTTGTGAGAAAGTAACTTAGATAAAATAAAACCTGAACACAAAATCTCACAATAAATACGTTTACTAACCTCAAACGCGTTTCAACGACAATGTCGCCATCCTCAGTGATGCACGGGCTACAGTAACCAAACTATAACTGATCAACGGAGTTGATAAAGGGAGTTGATTTTTATTCCCGAAAAGATTTGTATTGATTTTTAACACACAAATGATGGCAAATGTTCGGATAACTAATAATAAAATTTCATAGTATTAAGATGCAGGCCTAGTAGTTAAAGTAAACATGTATATAATTTAAACCTACCATTAAACCAACCTCGCTTAGATCGCGTATTAACCGTGACGCATTCTCGATACTTATTTCGGTCAGAGGTATATTCAAAAGATATAACATAAACTTATGTTTTATTAAGTGCACCGTTTATAAAACTGTCCACTTTGCGCATGCTCTATACTAATATGATATAGAAATTGTTCCAATTACATTTATTAACGTGGCAGGATTGATTTCATAGTTGGAGTAGAAAGTTGTAAGTGAACATTAATGAAACATTAGTAAGTGAACATTAGTGGGGAGTTAAGATAAGTGCACATACGTTTAGCAAATTTAGTTTATCTCGTAAGTTCATTTATATCAAGACTGTTCTTATTTGTGTTTTTGGTGTTAGTGAAGTGCGTAGTTTCTTGAATTATGGTTTCTGTTAGTTCAGGTCAAGCACAGTAAAAATAGTTGAATAATAAGCGACCGTTTCGATTTGAGTTTTAGAGTCAATAAAATGTGTAGTTTCATAACATGCAACAAAGGAACTGATCATATTGCCATCAATATGTCTAGTGCTAAAGTTTTGGTTTAAAATCTTAGGTTTTAAACTACTACGGATTTGTGACAGGTACCCTCCACCTTGTAATACTTAATAATAATAATAATTTAATATAAAGTAATAGAATAGATTAGGTAGAGATGCAGGCTTATTATATTGCTGAGATCGAGGTTTAGAGTAAAGTAAGAGGGGGGACCTTAGTTGGAAGCATCAAGATATGCAGTAGGCAGTCTGGAAGTGAACGCGTCCGCGTTTAGACTCAATTTAAATGGGGGATTGATCTTGCTTTGGCCTCATGACGTATCGTTAGTCTTAGGATAATCGGAACCAACAGAGCAGTAGTTTGTAAATGGTTCAATAAACGTTTCAACTGATCATGAGTTTACCGAATTATTGAAGAACCCGCTCTCTATCCACCAGCCCGTACGTCCGCAAGAGGACAGAAAGGCATAGCCCGACCAGGGAAAACGCCGCTTCTGGATTCATACGCAGGAGAGCCGAACCCAAGGAGGCGGGGCCCGTTACAGATTTATCATCAGTCATGAAAAATACTGGAAACGAAAGCTAAAATTACGTGGTGGTGGGGGTAAGGGATAAAATACATAAATCCGTACATATAGAATGAGAGCTCATAATACTTTTTACATGTGTTTCTATAATTCGTGACACTTTAAAGATTACTCTTATAATAATTATATCTCTACAAGGGTTAATAGTCTTTCAGTCTGATCGCGGGGCAAAAGCACTTCATATTTGCAAAAGTTTAACTCATGTTTGTTTATAAGTGTTACATTTTATCACTAGTAAATACTAAAAATAGACGATTCTGGGCGGCTAAAATTAAAAAAAAAAACTTATTTTCACGTGCACCCGACAGAGACGAAAGTGGTAAACTAGCGAGCACTAGAGAGCTATATATGATATGGCGCAGAGACAAGTCAGTGACGTCAACGCTCTTCGTTTAAATGGCTGCTTGCTCTATTTGGATGTCATTGTAATATTAAATATTATCAAATTTTATGTCAAATAATTCCAATTGTTACAATATTATTTTAACCATTTCTATTCCTATTGTTATTTTATTTATATTTAACTAGGTTCTATGTTCAAGGTTCTTATTCTTGTAGTCCGTCCCTGCAAACCAATTATAACATGTTCTATGTAACCCTCCTCTAAAGTTACAATACAGGTAGTGTCACAGCAGGTGTAAAATGTCCTACATAAACTAAAGATTACAGAGGATTTAAACTTTGGTATGTGTTTTAATGGATAATATGGAATGTAATATACACGTAATGTACGATACACACGTCACATCTGAACCCCGATAGACTATTAGATTGTAATTAGTTTGCTAATTAACTTAATGGATAATTAGTTTGATACATGATTGAGTTATAATTGCATTATTCCAGTGACGTAAAAGTTTATATAATTTAGTGCAGGTGGGAGGATACTAGTTATATGATCACAAACCAGATGTCTCAGTATAGCAAATGGGGGAAAGTGACAGGATGGGCATACTATAAAGTGTTAAAGGAAATATAAAAATATGTTTATTTTAGAGGCGCATCTATAATATAATTTCTTAACAGCAAAAAAATTTTGAAAAAGAAATTTAGGTAATCTGTTGAGTCGTAGGAAGACGAACGTTGCCTCCTATTAAATGCATTAAGTCAGAAGCCAGGAAAAATAAAGCTTTATTGATAGTACATAATTTCTATAAGTTAAGAGTATTTATTCTAAACGCTTAAAACTGACTGTTCATTTTCAAAATAGCGTCATAGCTAGATTCGTTAAAAATTGCTCAGATGATTTATTTATTTATTTTGCCAGCTTCCCCTAGATTACATAGTTTGGCATTGCCAATGCAATGTAGGGATTGTCAACACCTTATATCAATAGCAAATTTACAAAGTCAAAACAGTACAGAAGAAGCTACAACAGAAGGAGTGTCTCAGACACCTCTAAACTCCACAACTGAGTAAAAACATTGCTCTGTTAAAAATGCATTTAATTTTTCCTTAACCCATAACCTAAACTCAACTGAATTCAATCTTCTTACCATAATATAACCAAATATATACCATTTGCAGAGAACACATTGTTTTTTTTTTTTTCTGCCTTAACCTTAAACAATTATAGGCATCAACGTTAAAAAAGGAATTAGGATAGACCTATTTAGTTTGGGCTAATTACTGAATAAAACTTTTGTCATATTTTCTATAAACACAAATGATGGCAAATGTCCCAAATTTGCAATGTCTAAAAGACTCGCTAATTTATCTTATCTTCTAAAGCGAGAGATAATTGTTTGTCTGCTAAATGGATCTGGAATCTCCGTCTAAGGATTTTTGATTTTTTGATTTTATATTAGGCTTTTGGCCACGAGAAATCGATTGGAAATGGTCACCAGTCTGGGAAAATTCGTTTTCTACGTCTTTTTATTAAATTAAAAAGTGAAATTTGTCCATTTTAAACAATACAAAGCACAGCTGATGCAAATGTTTTCAATGCCATTACAATAATCATCTGCTTTCTTTTAAACTGTATATTTTATTAGAGGTAAGCCTAAATTAAATGTTGTATCTATTTATAGTTACCATGGCAACGAATACATAATAAACATACCCTTTATTTAGTTGTTTAATGTTATAGGCCTAACCTAAACGATGTTCACGGAAATTTGCAATAATAGTAGTTATTGACGTGAGCGAACTAGGCCCTAGGAATAAATCGATATTGAAATAATACTTTAATTTAGGCCTGACTTATTTCTGAGGCATAGCGTTGAGATTGTGGTTAATCCTTTAAACTGTATTTTTATTACAGGTAAAGCCTAATGTTGTATATACCCTTTATTTAGTTGTTTAATGTTATAGGCCTAACCTCAAAACTTAATAATCCAATATTTATTATTGAAATCATAGCCCTGCTTATAATCGAGCTTTAGCTCGGTCTCCAGGTACTAAAACTAATTCACATGCATGTTTTGTGCAATTTACTAAATATTTCACTGTTTGTCTTACGGATAAATTATTTCGATCACAATAATTGTGAAAATAGTTTTAAAGACACTTTTAACAGGGTTAAAGAGTATCCCTTGTTATATTAGTCCTAAATTAAAACGTTCTAATTGACTTATCCAGGATATACAATAACAGTAACAGGAGAAGAAATGATCTGATTTAACTCCCAAACGATTGGAGCTAGGAACAATTACTAACCTATAAAGGGGATTTTCATTATTTTAATACAAAACCGTCATATAAAAAAGGTCCTAGTATATAAAAGAATGTACATAACAAGATCAGTAATTTCTATGTCAAAATTACCAGACTATGTTAAAATTGGCAGTCATTGGGTACAGCCGACAGAAGTGAAAACTTAAAACTATGAATAACAGTTTTCTTTTCAAATTAATTGTAGTATGAAAAATTAAAATTGCATAATTTGTAAATTACAATTATTATTAACATCTATCGGCACTTCGAGCAAGAATTATATGTATTTTTATAATGGTTTATTTATTAATCAAAACATAAGACGCACTGCGCAAGCCCAGTACAAAATATAAATATAACTTATTTGACATAATAATTAATCAAAATAGTCAAAATAAATACATCCCACCCTCGATCCACCTCTGTGATATACACTGTGTATTATTAAACCGAGGCGGTACGGTACGAGAGATTTCTTGGAATACCCAGGCAGAAAAAGAGCAACGGCCTAATAGAAGTTTTACTTTAAAAAATGTGTAGACTATTATCGTAGGAAAACGCAATTCTAATTTTTACATAATTTTTGCTAACACCTACTGCAAAAATTATGAAGTATTTTTTTTTTTATAAATAATATTTTATTTTAATTGCGAAAGGCCCGAAAAGTACACCTACAAGTTTCCATAAGACGTAATATGGGTCAGCTGTCTGTACTGAAATAGTAGGTATGCTCACCAGAAACTACTGTTAATTCTAAAAATATCAATGTTAGTGTTTATTAGTTCATCAGGCTATATACAAGCATAGCCTAGATTTATATCTTTCACTAATCGACCAATTTAACCTCTCATAGGGAAGTAATCGTATCTCTACACTTCTTAATATTCTGTATTATGTCACACCGTCCTCTCGAAAACTATTTTAAGCCTTACTATAGTTGTTTTTTTGTGAGAATGGTAATGTGGGCAAGGTAGATTCATGAACGCTAACTCCTGAATTGAACAGGAGTTTATATGAAGCAGGACATTATGTACGGACTGTAGGACATGGACTTTATAAAGGTTTATAACTAACTGTAGAATAGTAAAACCATCCTTAATTATTGATAAATAAAAACAATCATATTGGTCTATGACTATTTTGCAATTGTTTTCAATTGTTATAAAATATGGTTATCCTAATTAGCTGTTTTAGCAGTTACTGCTCGCATCTCATCTCGATGGATGTGGCGAAGCGTTCTCCCACTACGCAGCCTACCACACGCCATTACCAATTCAACGTGACAGGAACAGTAAATTTGTAGGGCAAATTGTAAGTGCGTGTTTGGAAAACAAATGTGACAGTTAATCATTGTTCACGCTCACTAAATGAATTATATGGTCGATAAATCCACAATATTTATTTGGTTAAAACATTTAATTGTATAACTTTCTATATTGTAATAATATGAACACAATTTTATTGATTTAGAAAATTTGAGAATTCTGTTTTCAAATTTTGTTTTTAATTTCAGAATTGATCAATGTTGTTTGTATAATACTAGAGGCTCCACCCCTGCTCGCTTCGCTCGCCAAACCCGGCGGCGACCCATTGCGAAGCCAACGCAAACAGATAATTATATACTCTGATTTTTCTCTGAAATGACGATTGAGTGGTGACCAGTTGTACATAACTAATGTAAGACAGAGATCGAAATAGACACGACCAACCCCAATAATTCTAATTGCCACACGCGTTATAATTTCACCCTTAATATTTAAATAATCAATAATCAACACATATGTATGATTTATAATACAGCAAGCTTACCTGATTGTAAATTTGCCAAATTGGTTCCAAACAAACGTGTTTTGGTTGTAAGACTAACTTAAAATTATGTTAAGTTTTTGATCTAAATCAGCTCTTTTATTTATAATATTTAACAAGAGATTTTAAGTTGAATGTTAATACAATAAGCATTTTTTTACTGTGCTAACCTAACCTAAACAAGCTGTTGGTTGTGAAAAATAATAATCTGATTTTAAATTTGCTAAGTTTGTTGCTAAATTAATAAATGTAAACAAACATGTGTTGCTAAGCTTTCGATCCGATCAGCTGTTTTATCTGATATAGAGCTGGGTGTGACCCGCTGAATTTTCACTTTGTTTGCGCTTTAAAATTAAAATTTTACAAAACCCTTTCTTAGTTTGCGTTTATGACACCATAAGAATAAATCTTTAAATTTTCGTATTTTTTATCTTAAGGTAGGTGTTGCTATACGTTGATTCTACATCAGTCATTCAGTCGGGACATAGCCGCTTATAGATATAGAGAGTTAAGTGTTAATAATTGTATTGTTTATTATTGCGTTTAAATATAGTTATATTTGAATGCAGTCGGTCAAAGGTAGCGACAATTAGTTTTAAGCAATAATTAGTTTGATGAATTGCAAAAATTTAGCTCCCCACTGTCAACAATACACTAATACAATGGACGATGTTATACGATTACAGTTTGTTTGATAATTTTGAAAGTTATACCGTTCGATAGAAAATCAACAGTCTACACAAATTAATTCTTGACATTTTTACTGGGCTAATCTCATTCAAAATTGTTAAAAGATCGATATTTTAAAACGAATTATTGGAACAAGCTGATTATTTTTTCAAACTTGTTTTTTTTTTTTTATTTATGAGTATCGTGCAAAATTTCAAATCGGTTAATCTATTCTAGAGAAAGAAAAGATTTATTATTAAGAACAAAATTGCGGAAAGCTGTTAAAAGAAGTGTTTCCGGACATATATGTTTACGAACCTGTTTTGTTTATTTCGACCAATGTAACCACCCGTGAATTATTTTCAAGCATTATTATTTAATATAATGTTTAAACGAGAAAAATTGATGTGGGATATTATTGACTAATAATGAAAGAAACACATAGACAAATTTTAAATCATGTGCTCCAAATTACGTTGGTTTTCTTAGCAACTTTAAAAGTAATGAATGATCTCTGCAAAAAATAAATTACAAAAAGAAAAAAATATAGGAAAGTTTAAGCATCTCCAGGACAATAATAGGCTCCGGGAACGGAAGTCTTCAGCACAGTAACATATTGTTATATGGAAGGATCCCTTTCTTTCACAATGGAAATGGTTTCGTCCTTAAGAGAAGGTCAATATCCTTCAATATGTTCCAGCAGGACGAAATACAGAATAAAATTGTATGCCTCACTAAACCCTTGTGAAATGATTTGAAGAAATTCTCCGCGGCGAAAGTATAAAACACTATCTCTATTTCGTGATGTTCAGTTTTGTTCCGAATACGTTCTTAAACGAAATATAGTTAAGTATTATGCTGAAAACTAATGGTATATAGTTATATATATGTATATATATAAATAAACTATCACGCATGCCAACGAAGGCATACTCAAAGCTAAAATTATAAATAATGTTAATTGGATAAATATAAAATGTTACTATTTAATATATATTTTCAGTTTAGATAATTCATATTATTTTTTACATATATTAAACATCACCTAATATTATATGTATTACAGTATTTTTCAAAGGTGTCTGTTTGGGGGTCAACACCATATCTCCTTTAATTCTTTATCAAAATTAATGATACGAACATCATTTTAAAGATTGTGTTCCCCACTATTGACAAAAAAATAGACAAATAGCTTAAAATTAATGTTTACTTAAAAAAACTTCATTTAGCCTATATTATTATTTCTCAAAGGTTTTTTTGTGTCAACGTCATATCTCCCTTAATTCTTTATCAACATTAATGTTTCACACAATTTTAAAGCATATGTTCCCCTTTAATGGCAAAACATATACAAATAGCATAAAATTAATATTTTCATTAAAAAAATTGATTTAATAAATCTCCCATATGAAAGTTTAAATGACTCCTAATGATAGATCTATTAATAATCTGTTTAACTAACATGACAGCTGTTGGTTATATTGTTTACATTCTATATGTATGTGTAATCTAACACCCAAATCAATCAAATTAAATCAACACAAAGAGTTATAAATCGTTAATAACTGTTATTTATAAACCAACCTAAATAAATAAACGTAATTAACTAAAATATTAAATCATGTAAATAATCCTAACTTGCGAAATATTCTCACGGATCCCTTAGTAAATATTATTATGCATGTAGTCGTATACCTCCTTTTAATTACTAATAATCTAAGCTAAATGATAAATAATAGTAATTGTCAAAATGTACAATTTGGACTATTTAATATATATTTTTAATTTAAACAGTTAATATTATTTATACCGGGTGTCCCACGAAGAGGTTTAAACGTTTGATTTTGTATAGACTTTGGTTTTTACTTTTCTATTGTGTTATATCTTAGTTTTCTAATCAAAATGCCTTATATCATTAGAATGTAACAGTAGACATATTTAAAAAAATGTACAGTAATTTAATTTAATAATTTAATTTTTGTTACAAAATCAGTAAAGTATAATTTAAATTCATATTTACAGAGGGAGAAATCTATAAATATTTCGATATTACATCATTTTGTTTCTGCAAGTGTTTTACTGCTAACAATTTCACAGAACATTTTTAAAGCCTCTATGTGGGGTGTGTAAAGTTTCAAAAAGGATTAATGGGCAAGCTATACAAAATCAAACGTTTAAACTTCTTTGTGGGACAACCCGTATATATATAATATATTATAATGTTACATAATTATAATAATTGTTATCCAAATATACCAAACACCACAAAGTTAAAATTATAAATAATATTAATTGTATACATGTATACTGCTGCCTATTTCATATATATTTTCAATTTAAACTATAAATATTATTTATGAATGTTAAAAATTTCTTAATATAACTATCATGCACGTTAACAACCTTAAAGCTAAAGTGACAAATACTATTAACTATATAAATATGTAATGTTGAATAAGTAACATATGTTTCTAATTTATATAGTTAATACTGTTTACGAATAATATTTTATTAATTATATAATAAAGTTAATATGATGCATATATACCTCCTTTTATATATTTGAAAAGGTCCTCTTAAAGAAAACTTAACCTATAATTTAAAGATACAATTTATTTCAAAGTATTAAACAACTGTTAAAGGTAATGTTAATGAGAACCGTAATAAATTTAAAAATCTTGATCTATGTACTATAAATTGACAAATACAATAATTTATTTGACTAATATAGGCCTACATTTCTTTTAAACGATTTGTAAATGTAATTGTTTCTCTTGAATTTGAGTCCCAAACTTTAGATTGTTATATAATATAGGAGCAGTAAGCTCAAAGTTATTAAATTATACATTATGGTGGGTAATAAGAACCAGACAAGCCAGTACTGAGAATAAGGTCAGGATAACTGACTACGAGGAAATTACACTATTTGCATACATTATGCACATTGGTGAATAAAAACACACGTTAATCTTGTGCATCACAAAACAGCAGATGATCCGTGGATTAAACTCCGATCTGTGAACTAAGACAAAAACATCTGCATCTGAATGTTCTTAGTAAGACAAATAATATGTTGTAGAAGGAGATATAAACCAGCGACCAAGGAATACCATAGACAGGCAATGTCGCGTAAGGCTTGAAGCCGAGGCACCTATGAATGGTGGGGATGAAAACGTTTGACTCCGCTACTTCCGAGCGTCAATCTTTCTGTGGCAGTGCAGACAGTGTTGATATTCTATACCCTGTGTTACATTCTATCCTAACTTTATTTTTTATGCTAGGACAAGGATTGTTTATAGTTTTAATTTTGAATGAAGTGTAGTTTTCTTTCAAAACCGTATAACTCATTCAGTTTCCTTATTGTTATTGTTCATATTATAAAATTTTAACATATTAACTATTTTTATTAAATTATAATTACTCGGACCATGAACGTATGGTACAATATAGTGATAGAACAAGCAATCAATACTTGTAGATACAGTAGATTAGCGATGGTGCTGTCAGCGCGCCGATTCACAAAACAATCAAACCACTCGTCACTATACCACAGCCTACAGGTTAAACTAAGCATTTTACAAAGAAATGTAAAGAATTTTTTTATTTTATTTTTATTTCCAGCAACTTTTACGCTTTGAAAAATCACCTACTCAAAAATACAAAACTTTCTCGCTATGCCTAAATTGCATATTATATGTCTAAACACAACTTTGACTTTCTTTGTTTTATATTTTTTTGCGCGACATAAAATATATTTTTCTATTTTTGCTTCATACCGTAAGCACGGTCATAGTGTTTTATGCAATATTTAAAAATTTCAGAATTTTATCTCAACAGTAAGTGTTTGTTCAAACGGTGTTAATGAAACGCGGCGAATTAAAATGTGTGCCGGTCGCGGACAGAGAATCCAGTGTTGACACCTATGAGTGGGCGTATTCGGCTTCAACTCCCGTAATGCGCTGTGCATGGGCTTTGCCAGTCTATTGTATTCCTTGATCGCTGATATAAACCCACGGGAATATTTTAAAAAAAAACTGTGAGATACTATATGAAATTCCGAATTTTTTACTGCTAAATATTATATTTTATAACCAAAGCTTATATATTTCAAATAAAGTTGACGCAGGTATTCAGTGACACAAACTAGTTTAATGAAAAATCTTCCCTCTCGCTCATTGTTTTTGTTACAACATTTTCTGCTATAACTTTTTAATTCACATTGCGGAGTAGATTTATGAATAAACTATTATACAACGACTACGGGACATTTTTAATTTAAATATGATATTGTTTAGACTATAAATAATGTATGCAAATAGAATAGGTTACTTTCCACTAGTTTATGAATATAATTAATAAAGTATATGATTCCTCCGCACAACTTAAACTTTTTGTATAAGTTTAAATAGAGCCAAACCTTTTCGGACCCTTAGGTAAGTCACTCGAAGATTCTTTTATGATAGTCGAATTTTGTCTTCCCTCACAAAAAATTGAGAATTTTAAGAGTAGACCTACTAAACATTTTCCAAGAGAATTCCTAACTTGTGCCATTTAAAATTAAAGACTACACAAAAAATATTACTGATGGTATTGAAATATTTTTTGGATGACCATTAAAAAAATATTATTAAGTCATCTGAGGTGTTAGTCATTTTATTGTTCTATGTTTTCTATATAATACTTGTTTATCGTATTTGTTGGGTCTTCCTGAAGTAAACAGCGAAGATTCTAACGAAAACGAAGTCTGTTAAAAAATAATGGAACTAATGGAATTCGATTAGATCGAATCGTTTACTGTTAAAAGGGTTAATAAATATCTTACCTCCCTAAACAAACAAGGGAAATGTGTTCTTAAATATTATGTGGCTTAAATATAACTATCAAAGATACACCCACAGCTTATAGCTATGAAGGGGATAGGCTTGCGACAAACAATTATCCAAATCCATCACTGGCCACTATCATTAATTCCATAGGGCCAGAAGATGCCTAAATCCGGCACTGGCCATAACCATAAATCGCTTACGGCCGCAAGATGCCTAAATAAAATACTAACGATAGTACAAAATTGTCTAGGATCGCAAGATGTCTAAATCCGGCTCTGGCCATAATCATAAGTTGTTAAGGGCAGCAAGATGTCTAAATACAGTACTGACAAAATCATAAATTGCGACACGGTATTTGTAGTTTTTTGATGAATTGTTTAGTTATTTAAAAATGGAGATAAACATTAAATGAAGTAGTGTTGGCGTTTTTTAATGTATGGTTATGTTTGCCACAATATCCAGTACCATGAAACTTTAATAATAAATGTTTTAAATCAGATATAAAATAAATAGCTCCTTTGAAACTGTAAGAGAAATAACAATTCCTCGCTTTAACTGTTAGGCAATGTAATTAATTAAAAAGATGTAATAAATTGCGATACATTACGTGATAATTATTTCAAGAAATGATTTTTAAGTGATTGGTTTATCCCTAAGCCTAGAATTTTTGTTTACATAAATTTACCTCAAACTAGGATAGATACTTACGTGCTTAACACGCCGACCCCCAGGACGAGAATATAATATACTAATATTTGAATCATTGCTGTACGAACAGTTATTCATCAAATATTTAACGAAACAAACCAGTTTCAAGTATTATTTTAAATATTTTATACTATAGGTAAGATTCTCTGACTTTTTAATGCGTATTAAATTATTATGTAGCAATCGAAACAATGCTATTTTATTCTAACTACAAATTTTAATAAACTAATAGAGATGATATTCCCTCTCTCTGTTACACCAGATGACACAGAGGGAGAATATATTTTCAGAGCAATAAACAAAGATGACAACCAATAATTGATGACATTATTCAGTTTATAGGTAAAAACAAATTAAACGGTATTATGAATTATTAAATTTTTGTTTAATATTTTACTGTCCTTTCGGTTTCTAACAAAGTATTTGGCTATTTCAAATTTTCAACTCACTTCCTTAAAATTGCAAAGTGTAAATAATCTATGTTTTCACTCGTTTCTGAAAAACAATGCTACGTCTATAAAATGTATATTTATCTAAACATTTGAAACTTCTGATGATTTTGGCTTCGCTCTGTTAAAAGTTCTCTTGATATTTAATTGATAAACTGCAGTTGCGCAATTTAGTGTCTCCGTGTAAATTCGCCTTTAGTTATGCCACAGTATATGACGTCTACCGGCTTGCTTGACGATGAAACTCCAAAATTGCAGATAATACGTAATCGATTATTTAGTGAAGTATTTTATAATAAAATAGATTGATATATGTTTACTACCTTACTGAAACTATGCCTTTTCTCTTATCAGTGTGTAAGCAATTACACAGTGTGCAAGCATGTAATTTACCTAAAATCAGAAAAAAACTTGTTTTAATCAATAAGTATTAAATATTACAAGCTACATATGCTACAAATATTAATAATATTATTGTAAACAAAATTAGAGTTCACACTTTGTTACTGCACTTTGTAAACATAATCATATGGTATGAAAAACCGCGATAGACAGATGCTGTAACTGATATTTTGTACGTATTTTTATTTTAACACTTGTTTTGCATGATATTTAACGGTTTAGCCAGTGAATGAATACAAACTTTCGATTTCATCCAATACTTTTAAATAAGAAAACCTTAAAAAATAAATACATGCTGTGATGAACATTGTTGTAGATTCTCTATGTCTAAAAATGTTTTCGTCGTTATTTTTGTTGACCGAGCGAGAGCGAGGTTTCTGTTTTAGCTCGACCGTTCGGCATTTCGTCTGTGTGCCTGTCTGTCTCACGATTACGGCCAAAAGCCTTTACCGATTGTCATGATTTTTTGCATGAATATTCCTTATTCCTAGGCCGAGCGATGTTTATTCACGGGTTTTTCCATTTTTAATTTTTAACACCTTAAATACAATAAAAATAGCGGCCGTACCGTTTCTCTCAGTGAAAGATTTTTTTCCAAAGCCAGTTTATGGCTTAACTGTAAGTCTAATTAAAAAAACAATAACATATTCTAGTAGAAAATTTAATGTTCTACAAAATTGTTTTCTTGATTTTTTTCAGTATCTCTAACGGTAAGCTCAAAAATGGCCGCAAACTTGAAATTTGTTAAAAATCGTCCAAGTTTTTGTACTTTAACCATGTTTTTATACGTTTGTTCTTTAGATATCTTCATAAAACCTTATAATTTTATGTAGAGGGAGAGAGAGAGAGAGAGCACTACCTCAGGGCTAGCCCTGGCGCTACCTGCTGTCTTGCTCTTTCCTGCGCTACGTCAGTGTGGCCGCTCTGAGTGATTTGTGGAGGGGGAGCCGAGATAAGGTCAACGAGCGAGGTCTACTGTTCACAGAAATACTAGTTTAGGTTATGCGTTTTTTTTTAAACATGTTATATTAAAAGTCTCGATTCAATTTTGACACAAATACATTTGTATTTCTCGATAAATTATTAGAAAGGCGACTTATAGTTTGAGAAATCGCAACAAATACGCTCAGTGCTTTTTAAGGTTAGCCACTGGAAAAAACACAGTTTAACATATAACTTTATTGTTACAAAACTAATGAGATCTAATATTTGTCAAATACACACTTTTAAAGAAAATACTTTTTTACAGAAACAAAAGAACGTAAATACTGTTCATATATCCAAAGTTATTTATATTCATAATTGATGTTTGTAGAATTACTTTGCAGGCAATAGATAGTCATGTAGGCTACATTTTATTCTGCAAAATTGATAATATTTAGTTAATTCAACCCCAGTAATTTGGTTATAGCACAATTAAAATTGCATGCACCTTTAAAAAATATATTATTAGTTTTAAGTAAGAATTTGTTTACACAATAATTAGTTGAGTAATTGACGAAATTGAAAAAAAATGCTCTACCAATAAAGTCAATAACAGCTCTTGGTCGTAAGTTTTTCACTAACAATGCTGTTAATTCACAATAATAACAGTTGAACAGCTGAATAATAACTGTTGTTGAATAACAGTTTAAGTTTATAGAAGTTTAAAATTATTATTTATTTAACTAAAAGTAGGCTACAATTTTAAATTTCATAGTACTCTGTATAAAACCGTCACAATTTACATGCCCTATACGTTTGTATGCCCGATGTTTTATTAAAATACACAGTAACGCATAAATACAACACAACGCCCACTCACCCCAATTATCCAATTGTAGGTAACATAAATTCCTTGTCAGCTGTTAAATCCCATTTCATTGTTTATGTTGATAACCTTTTACTGACATGTAGGCAAACAAAATACACTATTAATCTTTGTCCGGTGGAACTTGTTTTATTTTAACAGTTGAAACTATTGCGTTTGATTTTTATAAAAATATCTGTTGTGTAATATACTATTTGTAATCACTACAATGTTTCTACATTTCTTGAGCCATCATCAGGCGTAAGCATACCCGTGATTTTAATTGTTTGATTTCGATTGAACCTTTTTTTCTAGAATCAAACTTCAAATAGTTTCATGGCTGTACAAGTAAAAAAGACCCACACCAGCTCATCACACTCTGTTCAAACTATACCAAGCATTAAACGTTTCCATTAACTTTGTCACAAATAACTTACCAACCTCTCATGACCGTGCAATCTACTTCCGCTAAAATCTAGACCAAGTATAAACTTATCGCAGACAGTCTGCTGTACTGCCGTATGATATCTGAGTAATGTTGTACTTAAAATAAGTTATACTATCGTATTTCTACGTTCCGTTTCTCTGACAAATGGAATATCCAAAGTCGTTATTTGTAGCTTCGTGTCGTCTGTCAAAGATATACATTTCGTTGATTCTTCATCGTTACGTGTTAAGAAAAGTATTTTACTTATATATCTTTAGTATTTTAAGGAATTCATTCTTTAAGACTTACAGAAATATTGTGTTTATAAATTTACATCAATATCTAACAACAGTAGGCCTACAGATTTGAGTACTGTCTTAGACATTAAATGTATCTAAAATATTATTCACTTTTTCACTAACACATTATGAGATTTAATATTTATTATGATTTAGTATTTACTAGCTTTAATATCTCTTCCAAGCATAATATGTGAAACGACAATTACATCTTACTGTTAATAAATGTAACTAAACATATTAAAGGTATTTTTTTAACAGAGTTTCCTTTTACAATAGTTACAATAGTTAATCAAGTACAGATTCATTTGGTTTAAGAAGAGTGGTATTTATTTTTAATATATTTTGTTTATTCTTATTGGGTTTAATTTTGTGTAGTGTAGCATAGTATGTCCGTCCATGTAGACTAGTGGTTGTTCCAACACAGATTGCCTCTGGAGAAATCTGTTTATAACATTATAAAACCATTCTTTACTTTGATTTGTATACTATTTTATTTTGCAGGTTGATTGCACTTTAGAAGCTATTTTGTTATTACGATTATGTTAAATTGTAATGTGTGTATATTATAATTAGTTTCCGTTTTTATGGAATAATCAATTAACTGATGAAATTGAAAATGTACAATACTCCTATTTTTCTCTCTGAGTTTGGGGTGTTAAAACAAATGACTGTTTATATTTTCGTTGCTCTTAAATCACTATTTACACTTTGACAAAAGTACAAAAACTAATCGAGTCCATGTTCAAATAAAGAGCTTAAACTGACGATAACGTACAAGCCTTAAAACTTAACTCCCATTCTCTCTACAGAAATGTGCATTTATAAAGATAACAACGTGTCCCGTGTTTTTATTCCCATGGCAGATACTCTAGAGTAATAATAACAAACGTAATGTACACTTGTTTACAACTTTCTATGTACTCGAAAATGCTCTCATGTTAGTTTCAGTTTTTTTTAATTATTACAATACAATTAATTTACATCAAAACATTCCGTTTGTTACACACATTAAGCAGTCCCAAACACAATCCAGCATTACCCATACTCCAATAACCACGCTAATATCGGCATTTACATTTGCTGCGGTTTAAGGGATTCAGTGGAATTAGGCTTAAAATTAATGGACCAGTCCGAACGGAGATTGCAAGATGAGTTCTATCTGACGGCCAAACTATCCAGCTCAACTATATATAATGCCTTTTATTAATTATGTAGAACACGAATCTCGATTAAATAACGTTCGCTGATATTTAAATTATATAAATGACGGAATGAAAAGGAACTGGGTCAATCTGGATCAATGATGATATTTGACTGTCAACAGCTTTGAGCGAAGGATAATCTATTTGCACCTGCTTTGTGACAAACCCTCAATTATACACAGATGATTCTTAAAAGACATTTAAAGACACTAAACTACATTTGTTATCTATCGGGGTGAATTTTAAAATAGTGTACAATCGTTTATTTGTAATTTTCGTTATACAATGATGAACGTATATTGTAACACAGTTTTAGGATTGCAAAACGTGACTAAATGCTTTTAGTATCGTCATATCTGCCGGTCAATACATAGTGACATCGAAATATTAAAAATTTAGTAATTCTACTGTATAATAAATACGAGAAACAAGGGCAATTTAAAAAATATATTTTAAAACATTCTTATTTCTTTCTAATCTGTTTTGTTAGTTATGTATGTTTAATTTCCTCTCTATTATATAAACAAAACATCCTGTCATTCACGTAAAAACTCTGCCCCTCTTGCGAATGCACAAGATCTACGTCACCGCTACTCCCCCACCCTACCCCGATCCAAAAGCTTCTCTACTAATCAATCGTAATTTCCGTGAAAATATCAGAGGAACACAAATCTGTTTGCATTTACTTTGCGAGGGCTGGTAAGTGAAAGAAGCCGATGTCAGAGCCACCTAGTAAGAAATAGTTCATTATTTGTTTTTAGAATTAACACAAATATTGTGTAAAGAAGTTTTATTTATTAATAATGTAAGCCTTGATACACATTTTAATATTTTTAAGTATTTGTTGATTGTGGCGAGATGATAAACCGATAGCTGATGAAATGATAAAAGTTGTAAAATGAATCCCCTTTAACATTATAAGCCATACTCAGGGGTTCTTATAATTCACGGAGATAATTCCGAGGATGGTTACATGGGTCAAAATAAAGAAAACTATTTCTACAATCATATGTCCGGAAACACTCGATTTACCAGCTCTATCAACCATTTTGTGTTCAATCAATAATTTATATCTCTAGAACAACTCATTTGATTGAGTTGAAATTGGGGTAGTACTCATCAATTTAATTACCTAGTTTGAAAGAAAGCTGTGAGCGATAATCTGCATCACTCAAATGCATATAATAACGCACATAATGAGCCCTGTTTTATTGTTACGATTTGTTCGTTAATTTTGACAGTTACACCGTTCAACAGGAAAGTGAACGGCAAAGAATTACTCTATACGTTTTTTTTTACAAATTTACACAACAACTTGATTTTTTTGTATTAACTAGCTCTTTACATTGGTGAGTAACGTGCAATTTATTAACGCAATCGGTTAAGCCGTTCTAGAGATTTACGTTATTTAGTAAAACAAACAAAAATGGTGGATGGCTGGTAAAAATCGTTTCAGGATTGTTTTCTGGCAAAAGATATTTTATGAATTTTTACAATGTCTTACGAATGACTAGGCATGAACATATGTTTACACTTAGTAAATTTCCAGTCGTTTAAATAAATGTACATTGTATGATTTTAATTCAACATTCCGTACTCTTAAATTCCATCCACCCACAACTCACCCGCGCTTCGTTAAAACTTTCACAAAATAGTTAAACTGTGTCTGCTGCTTTGTTTGAAACACTTTAGTAAAGTATCGAGAACAGTGAGCCAGGCTACGTGCTTGTAAGCAGGCAAGTAAGCTTAATTAATGATATGAAGGGGTTGCAGTGGTGCTTGTCTATAAGTGGTGAAGAGTAGGCTACTAGAGCATGCACCAATATAAGGCAACTTGCAATTAAATTACGGTTAATGTTGTAAAGTAAAAACTTAATGTATACTTGTATGCCAAATAGAGAAAACATTTGCGTGCAATCCCTTACTAAAAAAAATCAACACTGCGAAATAAATGAAAACTATAAAAGTTTTTTTACAGCATTTAAGGTTCAAAAAGGTTTCTTAGATGATTTAAAAAAATTGTTCAAACTTTTCCTATATAATACAAATTTTAATTATTGGTTGACACGTTTTACATGCATGCGTTTTAAGATTCTGTTATCGTCCCATCCCCCGTGAATAACAATGTTTATGGTATGATAAAGCTGCATACTACATAGTTGCTTCAGTACAACCCTGGGAGGACGTGTCATCCAGGACATAAACATCCTCAGGCGTCCCTTAGTTCTGGTTTTCCTTTTATCGTCATAAAACCTTCATCTACATCCTGCAAATGACGTCTTCAAGGTATCTCTTGTCCTTTTCTGATTATTATATTAATCAATCCTGTCACTCACACACAAATACTATTCCTATTGCGCATGAGTCAGGATTCAGGTCACCGTTACCCTCACCACCCTACCCAAACCAAGTGCCTCTGTCCTAACCTATCGTCATTTCCGTGAAAATATCAGAGTATAGAATAATCTGTTTGTATTTGTTTTGACGTGCCACAGGTGTTGGTAACTTAAACGAGCAGGTAACTCAAGGCCTTAAGTCAATACAAAAATAAAAATTGGGTCTAAGTCGGACCAGACGGTGGAAGTTATACTTCTTTGGCCATTCGTATATTCGTATACTTTCCTATAATTTTTGAAAAAAAAAACAATTTCCCAGCCGGGGTTCGAACCAGGGATTCTAGCGTGGAAGTCGAGTGCGTTAACCACTCACCCACCGAGACTCTTGAGGTATCTCTTGTAGAGAAAAGGTATAAAAAGGCACTTTCCGGATTTTACTCCTAACGCGTGATGCGGTTTCTCGACCGACACCCCATCCCGATTACAACGGGTGTAAAGAAGTATAACTTCAATAAAGTATGTCGGACCGATTTTTGAATGGCATTGATAAATGTTCTGTTATGATATATAATTTAGTCCTTGTAGCTGAGGGGTTAGCATGCCCAGAATCTGAGGCATAAGATTACCTGGTTAGAATCCCGGTAAAGTTAATAACGGGTGATTATTCAGTTGGCGATGATTGCCTTTACTGTTCGCCTTAAACGAAATTACCTTTTCAATTACATATGTTATTTATGTAAGACCTACGCTTGGATTATTCATGACACCAGATAATTACGCCCTAAAGGTATGGATTTATACTTAAAGTTTACTTCTGAATAACTACTGTTCGAAAAATAGGCTATATTAAAACATGTGCTATGAGTATGAAAGACCCAGCAATCATCAAGTTGAGCAAATATGGTTTGCCCATTGGTCTATTAG
>JAGFPH010000006.1:2097737-2138115 GCA_018207615.1 Philaenus spumarius
AGGTAGCTGAGATAATGCAGGTAGCTGAGATAATGTAAATATCTGAGATAATGTAGATAGCTAAGATAATGTAGATAGCTAAGATTAGTGGTTTTAAAATAAGAGGTCGTGGATCTTTCTCTCTAAAACTATTTCTAAAATTTAACGCCATATTCAAGAATAATTTTACACCCAGCATAATATTGCGAGAGAAGCGAGTTGTTTATATTATTTAAACGAATTACATTTCAAGAAAACTACAGTTAGTAGGTTTATGATAAAACTTGTGTCATATTTCTAATAAACGTCATCCGAAACGACGGTGATGTAGACCTAAGCCTTTGAAAAGAACATGATTGAAACCCAATCCGTCCTTTGTGGGAACTTCATTTGGGAAATACGAAATGAAATATTTTGTACAATAAATTTAGCTTCTGCAAACAGGATTTGCATCATAATGGAAGATGTTTGTCACCCTGTCTTCCAGTTTCAGGTTTTAAGTAAGGACATTTTATTGCGAGTGTAATCCCTTTCAACGTTTTCATCAAGATGTGGATTTTGCGTCCCAGTTTTTTATAAAACTTTGCTGGATTGTATTTTTCATCTAGTCTAAATTTTAATACTCTCACAATCGCCCTTGTTAATTTAAATAAAACAATCTGGTTTCTTCCAAACCGTCTTATATTGACAGATTTCGATTTCATTTGTTTATATTAAATGTACTATCCAATGGGGTCTTCAAAATATTATTTCTAAATTCCAATGTACGGAACGTGGAGGACCTATATTTTATCACATAATTAGAGTGCCTCACTTGAACGCAAGTAGTCGGACATTTTAATAATTTACCCCTTATTAAAATACAATTAAGGGTCGGCCATGTTGGCTGACACTCCATAAGACCAATGTTAAATTAAAATCCAAATTTTTCCTTTATTTTTTATCGGATAATTATGAACGATATGCCATTTTAAAGCTATGGCCAATATGCATGCAAATGGCTTTTCCAAAACTAAGAGAAACATTTTGTTTAATATTTATTAACAATTTAAAACATTGATTTTTAATATTATTGTATGTTGTCACTATTAATTATAGCGAAAAACTACCAAGCCATTTGCATGAAGAATTTCGTCCCCAAAAGTTTGGTATTTTTTTAAATCGCTATTTGAACAATAATTGCGGGTTTTAAATTTATTTAGGCTGAGCAATGTCCGTGTAACCTACTGCCGCTATAGGGTGACTTTAAATATTTTTTTTACGTTGTAACTATTAACTATAGCGAACAATTACCAAGCCATTCGGATGAAGAATTTTGTCCGAAAGAGTTTGGTATTTTTTAAATAACGCTATTTGAACAATTGCGGGTTTTAAATGGATTTAGGATGAGCAATATCCGCGTAACCTACCGCCGCTACGCTGGAGTCGCAGGTTGCTTTCTGTTTTACTATAGCCGACCCTTAATATCTTACTAGACCAAACAACTTCATTCTCTTTGTTCGCCAATGTGAATTTATATACCTTTAGATAGATTGAATAGTAAGGATCCGGTTCGAAATTACAACCTTGTACACGTCACACATTCTAATTGTATATACATAAACAAAAAATTTTAAGTGAACAGAGTAATATTAAAAATATTAATACTTTAAACTATCGAATATTACAATCTTGTATCACATTTTCCTCCCTGTTTCTTTAAAGAAAATAAGATTATTTCAACAGAATTTAATAAGTTCTCGGGAAAAAATAATAACTCGAATTTAATCTCCTAAAATGGATTATAATCTCTCTCCAAATAGTAAAGATATTCGAGGAGTTGAATTTTGTAGCCTCTTGCAAGCAAAACATTTTGCAGACAATATTAGAATGGAGAATCAGCATTTACAATTTCAGGGTACAGAGTTATGGTGCTCTACAATTCCACAGTGCATTGTTACTTTATTCTTTGCATGAGTTGTAGGGGTAACCGAGCGGGAGGTTCTCCGACAAATGTCATCTCTGCACTGCGAGATAGTTTACAAGGTAAGTGAGATATATTAGCAACTATTCTAACGCAGAGAACTATAACCGTGCTTCGTGTAATGCCTTGAGAACAAAAGTGGAGTAAAACATTTTTGAACTCTATTGGTTGATATACTTGGTTAAAGTCGCTGAAATAACTCCTGATAAAGTGTATTATTGTGTAAAAAATATTTAAATCTGTCCTAGTATTTCTGAAATGTATACCTATTATAGGTTAATTGTGTCTAAACAACTTTATTTAATAATACAAAATTCAAATAATAAATTATAACATACAAAAAAGAAAAGTTTTATTGCGATTTAACTCAATCAATGCTGAACCGATTTCGATTAACCATTTACTTGTGTTTTTAGCGATTCCTCCAGAAATACAAGAACTATATTTGGGGACTTATAAATAAAGCTGGTTAAATCGTTTTAAATAAACGAAAAAGTGCATTTAAAAAATGATAGTTAAAACAATCGCTTTTGCTGCAATGAATATACGCGTAAGCATATCTGCATATCTGCGTGTTACATTGCTTATCTGTCCCATTTTAATTTAATATAAAAGCGAACATTTACGTGAATTCAAATTGAATACTTAACGCAGTTATTTTAACACTCAAATACCATTTTGTTCCGCCATATTTATTTTTTACATTAATTATCGGAAACATCGTAGTAAAAGTTATAAAACTAAACCAAGTTTCATCAATCTATTAAAAGTAGAAGTTCTTGTGAATTCAAGTTGGAAGAATTGTTTACATTGTTACTTGAACAACATACTTGTGTAAGTATATATTACGGATTTCGTATAATAAACATTTCCAATTCGGCTGACTGTTAGCAATATACGGTTTGCCTTTTTAATGTGTAGTTAAAAGAACAAAATAGTAGACAAAAGTTTACATTCATTTATATTTATTTTGAAACTTATAGAAAACTTAATAATGCATTAAGCATGTCTTCTGAGTGACACGAAATGTTGAATCTACACCTTAACATAGTTATGCAATGCTTCCCATTCTCTCTCTCTCTCTCTGATTTTGCGAGGCTCGCCTAAAGAAGTTTAAACATAAATCATATTAGAATTAATGCGATATTTTGGCATAGAAAAGAGAGCATTGAAATACTAAATTAAGTAAACAGGCGGCCCGAGTCCGGCTGCCAAAGTTTATAACAATCGGACTACTCAACTACCCACTCTTCCGAAAATCTTCCAGCACAACGATGTTCAGCTACTATTATCTCTCACATCGAGGGATTTCCGTGGCGACAAATTCAACAATCCTTGATGCGATTGGTTCCATTAGACGCTATGTTGGTCTCCCATGCCTAACGCAAACTTATATTTGCTAAACCACTTTACTCCAGATTAAGGAGAAAATATATTTAAACAAATCCAAACTGGGTAAATGAATAGTATCCACTGTGCATTCCGCCAATGAACGGTATTTCACGTCATACCGTCTTGCTCAAGATTTACTCTTTTGCTGACTAGTTAATAAAGGAGTAATATCAAGTGTAATTAGCCTTTAGTGTATTCATGCGCGCTAAAAGTGTTTACATTAAGTTCAAGTTAATTACAAACCTCCGAGGTGTTATTCTACGTTGAGCCAATCTTAAGATGAAACATTAAACGAAACTTGGTCGTTAAAAACTCGTTAAATTAAACCAGTTTTACAATGTATTTGCTTAAAGGGTAAACATTTGTTTACTTTAGGAGCTAATTCATTTGAACAACAATTGATTTGTTTTTATTTGCTTGAAAGTAATGCAGTAAGATGCAATGTTGTTTGTTTATGAGTCAAAGTCTTGCAGAGTTATTGATCAATTATTGTCACACTACACCTGTTGAATATAACAGACTGTAACTGACAACCCGTATAGCGAGCATACGATACAACGGTTTAAACAATTGGTTCCAAGCATAGACTTTACTATTTGGAACATAAAGAATCTAAAGTTTTTTCAAATATCAGTTCTCCAAAAGACATATTTTGCAGGGTGGTGGTGATTTTGAAGAAATTTCAAATTCAAACAAAGGTAGAGTGCTATAAAGGTATTTTCAAAACAAAGTTTTGTCTTACTTTGTCCCGTTATAAATTGGAGGCCAACAACTTATTTACATTTCTTTATTTTTAGTTACTATCACTGAGCGCTATATTTTCATACAATCAACATTTCACCAAACGCCGCCCTTGTTGTAACCTTTAAAAAAATGTCCTACGTTGATATATTTTCCCAACATTAAAAAAATTACAATTTTTAGGAACGAAAAGTTCATATTATAAATTATAAAGTATTTGAAATAGGAGTTAGAAAGAGATATCAAATATAAAGGAATTATAAATCTAAAAATAGTTTTTATTGGACGTTTTGTTCTCCAACTATTTTAAAATGGCGGCAAAGAACAACGTATTTTTTTAATATTTCCTAAATCCCCTATATTTTATTACCCTTACGCGTGTAGTAGACGTCTATTGCTATCGTCAATCGAGTTTTCTGCACTTTTACTGCAACCACACGTACAACTTTACGCTTTCTTAACAGACTGAGCAGTCAAAGAAATAATGTTTGGTTGCCTTTGGCTAAACCGTTAAAGGTAAACTAATACAGTAAGTGTTGACAATGAAAATACTTAATAATTTTAGCATCAGGCATGTTGGTTAAACTGTTGAAACACAATAGAAGAATCCATAAATTTACCTATATGTCTCTTGTGGCTTTATTATCGGCCTAATAAGTAATTTTATTAAAAATGTGTTATTATAGAGCATTATATTTCGTGTGGCACTTGGTAGATGGGTGCGCAGTAGAATAATTATTTAAAGGAATAAAAGTGGCCAGTTATGCCTTTCGCTTTGAGGGCAGATCTTTGTTGTTAAATGTATAGAGGTTAGTAATCTTTTGGGGATACGCCTCCTCAGTTCTCGCTCCTTTTGTACCAAGTTCCCTTATCTGCGCACCTCATGGTCCACACGAATTCTCTTTCTTCGCTGGTTAAATCATTTGAGAAACCATTACAGAGACCCATTAAAACAATTAAATAATGTTTTTTGCAATTAAACTATCTATACATGGTCCACGACAGTATATATGTAGGCTACTTTTTCTTTCTTACAATAAACATTTTTATCTTACCACATGACGATTAGTTGAGTTTATTCAAGTGAATCCGGCAGCGTTTGAGTTATGTGGTGAAAGATTTTACGAATGAAAACGATATTGTTTTTTTTTTTTTTAATTAAGAACTGTTTAGTTTGAAACGAGCCATTTCGGGTTTAAAATAGTTAAAAACCAAATTTGAATATTTTAAAAAGTTTATCATTTAAAATCAGCAACATTTTAGAGATCACAATTTTCCCAATATTAAAGTTTCGATGTAAACATTCAATTAATTTAATTGGATTTGTTGACAGTTTAAAATAAACGCGGCGATGAAAATGAAACAAATAATCTAGTGACGTCACTAAATGCCATTGAATTAAAAACCCATTTGTTTGACAAAGAGAGAAGAGAAGTTAAATATATTGTCAGAGTGAAAGAGGGTAACTTCGAGGTGTATTGCATAAAACATGAGCTGTTTATAAAGTGTGTGTCAATAATGGTTACCTTCAGTAAGTGTTTAAAAGTTAGGAAATAATAGTTGAACTTAGGTATATAATATATAAGAAGGTGAAACTAGGCAGTAAAAAAATTAGGAGTCGTCTAGCAAAGCTGTTCGATTGTAACGGAATAAAGCGATTCGATTGTTTTACCAAAACGTTTAGATGATTATACAGAGTGTTCATAAATTCCCTTTAACCACCTTCATTATTTTTGTTATTGTAAATAAGTTACTAAAACTTTGTGTATAATATTCAATATATTATCTTGTAATGAATAACAGGACACATTTTTTGACATATCTGTCATCTGATCCTTTATGATTTTTGGGGGCTTAGGCGGGTGAAGGGGGTTAACAATTTGAAATGTAAAGATAGGTCATGTAATACATCTTTGTAAAGCTTATTAAAAGAGAAGCAGAATGACGTAAACTAGAGCTTAGTATCTTGCTACGTTTCAAAGTAATGGGCAAAGTTCAAAGTTCTGGAAATTTTTATTTTTATTATAACATCAAAACAGGTTATTAATTTGTTAATATTACGAAAAAGTAGGTTTTGAGGTACAAATGTTAAAAAAACACGTTATTTCGTCAATATTTTTATAACTAGATTCAAAAAATTCAAATACAATCTAACAATCTAAATAAGACCAGCATTTTTGTTACATTTAAAAAAGCTGAACGCCCCCCCCAACCCAAAAAATCATAGAAGATCAGATATGTAAAACAATTGTGACCTGTCATACAATACAAGATATAAACAAAGTTTGTTAACTTATTTTCAGTAACAAAAATAATGAAGTACGTTAAAGGGACACTCAATATATTTTGTCTATGACTGTACTGTTACCACAACGTTGGTTTGCGAACCAGAATCAGCTTACTCCAGTAAGGTTGCAACTATTCAGAAGAAAGCTTAACGTGACTTTTATTTTGAAAGCTAACATTTCTTGCCAACATATGCCCCACTATGTACTCTCTCTGAGCAAGAAACGGGTGAAGGAACATCCATCTACAACCAAGAATCCTGCCCTCACCTTAAGCGCCTGGATACATGCTGACCTTAGCCATGAGCTTTGGAATATGTTTTTAGCTTTCGATTGTTCAATAATCTGTGGTCTTGGATGTCTATCCTTTAGAGGTTATATCATCGAAAACTACTAAAATGTTAGTTTCTATTCATATCGAATAGGGTTGTTTATAGATGTTATGATACAGATATATGTTATGTAATCATTGTTTAATATACCCAGACTTTGATCAGCAAAACGCCGAGAGTATATTATGATGAGATAAATATTCACTGACATTTTAAACGGAAGAAAAATAATGTAATTTTAACCGGGTGGTTCACATTCCAGAGTTGCTTTTATCCTCTATCCGGATCTCCTGACTACTTCTAAGTTTGTTCCGACATAGCAAGGCTATTGAATGTAGGGTTATGTTTTTGATAAGTGCTAATAAGAAGACAATTTAACTTAGAGTATAAATACATTTTGTATAAATCAACAATGGCAAACAAAATGGCGTCTGAGTGTTAAATCAAGGACAACAATTTTATAATAATATTGAGAATTTTCAAGGGCCCAGAAGCAGTACCTAAAGTTTTGGATGAGAGTTCCAAATCACCCTGTATATGCACGTTAAATTCATGTTTAAACATTTTGAACTACTGCTTTTATGAATGTAATCATGTACATTTCCTTAGTTTTTACTAAGGAAGAAATGGTCCGCATTCTATTCGGGGAGGGGGGGGGGGAAATATCTAGATTGGGTCCTTCTATGTTCAGGTTACATAAAAAGGTAAAGATTTCTTCCACTTATTGCAAATGACTGAAATGTAGGGAAACCATTATTTATATCCGTAACAGCTCACACAGGATAGGTATTGTATAATTGGCGGAAAAGGGTAAAATTCTTCTGAGAAACATATTCTGTACCTCCAGGTAGCCTGTAATTAAATTTTGAAATTTGATGGGTATGTATATCTTACACCAAGTGTAACATAAAACAATCTGGTATTCATTCCATACTTTTTTCCAAGTTTTCTTTAAGAATTTTTTCCAAGCTCATGTATTTTAGTTGAAAGTGCTCTCAAAAATAATCCGTTACGATAGTATTTAAATTTAGGACCAGTATTTTTTCAGCATTGTTTGTGTACTTATTAATGTGTATTCCCTTTACAGACACAAGTTCTATAGTGACATATATATAATATTATAGTTACATAGCAGCAGTTAGGAACGAACAAAACAAACATTTTATTCTTAAGACAAAAGGGACCCCATAAACTGTACCACAGTCCCGACAGAGTGAGACTTCTTGCAAGTTATAACTTAACTTCATGCATATCTAATACAGTCATTATGTAGAGCACTACCATAATATTTACCATTTATTGCGACAGTAGTGTCTAGCAACTATATTTAACAGTCCTTTGGTTATGCAACATTTATTTTGCAAACGTGCAACTTTTCAAACAACATTGTGATTACAAATGAGTAAATATTGTCGGAAGTGTGATTTTAATAACTTAGAAAACTCAGAATGCTTCCTTTGAAAAAGGGTAGTTCTCATATCAAACTTTTCCCTTGTTAAAAATAAAGTGTTTCAAAATGAATGGCCCTCTTCTAAAACGTTTTAAAGTAACAAAGTATCAAATCATCCAAATATCACGTCGTAAGGACTTGATCAAGATGATTGTAAATTCATCCCATGCTTTTCACCAGATACTCACTTTAGCTGTAGTCATTACTATACTGCTACTATCACGTTTTGAGGTCGCCTCGAGTAGGTGAATCAAAAGCAAGTATAGGATCATGAAAGATAAGATCATGGGGCAGTTTCTTAGAATGCAATGCGCCCTATCCATTTGATATGTTGTTGAGCCACTGTGATGAGGCTCGAATGTAGGAATATGAAATAATCAGAGTTTTCATAAAGATATGTAAAACAGAAAGGTCTGTAGTATTACAAGACACAGTGTTATGACACCTAATCAGTTAAGCTATAGTATGTTTTACATAGCGTATAAATTATATTTTTAAACAACATTTCAAATGCTTATGATTTAACTTTCAGATTCAACAAATAATGATATACCGTTTTGTTTGGGTGTATGTGACACCCTCAGAATCCGGGTTAGGATCGGGTGTCAATCACTGAGTGTGCCACGGAATATATGTGTAGAGTGCGAGGATGTTCAAGTAGCCAATGGAAGTCAGAACCTTCTCGGATTGGGATAACATCTCTCGCGCATTTTTCCAGCATTAGGACGACTTCAATTCAACTCTACGGCCTAAATGTTGGCGATGTATTTAAAATGTTATAATTTTTGCCGGCTAAGACTACCTTCCGTGGATACCGATTCTCAGGGGATTATGACGGTGATTAGTTCCGTAACGTAAGTGAAACAGGGTTATAGCACTGTCGGGCTTTTATCGCCTGGTAACCCTAGTAGTATCTAGTGTACGTGTGTGTGTGTGTTTGTTCTAAGATCGTGGTGTTAAACCAAGCATTAAACCCGGTGCGTTGTCAGAGACCAACGGGCCCTCGGCTAACCTCGGTTTCAGGGTTAAATGTCCTTTCATTTATAGCCCTAAACATAATAATCGCCCTGCTCTCATTTCATTTATACTTCAAATAATAAAAACTTGTTTACACGTTTAAAGGATTGTGTTAAACATTCACATTTATATCAGCTTATGTGACCATTATTGACGAATGTTTTATTATTGCAATCCAAGTTTTTCAGTTTGATATAGAACATCTAAACCTGTTCATCAGCCTTTAGCGACCACCATTTTTAATTTTACAGTCGTTATTATTATGTGAAAAACTAAAGCCAATTTATTCTAGCTTCTAGTAACCCACTATTCTATTTTTTACAATTATTTGTATTTTGTCCAAACTGCCTAGTCAAGAAATACTTAATTTTGTGTATAACTTAACTCATTATTAATAAACACTGGAGAGCATTAAATCTAAACGCCTTTATATAGGCTCGAACCTGAACAACTTAATTTTCGGTCCCAACGGTATAAAACACTAACGATTACCACTTCGTCGAACTACACCCAATTATATCCCAATAAATAGTTAGGATGCAAGTTACAATTTGTGTTTTTTTAAATGTTTATTATTGATACAAATTCTTAACTGAATTTTTACTCTGTAGGCCTGTTCAATTTTAAAGAATCAGATTGTCGAGAATTTATACATACATACAATACGTTTATTAAATAAATAAATACGTTTATTTTGACGTTTACAGTTTATTCTTCAGTTAAATTTTAAGAGGATTAGTAAAAGACGAAATTAGAATTATTGTTGAAAATGAACAGAGTATTTAAAAAAGAACTACTGATTTTTACATAACAACAGTTGTAAATTCAATGCAAGTATGACCAGCACAAACACTAAGATAAAAATACCTATTGCATTATGTTTGTTAAAGAAATACTGACTAAAAGTATTTATTTTGACCTTCTATTGCATATAACTACCTGTCAGAATACTTTCAGTGATAGAATGTAATAAAGTAACCCACACGCTCGCCGAACTTGAGCTGACGGCGAACCTTTGATCGAGCAAGTTGGGTATATCATCAGTTGAACAATGGATTTTGAGTCAGAAGAAGCTGTTTGTGCTGGTGTTTTATTTTTGAGAAATAGAAAGAAGAAGAATGGTCGAAGCTTGTGGTTCAAACAATAGTTTTTGGACCGAAGCAAGTTTTGCCTCATGAATCTACTGACTGAACTTGCCATCAGAGATCCTGAAGACTTCAGAAACTATCTGACGATGAGAAAGGAATGTTTTGGAGATTTACTTGCGACGAGTTTCCAAGCATATTTAAAAAAGAGATACGCATTTGAGTCAGTCAATAGCTGCTTAGGAACGCCTTGTTGCCAATCTTCAGTTTCTAGCCAGTGGGAGAAGCTACGAGAACCTGAAGTCTGACGCTCGGCTCCAGTTGGGTGGTGCTGTCGTGTCGAGCACCAATTGCTCGACAAACATGCTCAACCAACATGCTCGATAGTGAGTGGGGGCTGTATATGGCTTATTAGATTTAATGACTGCTATAAATAGAAAGTTGAACAACTTCTCATGTCTTAATCATACTAACTTCGGCTATCCTCAGGGCAATACAAAACTTAACTTTTTAAACATGCATTTTTATATTTGTTTATATTTAATTACAACAGTATCATACAAACAGAATATTAAACTTTCTCTGTAAGAATGAGTTAATAATGATTTTTCATTTAGTTTATGTAAAGATAAAATACTTAGTTTCAGTAACAAGTTTTTGGCCTAAACATTTTGTTTTTATACCACCTTGTACCGGTAATTTCCAGTACATCTTAACTTACTTACTTGGCAATAACGTAATAGTATATCATTCATTACTAAGTCAAGCAGAGAACGTTACAACTATTATGTTTACAATGTTTTTAGATTTGAAATTATATTACTAAAATGTAATTAAATATAAATTAAAAATAAAATACCTTTAAAATAATCTTGTATTTACCTATGAGAATATCCAAACATAGTAATAAGTGTTCATTTAAAATTAAGAAAAATAAGTTTTTACATTCTACTTTCTCACTATACTATTATAGTATAGAGAAATTATAGTGATCGCAAAAAAATCGATGTTGAGATTTTTGTGGAAATATCAGTTTTGGGAACCCCTGAGTCCAAAAAAGTGGTTTTTACAAAATGTCTGTCTGTATGTTTGTATGTATGTATGTATGTATGTCTGTATGTATACAAAGCTAGAGCGAAAACTATTAGATCGGTTTCAAATAAATTTGCACCAGACTTGTCAAGTAGGCCTGTATAGATGCAAGAAAAACGGTTTTGAAAAACAACCTCTTTTTGGCAAAAAAATCAGTTATTATTTTTTTACAAAAAAACGGCTCTGACGATTATGATAAAATTTGACTTATTTGTAGCCTTTAATGTACCCTACCATATTCAAAAAACCGCATCTTTTTAAACATTCTCCTTCAGCTAATAATAATAACTGATTTTTGGGGGTTTTCGTCATAAAGGGGGTTGTTTTTCAAAAATTTTCTAAACCATTTTTCGTGCATCTATACAGCTCTAATTGACGTGTTTGGTGCAAATTTGTTCAAAATCGATCAAATAGTTTTACCTCTAGATAATAATAATAATATTTATTAGTTAATCTCCTACTTTAATAAAAAAATCACCTCTCCTACCCCACTCTACAAGTCACAGTGAATCTGTTTAGTAATTTAAATATGTTTGTGAGAAAGTATGTGCCAGTTCCTGGTACCGTTTATTTGGATTCACTTGCTTTTCAGATTTCTTGGAATTATCGCACTCCAAAGTTACGAGGGGTATTTTAAATCTAATATTCGGTACTCCTATATTCGGAAGCCGTTTAAATTTAATGTGGAACTGGGCAAAGAATCACAAGATTTACTTGACTTAATGAATTCTCACTTGGGCCACAACTTCACAACTATATTTACGTTTAGTAAATCATATATGTTAGGTAGTAAAATAATGTCATCATTAAGTCCGATATGGAACTACATCGTAATCAGTGCAGCATCGCTACGATGGCTGATTTTGTCAATCGAATTTGTCCTACAGAGGAAACGAATTTTAAATTCCTTTTAAAAAAAGGAATATTTCACATACGCTAGTCTAATATAAAAATATCAATAGAAAATGCATTCGAGTTTTAAAGTAATGATATAGAAATGCATGGAGATAAAGATTTTTGATTCATTTCAATAAAAGTTCTTCTTTGCAGTAAGTTGAATAAATATGTTATTTAATGTTCACCTACAGCGAGCTCAACTGTCTGCATTTGCTAATTACCAGTAGGCATCCATCAGCTAATTAACCATCTGAACAAAGATACCGAGTGCCTATACTTGAACACTAATGAAATGGCAAGCCCAATCACTATGTGAGTAAATGGACCAAAACCATTGTTCACTTACATGCCTACTCGACTAGCCATTCATGTCCTAATCGACCACACGATGTTCTAGTCACGCATGCTCATTTGCGTTCTCACCTCTAGTATTATATTATTAGTCTATGCTAAATATTACTAATGGGATAGGTATCTGTGGTAGTTTATTTATTCATTAATTAATTGAAGCTCTTAAACTAATCAAATTTTAATTAAACTTATACTGGTGTGTTAAACATTGTTTTGGTGAGCTGAACTATGTTTTACCACCAACTTTTATACTGGTTAAACTGTTAAAGATAAATTTAAATAGGACGTTCGCGTTATCACATAAGCCTAATTACTATTAAGGTTTGATGACAGTAACCGTTTTGATCTCGTCAAGTGGACATTTAGCCTAAATGCTAGTTACATACAATGCACCATTTTATGAGTATATTTGAGACAACAAAATAGTAGCTAGGTTGATTTTTATTTTCTTCGATATTGGTCGTTTTCTCATCACCAATACTAGGTTGTTAATTCTGTTCGTGTAATTTATGTGAGGGTGTGTGGGGGTGTGTTGGGGTGTGTGTGGGAGAGTATGCAGTTCAAGTGCCCTATAGCATACGTGTTAAATTACTAACATTAGTGTCATTCATAAACTATTACAGATATGATTTTTTAAATATTGTATATTGGCTAATGTGTATACGTAGTATAGGCACTGTAGTACATTAATTAAATATCTAAGGCAATAATTAAACCAGAAAATCTTAGAGAAGTCTTTATTTTTTTAGGGAAAATATTTTAAAATTTCTTTTATTACTGTCATATTTAATCTAAAAATATAATTCTAGTACAGGAGGTAGATATGACGTATATAAACATGCTGTACGAATTTTAATTTAATATCTAAAAAGGTTTTAGAGATACAGGTATCGAAAGCTTAAAAAAAGTGATTTTGGAAAAGAAAAAAAGCTAAACATTATACAAAGAACTCGGGTTATTCTGAAACAAAAACGTTAAATTCCTCTTAGAATAATAATAAGTTTTTTGTAATCTGTTATCTCTCAAACTGCGTGTACAAGACAATTTCTTAATCTATGCATATTTTATTGCAAAATATAACAAAAACTCTGAACAAACTAAATAAACTATATCACTAGGTATCCTCCTAAACAGCTGACAATTGCTTTCACATAAATCAGAGTGACCAACTTTTAAAATCAAAATAACAAAGATATTTGATCTGAAGGTATACTATAACAAAGATAAAATCCAGCTCTGCAAGGCCATTGCTCCATCAATTAATTACTGTATGCAAAGTTAAAAAAAAAGAAAACATTTAAAGACACAGACACTTTAGATGGTATATTGAAGTTCATTTAATCTAATTTTACAAAATTGTAAAATATAATTTTTATTAAGAAGTTTGATACTTAATTTGTTTTTGTTTTTTTGTTTGTTTGTTACTTAAGTTGATATCAATAAATCATATTTATGTATCATATACAAATTTCATTTTTGTCTTTAATGAACTTAAAATGTTGTAGTTAATGCAATGTTTGTATACATATATCACAATGTATAACTTATAGTTTTATTAGATATGCCTTATATAATACCTTTATTAGCTTATTATCATGTATATTTCTGGTTTGTTTTTATTTTATTTATTTATGTTTTTTTTCTTTCTTTATCTTTTACATTAATTCCCCCTTACTGTAGCGTTATTACTACTGAGACAATGCCTACATATATATATAGTTACGAGTAATTGTAAACTTCACTGATGATAATAAGCGAAAGTCACCGAAACGAGTGTGAATAAATAACTTTTTTGTGAGAAACTGTGTTCATTGTATTGTTTGTATTTCTCATAAGTCCAGTTCAAGTATACATTTTGTTAAAATACAGCAATAAAATAAATAAATCATAGTGATCAACTGATATATCAATTCTGTAAACATCGGTTACACCAGCAGAATTTCACAAACACCAATAAATAGCTTTGCACCAGGAGCTGAATCGTTTCACAATATCACTCATGTTTTTAGAACGCCCGTACTTCAAAATGCAATTAATGCTGAATACATACAGAGTGTAGTTCAAAGTATCACAACGGAAGCACTGTTTTATACAGGCAAATGGAATGCTCTAATAAAGTTGATTTTCGAATTAAATCGCAATAGTTGCTGCAACGAGATCGATAATGGAGTAAATTAGAACGATCCTGTCACTCTTATAATACATTGCTTCCGAATGTCGTTTTTAATTGCGAAATAATTAAACCTGTGGTTTTAGTACTATGTACTGCTATAAACAGTTTCTGGCCCGAGACAAACAATATTGGACTAACAGGGTTAGAACATAATCGAATGTACCGATTTAAATAGAACTTCCAGTAGTCAAAGGACGTTTTGAACGTACAACATATATTTGATAACTTTAGTTATATTACATAATTTCTTTTCTTACTGCTAGTTATACATAAAATGTTACCAATTAAGCTCGGAATATACATATATTTTAATGGATAAGAGAACTACTAAGAATAAAATCACAATAACATAAGGAAACCGTTCCCAATGGATTGTATAATATATTAACTTTTTAACTAATTTAGTTTTACAGTACAACTTAGGCAATAGTGCTAGCCTTGCGGGTGCCTATTCTAATTAAGAGGGTGTAATTTCATATCACATGAGCAAGGTTAAAGTTTGTCTCTTTTCAATGTTTTCTAAGTTCGTACACGCTACTTATATTAAGAGGAAAAAAATTGCACCTTACTGGGCAATTAAGGATGTACTGCTAGTCTGACAAAATGTGAAAAAATTGTTTAAAGTTGGACTATTGTGTAGAATTTGTGGTGGAAGTTAAAGAATTCAAAACAACATGGAAATATATACCTTCGCCGGAAAAAAACATATCACAAATATATGGTTCGAAAATAAAAAAAAAATAAGATCTTAAAATAATATCAAGGAAATACGAAGACATGAACAGAACTGGACTACCTATACTAGAAAGAAATCTTCATCAGCCGAGAGCAAACCTGAGTTTGGCTGTTACTGAGATACGAGTATTAAAGGAAAATGTTAAAAATCCAAAACTTATTTGGGCTGTAGTGTCCCTCCAGCAAATATTCTCACAGAAATTATATTTTAAAATATACGGCATATGCAGTAAATAAGCTATTATCAATGTCGCATGCGAGTTATTCAGTCTATTAATATTCATAAATGCAGTAAAAATATACAAGTGAGATAACATCGACCAATATCTGGAGGATCAGGATAGCTCAGTGGTAGAGTGTTGCCCCGGAAAGGCAAAGGTCCTGGGTTCAAATCCCGGTCTTGGTCCATGTTTTTTCACTTTAATTAATTTAACCCTTGCTGAGGAAGCGCGTAAGCAGGTAATTTGTTACAAATTAAAAATAATATGTTTATCGATTGACTAAATTGTTGACTGATTGATTTCGGTTAAAACTCTGATGGAAGTATACGTTTCTAGCGATGCATGTAAAAATGTAAATATGGCAGTGGGAATACGGTGG
This sequence comes from Philaenus spumarius, assembly GCA_018207615.1. NCBI lineage: Eukaryota > Metazoa > Arthropoda > Insecta > Hemiptera > Aphrophoridae > Philaenus > Philaenus spumarius. The sequence continues at coordinate 2,113,830 of JAGFPH010000006.1, forward strand.
ACGAGAGTTAAAATAAAGGCGTTGAGTGGCCTGTTTGACATCAAGTAACTACTGTATTTGCTTGTATATAAAATGAAAATGAGAACGATAGGGAGTGTGCATACAATTTATAGTGTTCATTCCTTTTAGTTTAATTAACAAAAGCCTGTGTTTGGATTTTTTAAAAGGAAAATTACAGTTTTATAGGATCACTGAACCTTTGTCTGTCCGTCACAAATAAACTGTTCTTCTTTGTCTGTACTTCTCTGGAACTGATAAATCTGTCTGAAATAAATGTGTCATTAAAAAACATAAAAATATGCGTACTGATCAGAACTCAAAATATATTTTTAGTGAGAGTTTGGGAGAAGTGGAAGTTTGAACCTAAACAACAAATATTTTATGATACTGATATGTAGAGCAATGTTTAAAATGGCTTTATTTTAAAGATGTAAACCTTTTTTTTATTTTTGGATATGTAGGCTATTTTTTAAGATGTATCTGAAATAATGTCCCAAACTTCATTATAAACATCAGTTTGAAATGTATTGCAGCTAAAATTTAGAAAATTTTGTGTTTTAGAACAGATCCAAACTTTTTTGAAAAATGATATATTTTCCATTCAGGTGGTGTACGGCAATACTGTCACATCCTTTCAATAGTCCCCAATACTTATGCAAGCAATGGTTATGCCTATATTTGGTATATGACATGTTGATACTATGTTATTTATATAATTTTGGTAAAAACTTTGGTTGATGGTACGAGTAAAACTTGTACATTTCAGGTTTGTTTTATGTTGCTTTAATATTTCGTACATCCATTTGCCTGCAGTCAATCTTGGTAACGAGAGCAAACCTACATTTAAAAAGGTACACGTTACATAATTTAAAATGCATGTATCAGTAGTAGACTTTTAACTACCTTGTTATTGCAGGGAGTAGGCCTTACGGCCAGTTTTATTGCTTTTTTTAAGCGTCCTTGAGGTGAACGCAAGGCATAAACCCTACGGAAATACGGCCCGGTCTTATAGGTCGTTACTGCCAATGTAGTAAATCAAAATGTTCAAATATTACCGTAACATTGCTGCTACCTAGTAATTGCTAAAACCGTACATTTGACGTTACACTGCGAGCGTAGAGTGTTAAAGCGGTAAAGTGGTGAACTCGTTGAGCTTCCAAAGTTTTACTGCGGTCTTTAAATCTTTACTTGTGTTAGTGTTAGACGATAAACCTCAATTGAAAGTTAAACTCTTACTTAATACAACAGGGAATGCTGCGTGTTTCTCAAACCTTTTCTCAACCCTATTTCATCTACACACATATTTATTTATTTTTAATAAAAGTGCAAGATTAATCATGAACTTAAAGATTTAGAGTTAAATAAAACTCTAAACAAAAATTTGTATAATGTAAAGAGTGCCAAACTCCACTGAGGAGGTTTGTTTATGTTTATTGGCGCCTTTGTTGTACCATTATTATAATATTAATTTAAAGGGCGGTTATGGTCCTTAACTAGTGTGAGAATTATTAGATTGATAGGTTCAATATGCACAAAGACGAGGAGATATGTTTCAGATTATTGATATATTGTTCAAAATATGGATATGATTTGTTTCGCAATTTCACTATTAAAATTCTTTTTATCTTACAAGTTAGATAATTTTATTCAATATGATATCATCGTTCTAAAATGTAAAAGTAATCTTTAAAATAAGTCTGGATAAGTTTAGAGAAAACTGATGTCTACAAAAGTTCTCTCAACTATAAATATGCAAATTTATACCTTTTGAAACTTTTACTTAACTACTTGATCTTTTTATAGCTTAGAAACTATACACAATAAAACAATTTTGTATTGGCTTAATGATACAATTTAAATTAGATTTGTATTCAGTTTTAGTCTTCTACTCTTTTATTTGCTTGTTAGATATCTTTCAAAACTGGTAGATATTTTATAAAAGACGTTTCTGATCTTGAAAATTATGATTATTTATTATATAATATTGGATTGCTTTAATTTATTTGCTTTATTCTATTCAAACGAATTTTGAAATTAGATTAGTTCATGTATTAATTTATAAGTTTTGAGATACTGTACTTACAAATAATTAAAGATTGGACTACTTTCATATATTTATGGATTACCTTTTGTTTTATCTTCAATTTCACCTTTCATACACAATTTTAGAACACTTTTCGTTTATTCGATACATTTTTTACACTTATTTTTAATTATCACTTAATCCTCTTACACATGATTTTAAAATGATGAAATACATTTCTTTGGTTATTATTAAAAGTTTGCTGAAAATCCTGATACACTTTTTTTATAATATTTGTTAAGTGTTAGTTGATCGATAATTTGAAACAGAATGGCCTCCAAGGGAAGCCGTCATTGGCGCCCCTTTGTCAGCTTTTTATTTTTTAATAGCGGGGAATTATTTGTTATCTGCTATTAGCCCTTACTAATTATTACCCTTACGTCTATTTTCTTATTCTTCCATAGTATGCAATGTGTCACGTATGATAACATATGGACTCAAGCCATAAATTAATTGCTCATTAAAATATAGTAAGGTCAGCAAAAGTGTATTTAAATAGAATAGTAAAATGAAGATGATTAGCATGATTTTCTGCCAATCCAAGCTTAACCCTTTTATTTAAGTTCGTCGTCGAGTGAAGATGATTTTTAAATCTTGCACGGTTGAAATGTGTTCCTGTGTTTATAATTTTCATTAAGTTGTTCTCTTTGTTGGGAGATTAATTATGTTTTTTAAATATATTTCTGACACAAGATATATATTGAAGATAAGAAAACTGTACGATCTACGGCTATTTCAATGATAACATTACAAAAATGTAGATTTCATTTAGCAATAACATTGTTCAGTTTTAAAACGAATGTTACTAGTTTTTACTATTATTATTACTTAATCGTCGTTTGTACACAATGAAACTGCACAAAACAAATAGTATTCATCATCCGCTATAAGTATCAGTTAACAATTTGTGTAAAATTACATACTAAATCTATTAAGATTAAAACAATAAAAGAAAATAACTATTATATAAAAAAATCTAACCATATTATTATTTATAACTGTACAAATTGAAAATTTAGTTGAAAAATTACATAAAATATCTGAAAGAAATTAAGCTACAGATTCCGGCGCGAATGCTAGCACTTGGACTATGGGCTACTAACCATACTAAAAACATCAGCATTCCCGGCGCGGGTAGATAAACCAGTTCTATGTTCCAATTTTATACGATTATCTCTAGAAAAACGAACATAAATAATGTAATTAAATTTAAAATTACTTCTGTAACCCTTTCAAGGGTGAGGTGACACCACCAGTTCGTCGAAAGAATGAGTCACATTAGAAATCGGAGTGTGAAAACCTTTTTTTGCCTCCACTTACGCAATTTCCCCACACCCCTCGCCCATTACGCCCGGGCAAGGTCAAGTGCCAGCTTTCGCGCCGATATCTGTGTATCATTTTGTTCTTATAGCATAGGCCTACGAAACCTTTAATGGCTAATAACAACACCTATTTAGTAAAATAACCGAATCTGTTGTTTTTCTAACGCATTTTACATATGGAACACACCAAATGAAAGGATTAAACCTCTAAACTTAAGTTCAACCATCCCTTCAAATACCTTTATTTTAACAGAGTAACCACCATTTTAACACCAAACATACATGACTGCTGGCGGTAGTGTTAAACGGATTAAATTAGTTTGTTCAACGATTAAAATAAATTGCTCTCTCTGTCTCTCTTGGTTTAATTATATAGACTGGAAAATGTCAATAACCACTCATTTTGTGGTTTTAATTATTCCACGATTTGGTTCGACCCAAACCAATGACAGCGAGTCAAAATAGTGAGTACTAACTAGCGTAATGAATTGCCTATTGTTTGATTGTGATTGGATAAGCGAAAATCATTGTATTGTTGATGTAGTTTCAAGCGATAAAATAATAGAAAGGATTCAAAAGTAATATATTCGTGATAATTCAAAATATATATGTTTTGAAATGTTAGGCGTTATCACTCGCCAACCTTGTTGCCTCAATTGTTATGCATTTGGTATTGAACGATGTTTGGGATTTGGAAGTTATATTCTTTAGTTTTTCTTCTGAATACTGTTAATACTATACTATGAAGGCTCTAAATCTACTACAAGAACTGAAAAAAAAAACATAGTCAAGCTCTTTACTATGAGTACCGTGTTAGATCACTTCAATCATTTTGATCGTTTTAATTAACGATACTTTATTTTGTTTCTTATTTTGTTTAAAGGAACAATGTAGGACATAAACAGAGACACAGAAAAAGTTGTCTCTATTTTAAACGCGTACACTAATCGAACAAAGTTAATAATTGTTTTACCAAAATGTTCGGGTAGATATATAATATATATGTTCCGTTAGACCTCAGCTACGATACAAGTTGCGAGCGGTACCGAGCGTCGATAGTGGCTACAATATAAGCGGCCAAATTGTCAACAGCTTACGTATGCTGCCTAAATAAACTATATAATAACAGCAGCAAGTAATTGTTTTTTTACAGATTACGCTAATATTTATGATACAAATTAATTACTTCCCCTAAGGCTTCCCCAATGTTACAAGTTATTTGTAGGAAATGTTTTAATTAGTGATAGTGGTTAGTCTTGAGTCATATACTTACTTAAGACTCCTGCTTCTAATGTCTGACACACCAAATTTCAAACCTTACCCTTTCACGCTATTTTCTCCAAAACTGCAAGAAATAAAAGTTTGAAATAGGTAAAATTTAAAAAGATTAAAAAAAGAAGAAAAAAAGCAATTAAAATCCTAATTGAATTTAAGTGAATTTATGAACCCCTATCCTAAGAGAATTTTGTTTAATAGAAAGTTCGAATTGACGTTTTAGACTGTATGATTTAATGTTTTTTGTCCTACGTTGACCAAATTATAATTATAAAAACGCGAAAGGGAATAGCTTTCTTACATAAATCTGTAATTCCAGAATTGTATTAACAAATACCATACGATACATAAGAGGGATGAAGAAAATAAATTCACACTATCCACTTTTTCCGATATTGAGTTATGCATATCACCCTGTTCATCTTGTAAAGGTGCATCAACCTATAAGTCTATTTCTGTCCAAAAGTTACGTTTTGACCCTCTAAATTAATATGATAAATTGCGTTTTGATACAGAAGTCATATTATCTAACAACTGTTTTGCATCAAAACTCACACTTTTCAATTCAACCAATCCTGTTGTCCATAGCAATGCCAAAGCATCATGGGATTGTTACATTGCTATTGCAGATGATTTGTCTGCTTGTGCAACTCATTGTAACTTTGTCAGTTTTTAGAGTAGCTTTAAAATAGTTTTAGGATTAGTTTTTAATCAGTGCTTATTTTACAACATTGACCAATGGATAAATAAGTAGGACTAAATCCATCATCTGGCATAACAAGAAAGAAGAAGAAAACTCCTGTAAAGTGGAAATTTCAGCCGACAAAAAAGCAAGTATGTTTCAGATTAGGTTATCACTGGCTTACGTACTAGGAGTAGTTCCAAGAGAATGGTTCTAAAAAAAGAATGTTTACGTTAGAGGAGAACATACTTACAGAAGTGACTTTGGAGTACACAAATCCCTAATGAAGCAAGGAACTGTGCAACATGAATCCAACTGTCATTGAAAAATGAAACATGACAAAACAAGCAAAGAAGGATGATGCAGATGGTTTACTAAAGAAGCATTATGGTGATCAATAGAGAGAGAATGAGAGTTTCAATTTTTTTTTAAATATCATTGACAAACCTACAGACGACAATGACGATTTACAGGACCAAACTTCTGAACTCAGTGAAGAAGCACCCACCATCAATATTTAATAATGTTACTGTCCTAATAATAAAGGTTTTTCTCTAACTGTAAATAATAAAAGTTGCCTACAGAATTAACTCTGATTTTAGTGTGTTTAATCATGATTAAACTAAGACTCATTTTTCTTGGTTCTTGTTGTTTTTGTTTAAGTAAAATATTTTAATAAGGTTAAAAATTAACATTCTAAATTAAATGCATTTTGTTGCAAAACTAACATTCTCTATTTCATTTTGTTTCAAAACTCAAATTTAACCAAATTTTGCTGCAAAACTCATATTTTACACATTTTGAACTTCGTTTATATCTTTGGCCCATCTACAAGGAGTTTGGGCCTGTATTCAAGTGGTTTCTATGGACATAAAGTTTCCTTGAAAAAATAATGGTACAGAAAACTCGTTTATTAAAAAAAAGAAGTTTTTCCATTTCCTCAATAGTTTGAAAAAGTGGATAGTGTGAGTTTTGCTTCTACTCCCCTCAAAACATTTTAAACAAACATATAAATTGAATTTAAATACAAAAAACAACACAGGTAACTGTATTTTGGGATGTATATTTCCCCTCTAATAATTTACAAAAGCCATAATTTTCCTGAACTAACTCTCTAAAACAAAATTTGTTTCCTGTTTCACTTTAATGAAATTGAAACCTCACCGCGCTGACGGAGTTAGTTCGAAAGTAAATTAGTTGAGACTTTAATTACCTGAACCTGACAAACCCTGGATCAACGAACCGACGTGGATTTAGGCCTACTGCTGCCAGCCCCCCACTAATTTATTTGATAGACTTACTTTGATTTGTTGCTGTTGATTTTATACAATTACCAAAGTTGAGGGAAACCAAAGGATATGTATGAAAGGGCATCAGACTTAATTATAGTTACAGTAGTTATAATATCGATGTATTTTGCGATTTTCCATAGGAAAAATAAGCTCATGAAGTGGCTCTTATTGTGAGACCTAAGGTCGGGAATATTTAATGAGCACAGATCATAATACCCAGAACAAGTATTGGGATGTCTTGAAAAGGTATATGTATTTATGTGTTTCCAATCTAACGGCCACATTTTACGTCCTATTTGGTTAAGATTTGGTACACGTGCAGTTTCTCTTAGTGGCTCGGACGAGTTCGATAGCAAAAAAATCCAAAAACCGGAAGCACTTTTTTACCAAAAGTAAACGTTTTTTGAGATTTTTCGTACTAGAATGAAAACTGTTTAGGGTTTATCTAAATATAATATATATGAGATTATTCTGCACATTTTGATTTTTTTTATACGACCTTATAGCCCGTCTGTCTTCTCCAAAAATCGATCGAAACTTAAAATACCATAAAAGTACTATAAAAAGTGAGTTTGTCCTTACACGAGGGAGTAAGGTCTAAGTGCATACTCTCAAAACGAATGTTTCGGCTGCGAGCGGGACGAAACAACTCGCTAGCCGCGACTGGAGGCTGATGTACAAACAAATTCTACTTATACATTTCGTACACGCAGGCAGATATTCATCGCCTTCAGGAGTGGATAAATTTCCAAAATAGTTGGTTTGAAATCCTAAAATATATAATCTCAATTTTAGAAATTCGCTCAACTCACGTCAGCGGTTCAGCTGCGTGGTCGAATTATTTATATTTGTATTACATTTCACAAAAAAAACTTCTACTTAGTAAATGCTGGAGTTAAACATGGATTTTTTAGATTAATCTAGCATCACTACCTATAACGATTTACATTACACCAACCCTCAGGTCATACAAATATTACACATTTACACATATTCAAATTATTTTTGGCTACTTAAAACATTTCTAAAATGTTAAAGTTTATTTACAAAATTGTATAAAACCTGCAATGTATAAACATGTCTAACATTTTTGTTCTTGAAATTAGAGTTTGTTGTAATACATAGAGTTTCCTCCATTTACCTAAATGCCAGTCTCACCCATTGATAAATTTCACAATGCACTGTAAGTAAAAGTTTCCGATCAGTAAATGACTGCACATCACAATGTAATTACCTCTGTTATTCAGTTTTAATTAATTGTATATTGCGGAGAGGATCGTGAAAACCATGTCAGTTTGGTTAGTGTTTTTTAAAAAGTCTTTCAGAATTTCAAAAACTTTGATTAGGTACTTGGACCTAGTAGTTTCTGATATAGCGTTAACTCAAATATTTTGAGTTAAGCTTGCTTTACGAATCAGCGACGAGAAGCCTAGAACTAATCTGCCAGATAAAATATATACAACGAAATACAATTTGTAATTGGAAGCTATTTTCACACAAAACGTAATGTAATAAATTAAATTTGTCATTGAAATATGGATTTAAAAAAAGTTAGAGTGTAAGACATTTGTCAAGCTAGTTAGTTCTTAACTCTAGAAGAATTCGCAAAGAAGGTAAAATCATCGAATAAACGAGCCTGAATCCTTTTTCTACTTTTTGAATCGTTAACTCTATTAGGGTGCCCCACAGAAGCCGAGAAATCTTGGCTGATGCCGTGCTAAACGTTTATTCGGAAGCTTTTCAGTTTGTTCCCATTCAATCTCACGTAAACTCGGAAATCCTCTCCCACTTCTTTTTTAGGGAACCACCAACATTGAACTATAGTTAGGTCTTAGGTAAACACTCCAAATATACGTCGGATCTCCCTTTCGCCTTCACTGTGTCCCAGGAGGTGCGCGCGCCTCAGATTGTGTACGCATTCTTGAGAGTATACTATAAATATGATGACGCAACATTAAAGTATACTTTCGCAGACTCGTAGTCACATTCGTGGTTTTCTGTGTTGGAGATAATAGTGGAATGTTTGTACTCGTAGTGTTATTCCAACCGTTTCACTTACAGGCTCTTTTTGATTGGTATGAAGGAAAACACTGGCGAGCTAGTGTGGCATGAAATAAACCACACTAATCAAACTATGGTTTTCTTCTGGTTTAAAGGAAAACAAGGAAGGCACGTTAAATACACATCTACACGGCCATCTAATCGTATTTTTTTAATCAAAATCTAAATATAAGTTTTATTGACAGATATATGTTGCCATGTCCACGAGGACAACCCTTATTTTTAAATTGTAAAAAAGAATATTTTGGCTGTCAAATATATCTAAATACGTGAGACAATTTGGTAAACCGTTTACAATCAAATCTAGAACTTCTCAAAATATTTAGTGACACATTTCCTTCGATATAAATAGAGTTTAAAAGTATTGATACTAGTGTCATTTTTATCGATTAAAAACTTACTAGTAGTTCTGTGAACAGTAGACCTCGCTCGTTGAAATAACAAATGTGTTTTTGAGCTTAGGTTAAAAATAGCGTGCCAGTAAGGAAGTAAGCACAAGGTTTAGCCAGTGAAACATTATTTACAATTCCCGCGATTTCTAGTTCTCGTTTTTATTTCTTTTCTTGAGCTTTAACTGCTAAAGATTTTCTTTTAGAGGCATTGTGTTTTATTTAGGTTAATAATGCGTAAGATAGCTAAAAATATCGCGTTATAGAGGGACAACATACAATTAAATATTTACATACTTAAATAACTCAAACTTAACAATGTATCATAAGTTAACTTAAGTTCCATATCATATTCCAATAGTAGAAATAATGAAAACAAAAGATGTTAAAACGTCGTGATAGTGATCTCAACCCATGTATCAACACTTCCCACGGTGTCCTACGGTCATTTTTTGTATGTCCTTTATCGCCGCGAGGTTTCATCTCATTTTGTAATTCAAGTAAAGCTAAGTCAAATACTTTTATGAAATTTACAATGATAATTTAAAGTTCAATTCTTTGATTTATCCTCTACACTTTCTTATAATAATAATGTCATTTTTGGGCAAATGATATATTCCTAAATTACTATTTAAAACAGTCCTAGTTTTGTTAGCAGTCTTGTAGTAGGAACATATAACTGGTGTTTTCAAAATAAGAAAGTTGAAATTGATAAATATTTTTATACAATTCTATTTAGAACTAAATGACGAAACTTTTTTACATTTATGAAAAAATTACAATAATGTTTACTACTTTTTATGTAGGCCTAAAGTTAAACATTTTCCTTTCGTTACTGAACGTGATTGTTTCTTGAGCTAATAACTTTCTTAATTTTACTTCAATAATTTTTTTTACTGGCATATATGAATTCTTTAAACCTTTATTTACAAAAAAGCTATGGAACACTTTTGATATGGGTTAGAATAAACGTATAAAAACATGGTTGAAATACAAAAACTTGGACGATTTTTAACAAATTCGAAGTTTACGGCCATTTTGTGAGCTTACCGTTAGAGATACGGAAAAAAATCAAAAAAACAATTTTGTTTAAAATTTAATTTGCTTTTGGCAAAATGCTATTATTTTTTAAATTCGACTTACGGTTAAGCCACAAACTGGCTTTGGAAAAAAGCTTACACTGAGAGAAACGGTCCGGCCGCCATTTTTATTTTATTTAAGGGGTTAAAAATTAAAAATGGAAAAAAACCGTATATATACATGGCTCGGCCGAGGATTAAGGAACATTCATGCAAAAAATCATCAAAATCGGTCAAGGCGTTTGGCCGTAATCGTGAGACAGACACACAGACGAAATGCCGAACGGTCAAGTTAAAACGGAGACCTCGCTTACGCTCGGTCAATTATATTCGAGATAAGTTGACTTTGCACACCTTAATTTATTCTGAATGTATGTCCGCTAGCACGGCCATGTTTTGCAATGGAAAGTAACTCTCATAAAACTCCAGCTTTGGATGTATTTCTCCAGTGCTTCTTCGTCTTGTTGTTCCAGACAGTCTACGAGCACAAACATCCCTCCCACTTTATTTGCTCGGTGTTGAAACAACATCACATCCTTCGTCCGTTTGGAGGTTATTTATTCTGTTATAGAAATACAACAGTTTCAATCCCTGAGGAAACACAGAGCATTAATTGTGGAAAATATCGTTAAGTACAGTGCTGGTAGAAGAGGGTATTTTGTGAGAAATTTTACAAAAAGACAAGGTAAAACAATTACAAATTAACTAAATCAGTCATTCTATCGTTTAATAATAGTTACCATAGTTTAGCAAACTTGAGAAGGATAAAAATATTTACACACAAGTTGTTTATATGAGCTAATCACTGAATTACTTGTTTGTAAGTATTAAAGTCAAACCTAACTGCTTCAGCAGGGATCTCAAGGACTGAATTAAAATTTCATATTATTTATTCTCTTAGAAAACTTTGTAAAGTAACTAATAAGATTTTAACTGATCGAGATACAACTATAGGGTAGGTAGGGAGACACATTTCTGACTAAAAACTGAATTATTTATTTAGGTTTTTCGTAAATGCGGAAAGAGGACGGAAGTTGAGCAAACAGTTGTTGAAAGGAAATACATACGTTTAATTTTATTTACGTCGCTAGTTTTTAATCTTTATGGCCAGAAACTCAGTTACTAACTTATATGTTGAACGCGTAGTATAATGACGAAAACAAAACAAACAATGGTTTGCTCTCTTTCTACTTAACAAGGTGTGATAAATTATCAAGTGTAAGCTAAACAATAATAATTGTTATACACATTTGTGAAGAATCAATTAGTTTTTAAAATTCAAAATGGCAGCTGATTAGAAGTAACAAAAACTTACTTTTATACCGAGGAATCGTATTATTTCTTTTGTTACAAAATTGCTCAATATATTTTATTTTCTCGACCTGAACGATATACACATAAACACGTGCGTCATACAAACATGAAACTGGCGTACATAATGTTTACAAAACACATGACGCTCTAAAATTATTTATTCTATAAATATTTTCTGGACAATGTGACTCCTCGTGGAGGCAGAGCGCTCATAAACCAAGATATTAAACTCGCGTGAATGACGGGTTTTAAAAGTCGTACGAAGGCCTGTCTAATTTAATAAAATTTCGTGAAAGTATTCTTACTACATTGCCGCTGACAGTATGACGACATGAGGTAGGAGGCACATCAAGTAAATGATCGTGTATGCTGCGATCAGACCTCGAGACTGTGCTTATCACTAATTCAAATGTAAATGCACCATCACGACTCGAGACACGTTATGAGACGCTGTGTGCCGCTATATTATGCATGAACCGAGTGGTTGTTTATGATAACATTGTGACATGACGCGACAATGAAGGTCTACTTGACAATAACTGTATTATACTCATTGGAGTTCTTTATTAATAGGGTTTATATGAGGAAAAGAGTGAATAGTTGTATTTATCTTAACAACTACTGCCAGATTCGTTTAATATTAAACTTTACATTACTGCGTAAGAAATTAAATTTGAAGTGAAACTATTGTAATCAGACATTTTTTAAGTGGGATAGAGTAGTGATTGAAAGTAAGAAACATATATATATATAACTATACAGGGCTCTATACTAATACTTTGATATGTCCTAAAGATAATTATTCACAATATCGTTATAATTGACCGACCTCACCAGTTTTTCACGCAGTCAAAACGCTGTATTTTTTTTAATTAGCAACTTTTATCTCGAAAACAGATTGATACATTTAGTAAAAATTTTGCATAGTTTTTTATAGCATAAATTATACTAATTTTACACAACCACACAACTCAAAATGAAGTTTAAAATATTTGATGATGAATTTTGTTGAAAACCATTGACTTAATTTGCAAGCGACAAGAATTTTTTTGTTTGGTCATTTCTCCTTTAGGTTTAATACAAAATTTAAGAAAAACTTAAATATAATTTATTTCTGTTACAATATTGTGTGTTTAAGATAAGTACTAAGAATTTGTTTACCAAAACTGGGAAAGAAATCTGTAGAAAATGTACAAAAACCATTTGTTTGTAATTAAAAAATGGAACCGGTGGCGTTTGTAAAGTTAATGTTTTGTTAAGTTGGTGGTTTTCTGGACTTTCAACATCAAACACTTTGAATTACTACCAATTTGATTTAGGTAGATGGAAAAGTGAAAGTTTTTTGGTAGTTTGAACCTAATGTAAACGTAAATTTAGTGTGGTAGTAGAAGTAATAGTCCCGACGATATCTTGTTTACGAGAAATTTAAATGCAACTAATGTTTTCAGTTTGTTTAACAGATAGTTTACTATTTTTGTAATCAAAAAACTAATTTATGGTTTAGATGTTCATTGTCAACTTCAAGCAAATTACAACAGTTTTTCTTCAAAATGTTCCTAAAACCTCAGGTAGCTTTATGGAACTGTTTCGTATTAATATTGTACACCCTTAAAAAGGAGCAAAGAATAATTATACCAGCTTTGGCCATGTTTTAAAAATAAATGCGAGTATATATGTCAAAAGTTTAAAAAATGAAAAACTAAAATGTAGTGGTACTTTGAGGCGGCATAGAGGAATGTTTATTGTTCTGATAAAATATTAAGTTAAATAGCGATCTTAGGCAGCTCAATGTCCTACTCATGCACATAATCGAAAGAGCTGGGCTGGAGTAATAGAGCAGCAGAAGGGAATCAAACAATGGAAAACTAAATGTAGTGCGAACTTGAGGTGGCATAGATAAAGGTTTAGTGCATAGAGAAAAGATGAACTTAAAGAACGATCTTAGACAGCTGAATGTCCTACTCATGCTCAGGTTCGAAAGAGGTCGGCTGGAGTAGTAGAGCAGCACAACAAAATCAAAAAATGGAAAACTAAATGTATTACGACCTTGAGCTGGCATAGATGAAGGTTTAGTGTCCGTAGAAAAGATGAACTTAAATCTTCGATTGGTGGATGACCTACTCACGCACAGGATTAAAAGAGGTGGCCTGGAGTGGTAGAACAGCACAAATAATTATAGTAGACCTTGAGGCATAGAGGAAGGTAGTCTGGAGAAAATATTACTTTAAATAGCGATCTTAGACAGCTGAATGTCCTATTCATGCCAAGGACCGAAAAATTTGGGATTGAGTAGTAGAACAGCCCAAGAGAATCAAACAAGGGAATCATTAATGTAGTTCGACCTTGTAGTGGCGTAGAGGAAGGTTTAGTTTATGGAGAAAATATTAACTCAAATAGCGATATTGGACACACCTAAATGTAATAATATGCTGAGAATCGGAGATATGGGCCGGAGGAGTAGAGCATCCCAAGGAAAGCAAACACGGAAATAATGTAAATTAAAGTTAGATAAGGTTAGATTATTTCAAAGTGATTTAGTTTTCAATATTTATTTTAGCTTGCTACTTTTATATTCCAAGTTAAAAGCAAAAGTAATCTAAACTATCAGCCTGTTCGAGGTTATTTTACTGACAAATATGTTTTTCTCAATTTCTAATAGTAGCAGAACCGCAACCACTATTCCCGCTTTAACCCTCGTGAAACCCCCGCTATGACCTAACCTATCAATAAACTATCAGATTACGCCGAATGAATGCATTAATTGTATAAGCTTCGGATTTAAAGCCACAGCGAACGTAAAATATTTCCTGAATTTAATCGACTCTGGATCGAGCCAATGTATTTTAATCTAGCGTTATTGTTTTGGGGAACATTCACTGTTGTTTCATATGGAATCAATAAACTGTATTTGAATGTGCGGCTATAATCCTATTGTTATTTAATGAAAGGTAAAACATAAAACAATAGTAAGGAAAAATGCAATTTTGTTCTGGTTGGTTCTGCTGACACTTTTCATAATTTTTGCACACTCAACAGTCAATTACGTTAAAAAAAGCAATTTAAACTCAATACATAAAAATAATTTATTTTAAACAATTATCATGATTTTTGAAATTAATATTACAATTTGTGATATTATGTATCCATTGTGATATTTAATCCTTTGCTGAGTAATGCATTCTGCTTAATTGAGAGATGTGTTTCATATGTAGCCATAGCCATATCTCCCATTGATTCTGTATTTGATGGTTTATTCTTATTTGTAAAATCAGCTGGTGCACAGACAATTTACGGTGTAGTACACAGTAAATTTTCTGTGCTGTGCATTTTACTTTGATGCCAGTTAGAGAAATAAAGAAGAGGTAGCAACGAAGAAGGTATGTCTTTTAAATAACAAGACTGATTAAATAACTTAACTTTATTTATATATGTTTTGCAATTATAATACTTGTCTTATTCAATATACTCACTTTAGCATCAATGTATAGCTGCAGTCTTGTTTTCCACTGTTCTAAGTGATGGAGAAAATCTGTAATTTCTGTCAGCTTTTTCAACACATCCACTGTAACTGTATTCAATTGTTCATGATTTAACTTTTATAAGAATACAACGTTGCTAAATTGAGTGAATGTAAAGGATGTTCAAGTATAGAAATGTTCTGCCTGGTCTAAAACGGCCACGCAAAAGGTGACTGTGAGCAGGAGCTTTGTCCTGATGAAGAATGCAACCATTTCCACACAATTGTGGCCGTTTTGTCCCGACTTTTTCTCTCAGCTTTACCAAAATTTACTTTGATTAATGTTGATTTACTTGTGTGCTTTCTAGCACGAATTCTTCTAACTCTTGATATCGAACAGCGGAAAGGGCTTTTAATTTTTACTTGCTTTGACGGTCTTTTCCATACTTTGTGAAGATTGTGTTTTCCAATGAATTTGACGGTCCAACTGTTGTACTATGCTCGCCCTCTGATTATATTACAAGCCATTTCGGATGTATGTATAAACTGTTATCAAGCGAAATTCTAAAGATAAGATATAGAAACTAAATGAGTAACATAGTGTAGGTACTTGAGCATAAGTTAAAATAGACATTGAGTATTCGTAAACTATTTTGTGTGCAGTGAGCCATAGCACAACGTCTGCTTTCACTAGTTCGTTTATTTTGTATTTTTGACTAAGTACGTCACTAATGAATAATATATTGTAAATTTAATCAGTAATCAAGAATCAAATTGTTGTAATCACAAAAGAGAGAAAATATCGTTTAAATTTTATTATTCCATCGCAGATTAAAAGTATTCCCAAAGCGAATAAACAGTCTGCAGTTTTTAATTAACAATACAGTATACAGTACCGGCAACACGAGGTAAGTAAGCACTATTAACATATGTCGGTCATAAAAGTTTCATGCTGATTTCACTTTGTATAGAAAGAAAACTCTTCTGCACCCCAAACATGTTTTCCGTAATTTTTACACAATAAAATCACTGGGTTGTCGGTCTGAACGGATTATCACGATAAAATTTGGCGTAGTTACAAGGCAAGTTAATTCGCGTACATTTCAATAACCAGAACACCAAAACTATTTTATGAATTTTGTATCGCCAAATTTTGGAACCACAAAAAGAAATTATTTTCCGATAGTGTCAAGTGGACTATCGTACGAAGGGCAATTTAACCTTAAGTTTAAACTACATACATTCTCATAAACGGTTAATGATAAAGTCAGTCTTGCCTGTGATAATAAATGGAAAAATATGGTATTACAATTTAATAGGATGTAGCTTACTGCAACTTTAAAGCGATAATACATTGAGATACAAAAGTACTTTGTGAATTTAAAAAAATGTTTTGCTCTGTCGAATTGTCAATACCACAACACAGCACAAACAACAACACATTGTAAGCGCCTAGAAGGCCTTTGTCCAACGGAAGACACGTAATATCATATCAGTTTCTGAAGAAGCGAAGTTTTAACAGTCTTCGCGAAACGTTAGACAATTTGTGCGATTTCCAGTACTTCTTGTGTTCAATGTTTTTTGTGACTGACTACCGTGTTGAATCGGTAAACATTTTTATATGTTTTTGTGTTGTTGTTTGTGCTGTGTTGTGGTGTTGACAATTCAACAACGGGAAATGCAAGGGATTGCACCGTGGTAAACAAAATAAGGTGGGTGTAGCCTCTTAAACAGTTTTTTGAAAAAAATATTATTTTTGTTTGTTCGGCAATCAAATCGATTACTTGTATTTATAATAAAACTTTTATATTGTATTAATAGTAATACATTTATTTATATTGTTCAACAGAATAATTTTTTAAATGTGTTTTAAATCTAACTTGTTTTCTTTTAAAATTAAAAATGACATGTTAAATTAAAGAGACTTTTAACTTTTTTTCAACGTAGACGTGTGAATTTCCATATGTATTGTTTTGAATAAAATTTGTCACAATACAAAAATTTAAAAATGAACTCGCAAAACATAACATGTAAAGTTTTGATACAGTATTAAATTGGCATATTGAAGAAAAAACACCGACTCGATTTTAATGAAATATAAGCCTAAATTTAGTTAAGTTACCTTCAGGAAATAATATAACTTCTTATTTAATTTTGTATTGTTCTTAATATATTTCATGTTACTATTATTTATCTTTTTGGTATATTACCATTTATCATTTTACTATAATATATAAGACTCAATTACTTTATCATAACGAGACCAAAACTATAATTTGTTTTACAGAATTTTTAACTATAGCCTACAAATTAACAGAAATCAAAGTAACTTTATACAAGGATAACGAAACTATTTTTCCGAAATGTTTAACATCCGAAATGTTTAAAGAAATGTTGCTCAAACATTTCCGCAGTCTTTTTCTTGAAAATAGCTACAGTAAAAAAATCGTGTAATGATAAAGGTAACTTATACTTTAGTTTAGCAGTTCCAAAATTGTATGGAAAAGTTATGAAACATAAATTGTTTGTTTTTACAATAATAGTGTGTGTTGGGAGCAATCATATTCTATCACAGGTCCCTAGCACTAATAAATAATTAATTCCATTGTGTGCATTGATGAGAATTGTAGGATTTGAAATTAATCAAGCTATCGCTGAGTTACTGATGACCTTTGTTCGATGGTTACGACAGTTATATCGTTTAATACGAAATTAAACGAGCCTACTCTTGAATTTTTTTAATGTGTAGGTTTTGAGTTCTGATTTATATTCTTTTAAAGTTAGCCATTTTGAAACGGGTTATTTTAACAAGTTTATTATTTTTTCAAACTATTTGACACCTTGTTGAGAGCCGTGTAAAATTTCAACTTAATCGGCTAAACTAATCTAGAGATATACATTATTTAATAAAATAAAAAGGCGAATTGCTAGTAAAATAAGCATTTCCGGACGTACGTATATGAAAACTTCTGTATTCTGACCAATCCTCTCAACAACAATGAATTATTTCCGTGCATTGCAGAAAACCCCTGTATTGGGACGGAGGGTATTTGCTTGTTACCCTTATTTTAACAAGTAATTTAGTTGTGCAATTATAAAGTTACGGCCAATAATGTGATAGTACTGTAAACAGATATGGCAAATTCAGTAAATTCTATTCCAACCTAAAAGATTAATAGGCTTTAAATAAATGTAATTACTCTATCACTATTCAAAAGTACTAACTAACCTTTTCCTCTATTATACAACCAGTTGAAATAATGCATTACCAAACATTTGTATAGCAAACTATTTGTTAAACTACGAGATTTAACTTTATTTATCATACGTTGTACTTGTCCATTACAGATTTTAAGGTGTGAATAATTATATTTCTGACACAAATAGTGGTAAAAACAAGAAATTTTATTAAAGCGAGCGGATCGGTTAGTAAATATTTATTTTCTTCCCACAGACAGTCATTATTTAAGTGCTTTAATTTTATTTACATCAATCTATATGTATCCAGTAAAAATATTTGAGTTGGGGGAAGGGTTGAAATAAGAGGGTAGGAAATTATTAAATATGTTTTCTACGGTTCCCTAATGAGGTAAAACAACCCCGAAGTCAGATTTTGCATATTTCTTTTCCACTTTTAACAATGGAAGTAATGAGTTTTCGAAAATAACTCTGTATACGAAGAATTAAAAATTACAAATCCTGAACACATTTTACTCTAATTTGTCAAATAATTTCGGAGTAATTTGTAATACCTTCCAATCATAATATCTAAACATAAGCGACAGTTGAAAACTATTCTAGACGGACACAAATTCTACTTTTGTAGCAAAATTTTGTATCGAAAAAAACCAAATATAATTCAAATGTTAATAGTTGAAAATATTTCTTCACTTATCCAAATACGAATAAAACTATTGCAATTTCAAACACTTAACTATGAGAAACTAATTCTACGTTGGTTAAAAATAAATCAGAAACAATATATGAAATAATAAACTTTACATTTGATATCAAAAAAAATTAAAAGCAGTTAAACTCTGAAAGTCAATTGGGTTAAAAACAAAACATGATTGGAGAACTTTCGTCGTTTGTTCAGAAACAATCTACTTGCTGTAACGACCGGAACTTCAGTCCTTTATGTTGGAGTGCATGGAAACATTCTTCAGTATAACACTAAAATAGTGTGGTTTCAGGTAATTAATGTGGGTCAGTTAGAGATTCATTTTGCGACACTTTGGAAACTATATTAGTTCCTTTTTAATGTGATAATACTGGTTACACTTAAGTATACAAAGTGATTGAAAAAGGAAAGAGTAACTTTGATTTCGTAATCTACTAGTCCAAGAAAAGACGTAGTCCTATTGTAAAAATATTTTCGAACTGATTATTTTCACGTTTATGCGCTATTTGATCTATGTTTTTAAAAAATCAGCCACTTAAAATATTTAACGCCAAACAACGGTAAATTTACAGTAAATGTACATCATATGGAATTTGTTTCTATATTAACGACATAAAACTGTTTTATTTCTTTACTCTCGTCATTTTTTGCACAACTTCTTCGTAGTTCTCAACAACAAGATTATTTAGAACAGTGGCCCCTAAACAGCGAAAGCCGGTTGATTTATTTACGGACTGCGGTTAAATTAAAATTTTAAATTTTGTTGGGCTTTGGTGGACCAAGAAAATATTTAAAAACTGGAAAATGGAACTACTTACTTAACATCTTTAAACAAAGACAATTTAATGTTATTTTAACGCAACAATTAACAATATTAACGATCTCGACACTTAATACTGGGTGTTTGTTGAGGTAAGACAGTACTGAATATACTGTACAAAATTAATTTGCCATTTCTATCACTGAATTTTAGAGGAATCTAAGTCATCGTTTAAATACATTTCATAAAATATGTTTATATTTTATTATAAAGTTTTAGTAAAAATCTTAATTTACATAGTTAATTTGTTTATCCAGTACTGTAAAATTTGATTAAGATTAAATTTGAGATGGCAAAAATATAAAAGTATTGATAAGATTTTTTAACCTGAGATCAATCTTACTTTATACTCGATCAAATATGGCCTGAGAAAACAAAAAAAAAAACAACATTTGGATTATAAATTTTGAAAATTCCCCAGATCTCCCTCTTAATTGGGGTCCTCGTATTCTTTCTAACAGGACCGTATTTGTCTGATTGGCTCATTAAGTGGGCCTTTAGGTAATTTAATTGGTTAACTCCAACATTGGCAATAGCAATATAACCTTGATGATAGTTTGGAATTTAGATAATTACAAAACAATAATACCTATTAAACTAATTTCCCAAATTAGGAACAAAATGTGACCCTTATAAATTTCGACTATCTCCATATTTTTTTTCCCAAAAACTCTTTTATCATTTTAACTACAGGAAATTTAAAAAATTTGGTTATCAATTAAGGGAATCTGTATCCATTTTCTTAATTTTTACATTCCGAGATATTCGACGTTAATATTTTAAGTGACTACTACTGCTTTGTAAATAGAGGAAATGATTTTTTTCCTTTTTTAAAGTAGACGTAACTTTTTATTTGACCTTATCTCTTATCCTCATCCGGAATTAGGTTTATTTTGTAAACAAGGAAAATGGTGGATATATTGAAGAAAAGTGTTTCAGACCTACCTTTTTACACTTAGGCTACTCTATTATTATTTTGTAGCACACCCCGACATTTTTTGGTATTACTTATGCTGACATGAAATAATTTTTGTATTAAAGACAAAGCTAGACGATTAGGGAATGTAAATCAACTACGGGTTTTAAACGACTAAAACTATAGGAACATAAGCCAAGAATTTAATAAAAAAACACATGCAAATATGTTGGTATCACTACACAGATAATGGATTCGTCGTACTAATTAATACCACCGAAATTCAACACCTATAAATACCAAAAAACTGAAAACGCGCTAGGAGTTTCTCGGTAACCACTCTGTATAAACAAACAATAAAGGCAAACTCAAAAACACACCTAAAAATAATTATTACGCCTGACGCTGTGATTTAAACTTTACAAGTTAAAATCCACTGAAAGTGGGAAGTAGGGAGTGGGCTGCTTTTAAACAGTACATACTTCCTCAATCTAGTTTTGTAAAACTAATAACAATGTACGTGTTTTGGGACACTCTAAAATTTGTAAAACCAAATCTTACTTTTCATCAACGTGTATCCGCGGTTCTCATCTCCTCCGAAAGTAGTTCTGCAGAACTGGAAGCATTGTATTATTACACTTCCCAGACACAAGGTGCTGCCGCTGCGCTTCTTTATTCCTTTAGATAACTTATTGCTCCAGAAAAGGGGATCGTTTTCTTTCAACACGAGTGGAAATGCAGTGTCAGCAAATTGAACAAAACGTTTGCGTAACGAACTGGGTTATTCTTTACTTATTAAAGTTCTGTTAACATTTTTTATTTTTTGTCTTCTCAGTTAAATTATGTTTACAATTTTAACTTGGTTAGAACAAGGTAAGTTTACTTCTAATTATTTTCATATTTTTTAATGTCGACAAAATTAAAAGTTCTCAAAATACCTGTTGGTTGAGACTATATTTAAATTAAAGCAGAGGAACCCTCTGTGAGCTTTGAATACCTTTGGTACCTCATCACTCCTATTACTATTAAAATTAGGTCAATTTAAGATAATTTATGTTTAATAAAAAAGCAGGGTTAAACAAAATCTCAAAGCTAAGATGAAAAATAATATTAAATGTTTAAATCAAATTATTAAGTTTGTGATATGACAGGAGTTATACGAAACAAGTTAAAAAGAATCAGCATAACTTGAGCTTACTTTTAAAATACAACTTAAAATTTGCATTTCAATTAAAGTTAAAAAAAAGTTTTTAATATAAATAGCTTGCGTGGAAGTTTAGCTGAGCTTTGTACTTTGATGGATATATATATATTCCATTTATAGGCCTAAACATTCTTTGTGGGTTGGTTTGTAGATTTCAGTATATTCCCCACCAATTTATGATCACCACCTTTATATTAATATACAATTTGTTTCCGACCTCTCTACTCACAATTAATTGTAGGTACTGTTTCCTAGTTAATGACAAGCCACAAGATCATTATTAAAATTCCATTGTAATCTTAAAAGGGTCATAAAATTACTGGAGTAAAATAATGATAAGGAAATTATTCTGAATGTGTCATTTTAAAGATTAGGACAGTCCGAATGTGGATAACGTTTAGTTTTAAAAATTTGTTTATAACTAAATTTGTTCTTTGACTTAACTCCAAATCAAAATTTGAGATTTTTGTATTATTCAATAATGCAAATATCAAAAATGTAAAAAGATCACCACATTCGAAATTTCATTATCTTTCAAACAAAAGGAATTTCAATAATTTAGATAATTTATGACGAAAAAATCCACGTTATTGTGAAAGCATGTACGGGCCGAATTTGTGTTCTTAATCGAGTGTTTATCCTGCACTCTGGTGGTTATCATATCAATTTGTTGCTTGCGGAGGAATACTAGAAAAATAATATATCCGTTAATGTTCAATGTATGAGAGAAAGCTGTGTTTAATAACACATTGTCACGCATATACATTTCAGTATGTGGGTTATGTCTATAACCCTATAATATTGTACGCCTTAATGAAGCTGCCTTATATTTTCTAGCGGAAGAATGAAAAACTAGCAAATTAAATGTTAGTAGTGTACAACTCTGTCACTTGGAGATCTGTGATCAACTTATAAATATGTTTTCACTCCTGCCAAGCATTAAGGGTAAACCTTCGTAAATATCAAAAAGCAAACAATTCGTACTACTAATGTTTTTCGAATGCTGTTCTTCATATTTCATTATTTTAAAGTAACACGTACAAATATAAAGCCTTTTTAATAATTTAAAGTTAGTTCCCTGATTATTCCTTTATAAATAGAATCTGTGACACAAGATTACGAATGTATGTTTCAGTGGTTGAAGCGGCTTGCTAATCAAGTCGGCTGTGACGCTACCAGCCAAACTACAAAAGTCGTCTCTTACACTCGGCCTAGCACAGATGCTGCTTAGAGAAGAGGAACGGTAAGACACTGAAAATTGTGTTTTCAGTCCATCATTTTACGTCACCTCCGCTTTACCCGCGCAATGCCACCAAAAGATCACTGACTATACTCACACCAATTTTATTAAAATCAGACTGTATACTTTTTTCCAGGGCGAAGAAGAGCCTTAACAGTTTGGCTTTAATACTTTAATAACTGACCTCTCAACTAACTAACATAATTCTCAAAGTGTCGCCAAACGTAGCAGCAATGAAACACAATTGATCATATCCCTCAGAATGGAATATAGTGGATTATGAAACGTACAATGCACAGCAGCACGAAAGGGTGAAGTGGTGAATATCCGGTCGTAACGGGAAGTAGATTGCAACTGAACAATACACGCGTCAAACGGCCAATGTTATCCAGTCAAGTTTTGTTTTACAAAAACAGAAGTTTAAAGTTTAAAGCTGCGTTTAATTTGTTTTGTATGTCGAACAATTGTAGGAGGGAGCGGGGAATGGTAAATGGGAAAAGTTAGTTATTTCAGTAATTGTTTCACGTTTGTTTTATTCAAAGTACACTTCGATTATTCGGGAAGTTAATTATTAAAAATACATAACTATAAACTAGAAATAAATATATGACAGACGTTATTTTGTCCACTCTGATAACTTTTTTTCACTTTTATAATTAAATATAAATTGAGGTATTATTATATTTTAATCTGTTTAGGTTTATAAAAGGTGCTTTGGTTTTATCAAATTTCCACAAGTTGGAAGAACTATCAAATATAAAAAAGAAAGTTGTTACGATAAGCGAAACTGTATACAACTTATTTAAATCATCTGCACGTGTTAAACAAATTCAACTTAAAAACAAAAAGTTTGTCTATTTTCCTAATAAAATGACATTAATTTAGTACAAAATTTGCTTGGTTAGATTCTACTTTCCATTAATGCTCTCTGCACTGTAGATACTTTGCGATTAATGCTCTCTGTACTGTGGATACTTTGCGATTAATGCTCTCAGTACTGTAGAAACTTTGCAATGAATGCTCTCGGTACTGTATATACTTTGCGATTAATGCTCTCTGTACTGTATATACTTTGCGATTAATGCTCTCTGCACTGTAGATACTTTGCGATTAATGCTCTCTGTACTGCAGAAACTTTGCGATTAATGCTCTCTGTACTGTATATACTTTGCGATTAATGCTCTCTGTACTGTAGAAACTGTGTGATGAATGCACTCTGTACTGTATATTCTTTGCGATTAATGCTCTCTG
>JAGFPH010000006.1:2138215-2172362 GCA_018207615.1 Philaenus spumarius
TTGGCGATTAATGCTCTCTGTACTGTAGATACTTTGCGATTAATGCTCTTTGCACTGCAGAAACTTTGCAATTAATGCTCTCTGTACTGTATACACTTTGCGATTAATGCTCTCTGTACTGTATACACTTTGCGATTAACGCTCTCTGTACTGTAGATACTTTGCGATTACAATTCGATGAGTCATAAAATATCGATCATAATGTGCTTGAAATCAACAATGCTGAGATATACAGATAAGGGTAAGTCCCGTATTCATTAAAATATTTCAGATTCTAGTTGGCATAAAAAGTCGGTGGACCCAATATGAATGCAAAGCATTTAACTTGAGCAGATTACAGGGAATGCGAACAAATATAAATACAAAACATAGAAAAGTGTTTCAATATCATACAAAATCTCTTTAATTTAACAAAAACAGAATATTTACATTTTACCAGACTTCACTTAGCTTTATTTCATTATTTGTCTTCCGAAAAGCAAAGACCATTTTACTAAACCTTTTTTAGTTAATCCCTGACGTCCTTTGTAAATCCCTTTTTATGTGAAAAACTGTTGATGTCATAGTAACCTGGTAAAGTATAGAACACACAATGTTCTTAAAAGTAAAAATTAACAGCGTTTAAATACGATCAAAACTAGTTACCAAAAATAAAATGTGTACGCAGTTAACAAAAAAACAAACGCTTAAAAAGTTATGACTAAAATAAACTAGCTATATAATGAAAAAACAGTAATAGCACCATAAACTTAAAACTAATGAATAAAGAATAGCAAAAACATTATAAAAAAATAATCAGCCTGATGTTCTATCGAGTTGGTAACTAATCTTTTATGAAATTATAATTAGCAACATTAACAATAAATCTTTTGCGGATGAAGAACAAAAAGGGTGAACATTGTATTGCAATAACCTGCCATAAATATTTCACACTGAAGTGAAGATGTAAAAAATATATGTGATGCCAGTACAAATGTATTTACACATGTTTTGTTTAGGCGTTGTAAAGTAATATGTATGTTTCTCTCTGCACGTCAATTCAATCCTAATAGATGCAACTAGTCTGCACTCCGTGTTTAAAAAGAAAGTATTCTAATAACCCACTGTGTAGAAATATATAATTTAAGGGTCAGTTAAAAGTTTATAAATAATTGGACGAACTAATTCCTATAAAATTACTATTATGAACTAGTAAAGAAATAAGCCTGTGAAATGGATTGAAACAAAATACTTTTAGCAGTTGCATTGCTCGTGATCACCATTGAGGGTAAACATATTCAGGAAATTAACTAATGTGCTACTAAGATTGTTACTCAAAACTGTTTTATCACATTTATCTTAAACACATTAGGAAATTTCCACATTATTTATTGATCACTTTGAACATAAAAACTGTGTTTCTCTAAAGAATTTCTGATAGATCACCGAAAAAGTTAGTTAACTGAAGTTATTAGAAAATTATACAGAAAAAAATAAGATTACTATTCCTAAATTTGGAAGCGTAAAAGCTTTCCCCTAAGATTTAATCAGTTTCCCAACCATAGAACTGATTGATTAAGAAGACAAAATATAATTAACCCCGCATATTCCAAGATGCCCAAAGTACTGTATCAGGAATTGGAATACAGCCATATTATTCACTTAATCTCTCCAGACAGGATCCGTATTGAATCAGACTGAATCAATCGACCAGAACAACAATTTGGTTCGGAACTGCAGCATTATACATATGGCAGTAAAACATTTATTGAACATTAACTGGCATTTACAGTGGGTACTTTTGTCATACATCGCATGATTAGCATTTGAATTGTTTACTGTTTTAGGCTGCCAAACCGATTCAATAAGTAAATCAATATTTCGAAAAAACATTATATTTTCCTGGGCTTAAAACAGTTTAAGTTTAATTAGTAATCGATCAGTTACAATTTATTGTGTATACGTTTATTACTGTGTGTCCTTTTTAGTGGAATTTAGCCTATATAACTGTTACAAACTAAAACAGGATTGTCAGTGTTCGATTTACCATCAATCCTTGAACAGTAGACAACTCGATAGGAATCAAGTTTAACCCTCAATGGTGACAGGTTGTTTCAGCGAGTATGGTATAATTTATATTCGAATGTAGTTCATTGTTATAATGTCTGATTGAATCCACGCAGAGGTATCAAGTTGGCTGTTGTTTGGTGAGTCATGTCCAGCCCATAAATTGATAATTGTGGACAAATTAGGCTGAAGAACCTGCACAATTCACAACCCGAATTGGCCCTCTGGTTAGTTTGTATGGGTTAGAATATAGTGAATCAAGTAAAATAATGACTAATTAGTTTATTACGTAAATAATATTTGAAAAAGCTGCTTCAAAGGAGTGTGGCTATCAGTTGCCATTGTTTAAGTAACAAGATCAGCTAGCTTAATTGGTTACAATGGGGTATAAATTAGTAATGTTTACATATGTTGATTATTATGTGATGAAGTATATGTCCTCCACGATCCGTATGTTATATTGTTGAATATTTTGTAGAACTTAATTGTAATTTGTTTATAACAATTAAACTACAAACTATTTAAATAATTCTAATAAAATATTAAATAATGTGTAAAGAATGTTTTCAATGCATGTTGAATCTGATCTCACAATTGCGACATATATAGATAGTTAATTTTAAAATAAAATAAATAACTTTTGCTCAATGTAATAAACATTCTCAACAATAAAAAAATTCTCTGTGAATGAGTACACTCTAGTAAAGGTAAGTATTCTCCTAGAAAGCCGTACTTGCTCCTTTCCTCCGCACATATATTTTATAATTTCCTTTTAATAAAAATGTTATTTTTTTTAATTTTGTTGAATAATAACCTCAAAACTAAAATATTAAATATTATTAAATAATTATCTAAATCAAATTATAACATGTATGATAAAAAAATACAAAATAAATAAATATATACAAATTCTGTTTTAGGATTACTTCTAAACAAAACACCTAACCTAAAATTAGTAGCAAATGGTTTGAAAGAATGAAAACAACTGTTAGTAGAAATGCCACTAAGAAATAGCCAACACGAAAGTTTAAAGATATTGGAGTAAACATCTAACACTGAATATTTTTCATTATCTAAAATGTATTTCAAATGGAAAAATAAAACTTTTCCACAATTAAAGGCCTTCTTATTTTTTTAAATTTGTTGTAAATTTCATTATTTTTCCTAAATTTTGAGGTCATTTCATTTAGATTAATAATATGTACAATTTCACAAAACGATTCAAATTTCATTTGTGGTTTGTTTAGGCATTCCATTGGACAATTGTTGATTTTCAGAAAAAACCTTATTTACTTGTTTTATAATTTATTTTACAGAAGAAAAGTTTATAAATGGCCCTTTATGGTGATTCTACTATATTTTCAAGAAAGCTTTATTATGGTGTAGTAACATAATGACAAAGTGCAATCGAGTTTAGAATATTTGCACAGAATGAAACAACAGTGAAAGAGGAAACAAATATTGTGCCCATGCTAACAATAATTGGATTTTTGTATTTGGATTTCTATTGTTCACTTAGTTTTATTGTACGTATAAATGTAATCGTGTTCTTTGTAGTTTTACTTTTATATGATTCATTATACAATTGTGTTGCTTGTACTTTGAAACGTATGTGTCATGAATGCAAAAAATAAGATTTTTAGGTCTTTCATAATTGTCTAAAATTAAAATCGTTCCTACATAGTTCTAGATATAATGATAAATTTAATTAATAATTAAAATTATTTTTTCAAAAATGTGTTTCGCATTCTGATGTATTTGAGGTTGCAAAAAGGATATTTACTAGCGCATTAGTTGTTTTCGGTGATTTGTCATCATTTATGTATTGTAAACAAGGCGATTTCAGACGATATATCAACTTACGATACTAAGAGGAAAGTTAAAATTTAAAAATAAAACTACATTAAAAACAATAACCTATGTGGATATAGCCATTGTATTTGGATAATGATTCATGATCTATGATATAGCTAACTAGGATCATCGCTAGAAGCTTTGTTTGTCCCAATTTACTTTAATTCATTTCCAACTTTTTTGAATAGAAATAAACATAGAATATGAATTAAGCATGTTATATTTATAACATCTTGTCTACGATATGAACAATAACCACGAAAGATAAATTACAGTGTTGCTAGATCTATTAACGATAATCACGAAAGTAAAAACATTGGATTTTTAGGTTAGTTAAAGCATAATTACTAGATTGTAGCTTGCTATTTAGCCACTTTACTAAATATAAAGAAACCATAATCATTATTAGAAATCAATTTTTAAACAGAAAATGATATGTAGGTAGAATTTTGCATCCAACTGGAAGATATCTTAATTTAAATGGTAGAAATTAGAGATAGCATGTTAGAGTATGAGAAATTACTCTAAAATAGATTTTATACAGATTGTTTACTGTTTAGTGTAATTGGAGCTTTGGTATATTTCCAAAACCTATATTTTTAATTTCTAATTAATATCCTAAAAGTACGTAATTTTAGTTACCGAAAACACATTGCAATTGTAAAGTTGTACTAAAAAGGATTTAATGCGAAGGAAACATTTCGTTGTACTTCAGATACAGACACATGCAAATTCCTTTAAAACATAGTTACCCAGGAACCCTCACTATTCCTAAAATTGCATCATACATAACGTATAATAGTTGTTAGTAAATTATACAATTTCAGATCTTTGGATCAGGCAAACAAATAAAAATAAAATAAGCATAAAGTAATGTTTGGCTCTTTTAATTTGTATTAGTATTTGATTAGCATTCGATTTCATCCATACCATCCACAGTTAGTTTAATGGAAATTTGTTATTGTACTTTACCAAAACAACGGATTTTCTCTTATCATTATGCAGTAACTTGTTGGTTACCTAAGGACAGAAAACAAACAAAAATTTAGGTATTTTAGAAGTAAAAAGTAATCAATGTATCACAATATTGTTAGTAACATGCTGCAACCAAGTAATCATGGCAACGAATAAAACCATAATGTATATTTGAATTATTAGTGGTACAGTAAAGTTATGAATTGCATAACATACGAATTTGTCAGGTTAATTGTAGAGGTGGTTAATTGAAACGTGGAAGTATTGGGACTTAATGTGTTTTATAAACATCACCCAATCAATAGTCACTTCATTCTTGAATGGTTAATGTCCTTTAATAATATTTAAAGTATTTAATAAATGCAAAATAAAGTCGACACAGATAATTACGCCTTAATAAATATTAGTTTTACGATTAAAACTTCCTCGGAACTTTTTAACTATCGTTTTACAGTTTGTTATAAAATAATGAATGCAGATTGACTCAATAATATAATAACTACTATGTACAGTCGTTATAGCTAATAAAAATGCAAAACAAATTAAACTTTTCTTAATAAAATATTTCAAATAATAATAGTTCAAAAATAAATTTACGTATTTTCGAAAATACGCTGCCAATTTTGATTATTCTTTTGTAATTAAATTTAATGCATATGCTTGCAAAAAGTATTGACATTATTTACTAGAAAAATAAATAATAATTCGTTAGAAGCGCCTCACAAATCTAATAGTAATCTAGAAAATGTGAATGTATGGATACTGATAGTTTAATTTTACTTAATTATTATACTAATTATTTAATAATTTCACTCAATTATGACTTACTAAAATTTAATAACGTATTACTTAAAAAAGTAATACGTTTCAGACTTGTTTTTAACCCAAAAAGCCGCCCATCACGTTTTCATTTAGATCTCCAAAGTAGTAGTTCGATATTCAAGTAGTTATTAGCATTCAAGTATAATGGGGTATTATTTTTCTCCACAGATACGAGAAAGAACTCTACAATAACTTAAGCAGTTTATAATTTATAATAACTTTATAATAAATAGTCTCGGTCAAAGATCTTAAGCATTCATTTTAATCAAAGCAGTAAACATAACCTTACAGTATAATTCAAGCTAGGGTTTGTAATAAATTGTTAAACGTAATCAAATTATATAAATGTACATGAGTATCCCTAGTATGTTTGTATTCTCTGATAGCATCAACTTAAAGCCTAACCTGGAAGTTGAAAACATAATCTTAAAGTGGTTCATGTAGTTGCATCATTTTTGTCGACGCATTAGCTGATCGACGAAGAACTGCTACGTGTTTGAATCGCGGTTTATTATTAATAGCTCTTTGTTTATATGCTTTGTAAGTGACTTTAAAATTATAGCTATTTTCTACTCTGATATTATTCAAATGGGAAAATAACGCTTAAATATTTATTGATTTATAAAAAAAAACTATTTTATAAATAAAAACAAAAATATATGTGTGCACCTTTTGCTTTAAGGTACACGTTCTTGCTAAATTTGAACTTCTAAGCATTATAGTTACTGAAATAGAAAATGTTTCAAAGTACAGAGGAACTGTACGTTATCATAGTGAAAATGATCTAAGACGATGCTAATCGGGTTTTGTGTGTGCATTATTATAACGGTTGCCATGGTAACCAATTGTGTAAGTAAATTTCCAGTTTGTTTCATGTTGGCTAATTTGAAACAAGCCTTTGAAGTTATCTAATTTGAATTAGTATAGTTTTGTTTTAATAAAAATATTTGTTATTTGTTAGAACCATTTTTATTGATTTTTGTTTTAAAATTATTTAAATTTTTTCTAGCAAATCCTATATAACTTTTGATTAGTTGTATCGTGAGAGACTCCGTGACTAAACCTCTCACTACAAGCTTCTCAGGAAGTGTTTAATCCAGGATTTTTGCTGTCCGACTCTTAATCCCCCCAAAATAAGATTATTTGACGCGGAAACATCCCTTTATATACGGCCGTGACAGCTGTACCGTGGATTTGCTTCTTGCTTACTGTGTGTCGTATTAACTTTATGTCTGCTTTGTTTTATCGTTCTCCCCTATAGTTCCTCACATTCTTTACTCTATTACTTGAAATAGGATTCCTCTCGTGTTCTATTGTTAGGTTATTTGCTGTTGTTTAACTTTACTACATACCCTGGTTTTACTTTAATTTTACAATGCAAATATGAATAAGCATTTTAATATTTAAAACAAATTGTTTGGTATTGCTGGATGGGATTCTGATTTTTATTTTACTTGCCTGCCCTTTGACAGGGAAGTTTGATTAGTTTAAGTCTAGTTTTCTTTTATTATTGGTTGTTTATAAAAATATCCATATTCTTCTAGTTTTTAGACATGTGATGTCAAGGTTTTCGCTTCTACTGTACTGTACTCACGAGTGTGGACTTGGAAAGAACGCAACCCGCATGGCACATTGCATTGGTTTTGCCCTGTCACTTATTTCAAATGCAGAGGAGATCCACTAGGATTTGAAAGTCGGCATTTTTGAGAAATCGGAGGGTTGATAGTTCCGCGAAACATATTAGTGACATGGCTAGTACGGTGTCGTGCCATCTCGTCCAAGTGCCATCTTGTCCAAGTGCTATCTCGTCCAAATTCCACGAACGTAGGGCGGGGGGGTTAATTCTCTACCTGCCAACTAGTGCCATCTTGTCCAAAACCCTATGCTATTGTTTACTTGACAGGTCTACAAAAACTATTGGAACGTTTAATTCTTTTTAGTAAGGGTCTTCTATACATTGCGTAAAACAGCAATGTATTTGTTTACTTTAGCGTGTCAATCGAAACTACTTTAAAAACACAAACCTTAACTTTATTCTTTATAAATATAGTATTTATACACTTCACTGATGCCGGGAAAGCAATATTTAACCATCTTCATACCTTGCGTAAAACAGCAAAAACATGCACTTCGTACTAACGCGTAAAAAAAGGACAAATAGGGGAAGGTTTATTAGTTTTAGTTTAATTTTTGTCACATTTATGTTTTCCACATTTTATGTACGAGGCATGTATTTCTACGATCAACTATATACCCGCTAGAATAAAATTTAACACATGTATTAACAGAGTATATATACACATTCTGTGAAAAAATAATCAAGATACGGTAAAATTTAATTACTTTATAATAAAAAAACTAAATTAAATAACACAGAAGATTCAATATTGGAGCTAAATCAATAGCTGGTACTACATTTAAAAAAACATTTATTTATAAAATAATTAAATAAATATTAAAGTATCTTGAGGATTTTTTCACAGAATGTGTGCATATACTCTATTAATATGTGTGTTAAACTTTATTCAAATCCATTAATTAGTTTATTAGAAATGTATCTTTTTACTTTACGAGACGAAACAATCGATTATTTGAATGTTTACTATACGCGTTAATAACTTGCTTAATTATTAACGAATCTTTATGAAATTTATTACATTTTTATATAGTTATTTAGAATATATGTGTAAAGTTTGAACCAAATTAATTAAAATTATAAGTTTTCGAAAAAGAAATGTAATAAATAAATATTGCAACACTTCTTTTCATTTTTCTTCGTATACCGGAAACCGTTATATAAAAGACTAGGTTGGCCTCTTATGATGGTCGAAAACTCCATATTCCTACAAATGTTTACATCTCCCAATCAAGTATACAAATGAGGTTTAAATTGGCTGTGTCCATATGTAAACAAAGGGGTGGGAGACCGGTGAGGGTGCTAGGCGAGGGCGCACAACCACAGGCTACCTGCGTTGCCTTCCTCAACCCTTGTCAAGTTTTCTCTTGGACGAGATGACACTAGTTAGTGTGTTTATTCAACTGTAAAACTGAGCTGGACGAGATGACACTCTTTTCTATAAAATAGGGTGTTGGACGAGATAGCACTTGGACGAGATGGCACTACATCGCTAGTACAGCCGTGGCAAACGGCACCAGCCTTAGCGTCTGTAAATCTCAGGTCCACGCTCGTGAGAACTACACAGTATTTAACGCTCTATACCAATAATTTTATTAATTATTGTTTTGGACCAACGTCAATTATTGACAATGTCGTTATTAAAAGACCGAAAGTCCCTTGAATTTCATCCAGGCGCAGTTTTGTTTTTTCACTTGTCCATTTTTAAAACTAGGAATTTTCAAATATTTTAATAATAACGTGAATTAACTCTGTTCCTAAAAGTATTGGTAGAGCGTTCTGAAACACTCTATATACATAAATAATGGTCCGAAAACTAAGGCCTGTTTCACACCTACCCGGCCGTCGTGTAGGTGTGAAACAGGCCTAATACTAGTAAATTTGTTTACAGAAATTGAATATGAATTTAATATAGTTATTTACAATTTTATTGAGCCTATATTAACTTAACATACACATGTACAACTTAACAAAGTATGCTAACATCTTAGTAATATGATTTTAGCATCAAAACACCACATTAACAAAATAATGCTTTATACAGGGATGCAATAAAACAGTTTATTTGACGGCAAAAATAAACAGTGAAAACTTTCAAACAATTTCATGAACAAAATTTACCCTAACCTTAAATAACTGTTAGAATTAGAAAACAAAGCCAGTCTACTCGACAAGCTGAAGCATAGAAAAAACTACCTGAAATAACACCTGAACAGAAATACATCGAGTTTTAAAACAAATTAAATCATTCTTTTAAAAACGCAACAGCTAAAATTAACGTTACATTTACTTACAAAGCAATACAAAATCTCGGGACAATTATAATAACTGACTACTGTAATAAGGAAAACGGGCATCTGTAAAATAACCTGTCAAGAATGTCCAAGCTTTTACATTCGAAAACAAGACGAAATTTCAACAAAAACAAGTTTTTTAAGAATATTTTCCATGTAATCGACTAAATGACAAAAAAAAATACAGTTACATAGAACAAATAATCACTAACTCGCACGAATACACGAATTTTAAGAAAAATAGAGTGATAAAACAAGATGCGTGTTATCATCATTAATTACACGCATAATAACTTTGTGCAATAAAATTGTCACAGCAAATGTAGGCCTACATTAGTTATTTCTTAGTCATTGTCTCAATAGTATAATAAACAACCATTAATATATACGCATACGTTTGAAAGTACGCCTCATGAACCATAATTTCTAATAAATGATCAACTTTATTATTCGATGTAGCCAGTAAGGCAGAAATGATTGAACAAAGTAGAAAAAACAGCAAACCTAGTTAGCGACAAGGATGCCAGACTAGATCATCCTAGACGGTGTAAAGTTCATGTCATTCGTAATAAATTGCTTTTAGACCTATAAGTTGTTACTTCTTTACAGCCTCCAAATGAAGTAAAATTAGTACTAAAAAAGTGTTTTTGTTTTTAAACAGTAAATTAAATTTAAGGAAAAAAGGATTATTAACTATAAAATAAAACCACTTTATTTAAACTAAAACATAGTTAATTAGTGTTACATAGAATAAAACTTGAACACGTGTTTTCACAAACAATACATTTATAAACTCAAACGCGTTTTAATTTGATTATTGTAGAGCTCGTGCATAGCTGAATATGTCGACGTTGTCGTTGAAATGCGTTTGAGTTATTAAACGTATTAGCCTACTATTTGAGAGAATCTGCAACAAATTTATTTACTCGCTAGAGAATCTGAGTTCAAGTTTAATTATAACAAGTAGTTCAACTTATAACAAACTCAATAAATTAAGTTAACGGTTATGGGTAAGGATTTGTATATTTCATGAAGATCTGATAATATGATTTATTTAAATTACTCGTACATTGTATTAATAATTATAGTAACGTAATTTTATAATATTGTGTTTTATTAACTCTGTTATACATTTTACGTAATAACATTTTATAATATAGAAAACTACTAAACGATGTTTTCCCATAGCTTCTTAGTACTAAAGTACATCATTAACCATGATCATTGATACTCAATGGATCATCTCAAGAAGTTTGTAAAAGTATTCCGTCTCTGTATCATTCAATATAGTGTTTTATAGCACCTTCTGTATCCTTAATGATCGATATGTGTACTTAAACAAACTTGTGTTACTATGGCTTTAGACAATCATGATTGCTTTTTATACCGTACTAGAGGGCTCCGCCCCTTCTCGCTACGTTCACCCCCACGGTGAAGCAAACGCAAACTTATTTATTTAATACTATGATATTTTCATGGAAATGAAGATGGATTAGTGCACATTTATTAAATTTTTATATAGAAGAGATGACATTTTCAAATGATAAAATATGATACGGTAAAGTAGTATTTCAAACTGGCGAAGTAGGACTAATAAAGAGTTTGCTATTACTCAGTTTAAAAAACAGTTATTTGTGAAGAGTAATTAAATGGTTCTAAATTTGCCAATTTTGTTGCTGTTGTTCAACAAACTTGTGTTCGTTCAGTATAGACCTCACTTAAACTTGTGTTTAGCCTGTGATAAAAATCAGCACTTAGAGATACCCTCCATTTTATTTTACGTATTAGTGACTGTGCCTTGTGTGAATATATATGAGTAAAATTTTAATGTACGACGATCTATCCAGAGTAAATATGCCCTGGTGATGGAGTTACGGCTCCGAAACATGTCGTCACTATACCATGACAAGAAATCACCACGATGGACCTTATTAAGGTAATACAATTACTATTTCAGATTGTTGTTTGAACAAGGTGTGTATTTATACATTCACTTAGCACGTATATAATATATAACGGTAAATGATTTCTAAGGGGAACTTCTTTAGTAATAAAATATAGAAGAATATCGGATATCGACAGCTTTCTAAAAAACCTGTACTGGATGGGCTGGATAGAAATTTCTATCAAAAGTGTACAATAAAACAAATATTTTAAGTATATAATGAAGAAAAATTATCTGTAGCAAGAATTAACTATTGACATAATACAAGAACAAAATTATTTTTCTGACATACCTGCAACCGAGTGTCGACAATGGAGAATTACCCAATTTCTTGAAATTTTACATTAGGGATTTTTAATGGACGCCGTTTAACATGCCGGTGAAATTATTACACAACATTTTTCAAACATCAGGTGAAGGCCGTAGTAATATATTTGTTCTATAATTACAATAAGTAAAATATTAAGGCCTACTTTCTTTTTTAATTTCACGTTCCTCTTGATTTATATTTTTACATGAGTATAAAATAAAATTGCCCGTTAAATGAAATCAACTTTCAAAATGTAATAAGTAAATTACAAAACATAGAGTTTATTTTAACTTCTTACAGTTTACTATACAAACTAAATTTAAAAAAAGTTTTGTCAACTATAAACATTTTTCCTTGAAATTTGCAGTAAAATAACTTAATTAATTTAAATATGTTTTGATCATTAGTATAGTGATACAATCTTTATTTAATTGAAGAATTAAATGCAAATGAATTTTATCAAACACTTAGAGAGGAAAACGAAACGTGTATCAACAGAGTAAGTACTGCTTTTACTCTTTTTAATGTTCTCTTTCATCCCCAGTGGTAAATTCTCTTCTAGCGATACAATTTTCCTTAAATCCAACGTTAGAAGTCACATTTTCAATTTAAATAATGCACAAAGTAAACTTATAACACTGAAAGTAACCTGTTCAAAAATTCTCGACCAGAAAGTACTTAACTAAATTCTCCGCTTGTCAGTCAACTCCCGGGAGAGAGTGTGTTTACCCGCCCGGTAATGTTAAACTCCAGGATCGATCCAGTTGATCTAAACTGGCAAATCACATCACGTTTTATAGGATGAGTTTTAAAAGAAGAGAAGCGCGCATATAATAAAAACTTGTGAAAACTAATAATATTGAACTGTATTTTACGTAATTGGCTTTACTGATATACGGCATGCAAGACACACAAACTGTGATTACTTCTCAAACTGTTTTGTCATTGTGAATCTGCTCATCCCCGTTAAATTGGTCACTAGGTCATTTTACGATATCGAGACTCAGTAGTATCAATGACTACATTACAGTATATCAATAAGACTAAAAGTGCCCACGTTAAAAAATTAGACCAGGGAAGCAGGTATAAAAGTGTGTCTACGCCATCGGCCTTTACGATTCGACCTTCACGGTCGCATGGCAGTCGGACCTCTCTGTCTCTACCCTTTTTTCCGTCCTTGTCACACCTGCGAGCTCCTAGCGACTGATGACGCAAACTCACTTTTATATCAGTACTTTCCTGGTCTGAATCCTACTCATTTAAACTGTTCGTCTTATTGGTATGTAGCATTGGTATTGCATGTATTTTTTCTTGTTTTTCGTCAGTCATATCATTTTTATTCTTTTCTGTGCCTACAGAAGATCTCCTTCAAAAACATTTATTCGTATAAACATTGCAAGTGAACATCCAAATCAGTTTTTATTTCAACCAACAATACTATAGACAAAGAAAGCGGGATTCTCTAAAGACATATAGTAACACATGTGGATAAGAAGGATAAAGAAGGCGGCTACGTCCTATAAAACAATCTATACTGAATGGTACAGAGACGGAACAACTCTACAAAATTCTTGGGCTGATCCCTTGAATATTGATGAGCGTGTATAAAAGCTGGTTTCTTTCTACGTAGTACTAGTAAGATCTGCATAATTATAAACTTGTTTCGATATTTGTCATCATTCGTGTGTGAAGAAAAAAGTACACTTAATTTCTATAGTGTAAATAAATTTTCATAAACATGTTAAATAATAAAGCTAATACATATTACATAAACTTAACAGAAAACATAACCTAGAGGCCTTTGTTTGTCATCTAACCTAAAACAATACAAATTAACAATAAGGAGGGAACTAGAAGTGGAATACTAGAGGCGATATGTTGTTAACTAAAACTTAAGAACTAAATAGAACCAGAAAGAGATGAAGCACTACCACCAGACAGAGACTCCCAACAAATGACAGATGACCAAGACAGCAAGGATATCTTTTAAGAAGAAATACAGGACTGCCGTTCTGAAGCAGGGCCAAATTTTGTAACTACTAACCCTTTAGTTCAATACACCTTCTCCAGAACTGTTTATGTATTTTGTTGTTATTTGCGCTAAGAAATAGATATATCGTAAGTCTAGTTTTATTGTTTTACAGCATCTCCTACTTGGTATGTTTGATTCGTATTTTAAAGTCAACTGTTAAATAAATATTTTCTGTAGGTATACATAAGTAAGTATGCATCATTTGATTTATTTTGAGATTTTGTAATTTGCCACGTCTACTCTTTCAGCCGCCATGATTATTGAATTGGTACTAGCGCAAACTTCCAACTAGAGCATGATGGCTGCGCCATGTTTATTGTTAGCTGAGTTATTTTAGATTTAAATTACTTCAACAGAAACTGTCACTCTTTCGATCGAGTTTGCCTCCTTACACCAGTCATCGATTTTAGAGACCTTTTCACGTCATAATATAATATTCAATGTTTTACTATCCGTATTGTTTTCACTATAATTTACGGATTATTTATAAATGTTTCGTTATTAAATTTGTAAAGTAGACTTAACAAAACACTCTAGACTTAAGGGTTGGTAAGAAAAATAAACAAATAAATAAAATAAATAAACATTGGCAAATCCATCATAATTAAGAAACTAAGATTTCTTTTAATAACTACACATCTTATATATTGGTTAGTTACTAAACACAAGAAGTGTAGAATATAATGTGGATATTGAGCCAGAGAGGAAAACTTGTTGAAGTAATTTATAGTTAAAGGAAGTATATGTATGCAGCGATAGCGCAAAGCAGAAATAAAGATAATACGAAATCCACTAAGCAAGTAGCAAATCCACGAAACGGAATGTTACAGCTGTCGCGGCCATATATAGTAGGATATTTCCGCGTCAAATGATCTTATTTTGGAGAGATTTAGAGTGGGACCGTAAAACTCCAGGTTTAAACACTTCAGTCGCGTTTCTGAATACGGTTTCTGCTTTTTAGTCATGAAATATCACACGAAACAACAAATCAAAGATATAATAGATTTGTTATAAAAAAAGTCACAACCAAAGGTGATATTCATTTAAATTAGGCGTTTAACGTAAATGTTTGTATATGCTACGAAAAAAAATAAACCTAATTTTGAAGAAAGGGAAAAAATCAAAATCAGATAGCAAATAAATTTTTATAT
This sequence comes from Philaenus spumarius, assembly GCA_018207615.1. Classification (NCBI taxonomy): domain Eukaryota; kingdom Metazoa; phylum Arthropoda; class Insecta; order Hemiptera; family Aphrophoridae; genus Philaenus; species Philaenus spumarius. The sequence continues at coordinate 2,153,281 of JAGFPH010000006.1, forward strand.
AGTAAAACAAAATAATTATATTCTAGTTTGACATTTTAAAATATTTGTTTCTTAAAAAGCTCCGAATTATTAGATGGTCTTCATGAAAAAATGTTAATTCTAAAAACTCGTTCATAAATTCGATTACCTTAGCAACCCGATTATAGTTCACAAATAATAGCTGATTAGAAACACCGTACATCATATTAAAATAATCGTAGGTTAGAGATTCAAATTTGTTTTAGAGTAAAAATTACAAAATAGAAATTTACTAAATAGAATTTAACTTTAAACCACTTATGTTAACAACGTACAGTAGCCTCATTTTTGGAGTGTGTCTGAGAGGAGTAGGTAAAACTATAAGAAAGTGAGACGCAATTAGTTACTACGGAGTTGTAACTTTCTTAGTTAAATGTAATTTGAGAACCTAGTTTTCGTGGAATTGGTTGTAAAGCCAAGGCAGCTACGGGGAGAAATATAAGGGATGACCCATTAGGCCTGACACATTCCTAGTCTGAGGATACTGACGGTAATAATACACTTGACAGTGTAGCCTACTACACTAAACTACTACAGCTTGAGTAGTTAATAAAAGTGGACCTGGCATTTAACAAATTAAACTTAGTTTATTTGTATAAAATAAATACTTAAATTTATGACTTAAATGGGTATTATACTAGTTAAACATTTTATAAATTGAATAGATTTTATTTAGGTTAAAAACTCACCATTTAAGAGTTATATACTTTGGAACAAGAAACGTTTATAGACAGTGAAAACACTGCTATTTAAGTTATCTGCAATTAAACAAAATTGTACTAGTTTCTGAAACTTAAATTTTCCTCGGGTATTATAATTTCAAGATTTTATTCAAACATTCCCTCCCGGCAATTTGGTATTACATCACCTGTTTCAATTTTGGTATACCTTTTGAACTCTTTATATCTTGTTATGCATTAATAAATTCACTAGAATGTTAGAAAAGTTAAAATGAAAACTAATTTCTTTAACATGTTTGTCCCTTCTACCACTAGAACAACTCATCCAAGCTATCAACTTACTTGCAACATACAATACCCACTTTAAGGTGACAAATGATGTACTAAAGCTAAGGGTGTTAAATATTCAAGTTGTAAACAAAAGTTGTTATAGATGGAACTATTTATGAAATCTACTGTAGTATAAAATGAAAAATATTATATTATTAAATTTGTAAAGTAGCAATAATAAACACTTTAAAAAATGAGTTTAGAAAATTAGATAATTGAAAAGTAAAATAATAAAATGTTAAATAAAGTGTATAATAAACTAAGTATAGTAGATAAACTATAAATAATAGATTATTTATGTTAGCGAGGACAAATTAAATGTTAGCGTATGAAAGTTAAGAGTGATAATGAAATGTGTTGAAGTAGGAGAGTATGCTAGTATAATAACAAAGTAAAATTCATTAAACATTAAAGTAGGTCAGTAGGTTAAATCGCGATAAATCATGTATATTATGCAGAGTTTGACAATAATAAAAATATTAAAATAAAACAATGGCAAAGTAAGAACAAATATTAAAATATGAGAATAAACAGAATAAAATAATGAAGTAGAAAATATGTAAATGTAGTTGGAAAATAAGAAACAACATAATATTGACATGGGAGAGACATTGATATATGGGAGTAAAAAATAATAACAAATTTAAGTCGAAAAAGAAGTTAATATAGTTGGAAAATAAGAAATAACATAATATTGAAAATGAGAGACTAATAATTCATTATTAATATAGAATTGTAGCAAATAATTTATATCATATTAAGTTGCAGAGTAAGAACAAAATTTTGAAGTAGGGCAGAGTAGGCTAGTGAAATGACAAAGTGAAGAGTGAAAATTATTCAGTTGGAGACTGATAATATAGTAAACAATCATGTTAAGTAGATCGACTGCAAAGTAAGAAATAATATCAAAGTATGAGAGTGAAATTAATAAAAAGTGTAAGTATGAGAATAGGATAACATATTTTTCAAGTAGGAAATAACATAATATTGAAATTGGAGGCTATTAATAAATATTAAATTAATTTGGAAATATAGGCTAGTATTAAATAATGTATTTAATCATGAAATCATACATAATTTGGAGTGTGAGAATAAAAATATAAAGTAGGAAACTATGCCTTACAGAAAGAAGAAATACTACGATATAAAAGTTGAAGAGCGAAAATGAAATAATAAAGTAGTGTGCCAGGATAGTATAATAGAAACTATCTTAAATATTGTTAAAGCAGGAAAGTTAAAACTAGTACAAACGTTAAACTAAGTTTTGTGCAGGGAAAAGTAAACTGATAGCATTATTGCGTGTTTTATTATTTTGTTTTATATTTTATGATTCTATCAGTGACATAGAATTTAATTAAATCGACAACATTCTTGAATATTAAACTACTTCTTTTACCCCTATAGTCCTTCAAAAGCGAAATATATTAATTATATTGACCATTTAAAAACAAATTTTACTGAAATATAATAACCTTGTCGATTTGTTCAAACCTAAATATACAGAACACCACATTTTCTTGTTTGTAGTTTGTTTCTTTTAATCATCTTCCACTTAAGGGATATTTCTACAAATTGCTCTATAGGCAGCCAAATGACCCTCCTTTTGCGAACTGCAATATATTCCACTCCATTAAGAAGCGTTCTCATTTTTGGCAAGCCCTGCTGTTCTGAAAAAACTCCCGGAATCTCTACTTTAAAGTTATATGTACTTTTAGTTATTACTGATTTAAGAGTAGCTTCAAAATAAAATAAGATTTTCTGAAATAGATTTTTTTTTTGTATTGGTAACATAAGAAGCATTTAGCCGTTACAGATACAAATGTTACTAATTCGGATTTATGACTATATTTTTCCTATTTCAAGAAAGGGCGTCATTAAATTAAAAGTGGTTTTGTAATAAAAAAAACTTTCAACTTAACGATAAACTCACTAAAATATAAAACAGAGCCTTTATCTTTGATTCCTTAACGTCTGTCTTAACTCATAGATAAAAAAACCCGTTATACCTCGGTTAGGCCTACCACCGATATCAGGTTTTATAATATACAGACATTTATACAACCATTTAATTTTAAATAATAAGGGGCCAGTCGGTCGATATTGAAATATTTCTAAGTGCACAACGAAGAAAATAATGATCCCGAAATGTATAACCGGTACCATGATGGTTTGGGTTCGAGGCACGCTGTGACCGTTGGTTAGAACAACAGATTCTTTGAGTCAAAGTCATGACCTCACATCACCAAAGTAGGTATTTACTGGCTTAGGAGATTTAAACTTTAAAAACTTAAATAAAAATAAGATATTCATTTAGTTTGGTAAATAACTTTAATAAATGATTCTGTATTTTCGTATAACTTAAACCAACAAAGTTTTATTTCAAAATTGATACAATGCTTTCTCTTTCTTGCTATGGTGCATGAAAAAGATTTGTAACTTTTCTACAAACTGCAAACACATTGATTTATTGATAACGTTTACAATTAGGTCGATGGATAAACTCAATATCGTTTGTAATGTATTATTTGGTTTGAAAGATTTCTCAAAATCCTTTCTACTCTTTAATAAAAATATACAGCAAACCGTCGTTGTTAGAAGCTCACGCTGTGAAGGCATTTTATTTAATATTTGCCGCGTCACAATTTATTGAATCACCTATGCATTATTCATCGGGGTAGTGGGTGGATTAGGCGGCGGAGCGCGGGGATGCGATTTTTCGACGCACATGTTATAGGCGTTGGTGTTATAGCAACTCATTGTTATTCAAGAGATTTTCCAAAATGATTGTATTCCAAGATGTACCCCTAAAGGGTGTAACAACATTGGTGGCTTCGACGTGATCCACCCCTATATTCCGGATGGAGGTTTGAAGTAGCTGAGAGATGGAGTACTGAGTGTTATTCCATTCCCCGACATTTATTAGCCACATGGGCACAAAGTTAGACCCATCAGATAAACAACAAATTATTCCCATTTCACTTATACAAATTATTTTGTTTACAAAGCTTGCGCTCTACCAATTTAGATTAAGTTGTGTTAAAATAAGTTGTTGTGAAATAAAAAATTTACTATGCATAGATACATATGGCGTATTAAAAGAGGTACATGATTATATTCCATTATATAAACGTATCCGAAATGTTTGTTCTGATTGTGATTGACGTTTCAGACTCAATTACCAGAAAGGTACCAAAAACGAAACTCAATTTGGTGAGACGTCACTTTCCGTCTATTTTCACAGACACATGCATCTGACGAATTGGAATTGAACACATTCATAAAACTTAGTTCCCTTCAACTTATCCAAATCCTAAAGGCAACAAACCACTTTAAAAATTTGACTTAAGGGAGAAAATGGTTTTCTTTCTTAATCGAGTATTACGAACTTATCATTTCGTTTATTAAAATTTTTCCGTACCTCCGGTAAAAAATTGAAAACACGATACGAGACAAATTATTTTCAGTATATAAACTAAACTTAGCTATGCCATTGATAGAATTGACGTGCTCTATTTGGTGCGCGAATCTAACTCTAACTTTTCTCTGATTTTAGAGTGTTATCCTCTCACGCGAATACAATCACTGCTTTATCACAGAAACGTTAAGTTTATGTTAGTCTCCCAATGCCATCAATTCTTGAATATCCTACTGTACTACCGGTTTTAACTGTATACCTTCTTTAAATATCAGTTAAACTATTTTATAAATCGACAAATATAAGTGAAGGACTGAAATAATAAGACTGATATCCTGATGACGATGCACTACCGTTGAAACCAGCAGTCCAATAGGATGTGCAAGAATTGTTGGCGTTAGGGAATTGTCAACATGAAATAGTCGATTTAATTAAAACTCTGATCTTATAATACTATGTTTAAATTATATTTAGTTCCTCCGTTTCTTTTATAATGTATGTTGCCCGCATTTTTTATGGTAGGGATTATTATGGTTAGACTGTTTATTTTCAAGTTCATAACAGAGTATTTCGTTTATGTCATTTTTATCGATTCTTCCTTCGTTATAAACACGCACGTGCATTACCTTCTAGCAAAAATATAAAGGTGTTTTGTATCCACTTTACAATTGTTTATCATAGCGGTTTTTAAACCGCAGTAAAAAACAAGCATAAGTTAACATACAGATGTATAGTAAAATATTCCGAAAGATTCATATTGTTATGTATAATGTTTAAGGCTCCGAGGGCAAGCTTATGAACAGTTCTACACAATTCTACACAAATATATAGAACGGGAATCACAAATATGCATCACGTTTGAGTTAAAAATAATAATTCTGTTTGCCACCTCGAACAGCTTCAAATATAGTAGAAAACTTGTTCACTCCTACTAGTCTTTATCTCAATTGTAACTGGAGTAGCAAGAGGCAGTGAGTTAGTTTACAGAGTTTGGCGAATCACTTTTAGCATGAAAATTTGGCTCTCAAGCCAAAATTTCTCTGAGATGAAAAGTTGTCCATATGTTATATTTATATAAAACGAGATATATAAAACAAACACGTATATAATTTGAATGATTAAATAAACTGGAACATAGTATATAAATTAATAAACACAACATTAATTAATAATTATTCTAAAAGTATTTCACTAGCGCCTACTTATAATGCTAGGCTTATACTTTTTGTTCCAAGTTGTCCATAAATGCAAACATCCCTCCAGCTTTATTTGCTCGGGGATAAAACAACATCGTCTTATGTTTGGAGGTTATTTATTCTGTTGGAGAAACATGAGAATTTCAATCCCTTAGGAAACACAGCTCGCTAATAGGGACAAATATCGTTAGGCTGGTAGTGTTTGTAGAACGTTATACTTCAACTAAATAAAATCTACGAATTTCTGATATTTCAGGAAATGGGAGAGGTTGCATAGGCAAAATAAAACGGGGACAATTCAGATAAATCGTGTTATTATTTGGTTTTATGTGTTGTCGGGGATTTTACCGATCTGGAGATAAACAATTGTTTCGTTCCAAAATCTCGTAAAAAAGCTAGTCTCGTGCCTACAAATTTAAATGTAAATAACATCAAGGTTTAAACAAATTGTGTATTTATTTGGCAAATTAGTGGATACAAACTTTCTCGTACCTTACTGATCTGTATTAGAAAAGGAGAGATATGTATGGTTAGAAATATTTATTTCAAAAACTGCATATACGGTCGCAGAGAAGCTGTTACTTTATAATATTTATAAAATGAGTTTTAAATGAACGATTCATCGACGATTTACTGCCTACGATTGATTCTGCTTTAATCCGTTAAAGATACGTAATAAAGAATAACCTGACAATCGTTTCGTACAGCAAAAACTTACAAAAATTGTATTATTAACTAAGCAACAAGACATCATATTTGATACAATAATACTTGAGAACACGTTTCAACGACAATGTCGTCATCTTCAGTGATGAACGAGATACACTAATTACACTATAACTAAAATAACTGTTAGGTTTTAGGCAGTGTTTCATGCCTCTTATTTATACACAACTAAAAGGACGCGGCTTAAACAATCGTTAAAATAGTAAGTTGATGAAAAAATGGTAATAGTAAAGGCAGTTATAGTGAATTTTTGTTGTTTCAAACAAATCTTCCCCATTTTTACTCAGTGGTATGACTTTCTTCATTAAAGAACTCAACTGAAATTTTTCATATATATAATTTATGCATCAGCCTGGAAAAATGTGTATAAATTATTAGCACTAGTGTTGATAAAAAGAGATATAGATATATATGAATTAAGATAGTTGTATAAATAATACTGGATATCGCGTAAGTATGCTGTCAAATTTAGGAAAATGTTTTTTGGGTCAAGATGAAGAAAAGTACTATATATTTTCCTAAAATGTTTTATTTTACAAATATTAACATATTAAAAAAAAAAGGTTTCTCTAGAACCTATTGACTGAGTTGATCCAGAGATCCAGGCTTTACATGCTTTGGGATCCAGGTCACCGTTATCCCAATCCAAGTGTTTTTTTCATAGTAACTCGTCATTTTACTGAATACATCAGAGTATACAATAATCTGTTTGCATCTGATGGTGTTAGTGAGCTAAGCGATCAGAGCCCTTTAGTGTTTAAATTCTTTAACGTTTCCCCACAAACATTTATGTATAAATCTCAAAAACAAAATCTACTAATTTAATTATCCACCTGGTATCGGGTGAAGGCTAGTTTTAAAAAGAAATTCCATTTAGTTCTAAAGATAATCACCTCCACAATCAAATCTTTAGCTAACAGACCGAATAGCACCCCCCCCCCCCCCCCTTTAAGTATCCGATTCCGTCGGCCAGTCACGGCACCAAAAGAGGGTTTTCCAATTTTTCAAATGACCTCACATTCCACTTGACCAGATCCCGAACCAGATTACGTTCGCGGTTTAAGTCTTTTATTCAATTAAGTACACTCAACCTCTTCTTCGCATCAAGGCTGAACAAAACTCATTACGCCGTCCATTCAACGAACTGGAGGAGAGATTGGAAATTGGTGTCGGCCATTATAGTCGACGTTTTGAGAAAATCTTATAAAAACTCCATTGAAATTTTTATGTAATAAGATAGATTCTTATTCTAAACATAAGCACTTTAATTCTTATTGTTGTTCTTAAGCGATTTAAATATTTGTGTTTGCAGAAAATGGTATTGTGACTTGTTTTTTTTTTTTATCAAGGGCAATGGTATTGGGTATGGACAATTTAAATATTCCAGTAATTTGCGCCTCCAGTTTTACAGTGGAATCTTAATAATAAAAACGAATTGCACTTACTATTACTAAACTGTTCATTTTAACAGTAACAATAGAACACTTACTAGAGCTTTACTGTGGCACAATTTTTATTTTTCCAGAATAAAATATTACTAAAATAATTTTGGAGTATCACTATTCATCCAAGTGACATTTGAAACTATCGATTTGACCCTAATAAAATTAGTTTTCGAATGATTTCACATATCATCAATTTCCTATCCTATTCAAATGGGTGTTATTGGTGTTTTACCCAAAAATACTTTTTCCAGATATCGATTCACATGTGTAACAGTTTGGTTGTAAGACCTAAGCGTTTTCAAGTACAATACATTAATACAGACACCAAATTTTTAAATGTATATTATTGCTTAACCTAACCTAAAAAAGCTGTATTACTAAGTTGATATGGTAAGTAAAATGCATTCAAGAACGTGTGTTGGTTCAGGTCTAACCTAAAACTGTACTGTTAAGTTTTTGATCCAAACCACCTGTTTTACCTGTTAGAGCTGGGAGTATACCTCCAGATTTTCGCCATTTCTACCCTGTAAAATGAATATTGTGTAAAAACCTTTCTTACTAAGCGTCTATGTCTCCGTAATAATATACGGTTAAAACTTTCCAATTTTTATCTTCAGTAGTTTTTGCTTTACGTTAGTTCTATATTAATAAATCAGCCGTTAAAAAATAACGTGTTCACCTATTTTTACTGTCTAGTGGTCAATCACTCGTGCTTTATTTATTGCACCTAGTATATCCCTGAAGATGCCGACTTGGTCATTAAAACGCGTTTCAGTAAATAAACTTATTATTTGAGAGAATCTGGACTCAAGTTTTATTCTATAAATTTTAGCTTAGTTCGAACTTTCTGTGAAAAACTACATCTCGCTTCCTCACGTACGTTGGCAGAAATTAATTTTACCCGAAAGGGTCCACTCGGACCACATGAGATGATCTAGCTTCGTTAAAGATTGGAGAACCAGTCCAGCTGAGTAGCGATCGTGTGTTTCAGTTTATTAGGCTACATTTAATAACTTTTTTAAACCAAGAACCATTTAACTATGTACTAATCTCTTATATGTATTAGGGGATTATTCTTTTTAACGGCAGTGCTCGTAATGTCCAAATTGATTTATATAATTGCTTTTAATCACGCCAGTTGTCGGAGATCTATGGCCTGTTCCGTGTCAACCGTCAGTTAGCCCAGTATTATAAGATATGATCGTTTATTAATTTAATATCATTATAAGCTGGCTGGACGATTGGGTGTTGATCTCTTGAAAGGTAGATTGAAAAGGAATTCATTTTATAGTTATTGTAGTAGCAATAAAATAATAAAATCAAAGTTTAGATTTTTTAAATTTAGTTTTCAGGGTGTAGAGAGGTTGGAAAGAGTTAAAAACTTCAAACCCGTTTTCATGTGATGAACTTAGTTTTAAAGATACCCGTAAAACAGTTATTATAATGTGAAAAACATATTTTTGGACCACCCTCCCTAACCAACCAATTGATTGTGTTTTGTCTGAGGTTATTATGATTATTAAGTGAAAAATAAAAGCTCACTCTATATTAAATTTAGTTTAATTTCAAATTATTCAGGAATCACCTCAGGCAAAATTAGCCTCATCAATGTACCTTAATTTGAATTGTTAGGTTTCAATAGGTTATGGTAGACGACCAAACAATTGTAAATAAAATAGCTTTATTTTAAAAGCAATACCAGGACATGAATAATTATATCACAAACCAAAAACTCAGAACTCTTAAACTAAAATGGAAACATTTTTAAATATATTTTTTGCTATAACGCGATTCTTACACCGTATAAATTGACCTAAGTCCCTAGGTAAACGTACCATCTTCCTCATAATTATGTTATTATATTATGCCATAATAAGCCTCCATGTAGGCCTATATGGCCGCTTGAGAGACAGGTAAATCCACTTTAAAGAATCCACTCCTTAAAATTGTCGATTCTCAATAGCGTTTAAATACACAGATAGAATTTAATTTTAGAGACGTTCCAAATGTAATTCATTCTTCCTTTTACCTATTTACATACACTGAGGAAAATAGTTCAAAGGTGTAACCACGGACAGAACTTTCTATAATGTTACTTAGGCAACGGCAAAGTTAAATTGACGTTGTAGTAACGCAAAGCTTTGGATAACCAATTTACACAGATCTGAAGAGCAAAGTCAACATTTAGACAAAAAATCTCAACATAACAACCGAGCATCGTAGTGAATCGATAAAGGTTGAAGCTTTTCCGAGTGTTTCTGAAAAACTTTGACAAACTTCGGAAGCGGATTCTTTACATAAAAATAATAGAAAAGTTTCTAACGTGCTTGGTTTGTCTTGTAACTGTATGGACATTTTTTTTAACACTTTTATACTTTGATAACTAACAGTGATATTGAATTAAAATTTTTATTTGTATAAGCAAAATAAAAAAGTTATTTTTAATAATTTTAAAATGTCGGCTCTTAAATTTGTTTATGTTGGACAACATAAAAACATATTGGTTTAAAATATAATAATAATCGTAATTTATAAGAATAATTAAAAATGCACTTTTATATTAAAACTATAACTATATAGTTTTGTTTACAATTTCATTTTTCCAAATTCCCTCACTAACAATTGGTCTGTAACGTATTTTTGGCGCCAGCTGTTTTATGAAATAATACTTGAGGAAGTTAAAGGCTTCCGATAAGTTTTCGATTTAAGACATAGCACACCTGCGCCCTCCCGCAGCTCAGAACTTTACGACCCCTTCTAAATCTAAACTGTAATATACCTTCACAGGGAAACGCTAGATTTTTCAGCGTTCGTGAAATTCTTATTTTCCCTCTCTTGTGTAACAAGAAGTATATCGTTCACTTTTACAGATATCTTACGACTTTTATAATGTATCTGATAATATAACACCGAGGTAAAAAAACCGTGGTCACTAGTCCGTCTGAAATGTGTTTAAATTGGATACCATCTTTCGTTAAAATTTGTTCAGTTGTTCATGAATATGGCATACTAAGTAACAACCTCCATACATAGATTTAATAATAATATTATTTTGAAAACTAGTCACAAATATTACTTAAAAAACTTAAAGTGATTTCTAAAATCTATTCTCGCGACCGACAGTTATTTGCCATTAACTATATCCTCTCCTATTGCTGTGATACCTCTAATTGAAGCAGTAAACAAATTAAAACAATTTTTGTTTTTACACTTCTTTCCAAGCATTTTGATATGTAGGCTATACATGTAATTTGCCTCAAATCTTCGATAGAAAAAATATTAAACTATACTTTCCCTGTTGAGTTTTTAATTTTTGTTCAAAAGTTCGTCCTTACCATGATCTCTGTCCTATTCTATTATTGTGCAAATACCAAAATACCTTAATTCCAGGTGAGAAATAATTCATAAATTGCAGTACAAGTCAAACTAGAATGTGCAAAAAAATTGATGCCAACGAAACATCTACAAAAATCTTAAAAAATGTAAAACAACGAGGAAGAAAAGCTTAGTATGTAACTGGAATGGTTTAGTGTGATCGACATGACTCATTTGCGGGTGTTTGGTTTTCAGAAAAATCACATTTTCCAATACACGGTTACACTTTTCCAATAAACCTCTTGATCCATCAAGCTGTATTTTTACTGTTGTAAATTAGTCTGTAACCTACAATGTTACCCTATTTTTATTGGCTAAATTTCTTTTTAAAGATATAATTTTGATATTTGTCTTTATAATAAAAATACCTGATGTTAGGACATTGTTTAAAGCATTCAGTACAAAGTAATTTATTTAAAAATATCTTAATAATAGGTTAAAATTGTTCATAAGCTCCAAAATTAAAATAAGTGGTTACCAATTGTATGCTCTCTAACCTTACCGCTACCAATAAAGGGAAGTTATTGATTTCGGTCCGATTTTCGAAAGTCGAGTTTTCATTAAATCTCCACGTTTTGAGGTCCCAGGAAGCCATTCTGACTATTCCCGCCGAGGTGTCCGACCGTGTGTGGATGTATGTGTGTAAATAAATTTTTGTCGTACAGTTTCTCAAAAACGAATCAACCGATTGAATTCTACGACATGTCATTCGAAAGGGTGTATCAAAACTTAGATCTGATTAGATTTGAGAGTTAATCCATCGAGCCAATCCGAAGAAATTTAAAAAAATAACCTAAATTTTTTTTGGAATTTTTATGTTTTTTAAAAATAACTTTAAAGCGTGCGAAAAAATCATAATAAAACCAGGTATACATTTTTTGTGCTTAAAAAACTGCGTCGACTGCTTTTTTGAAAATGAAAATCGGACGACGCATTCAAAAGTTATCGTTGTTTAAATATTCACAAATTTTCGTTTTTTGGTATTTTTTGGTATTTTCTTAACATATCTTCCAGATTTCTCAACCAATCAATATAAACCTGTACATTTTCTTTTTGTGCTTTAAAAACTGCGTAGAATGCTTTTTTAAAAATGAAAATCGAACGACGCATTCAAAAGTTATTGTTGTTTAAAAATTCACAAATTTTCGTTTTTTGGTATTTTAACAAAAAAACTCATTTTAAGCGTTTAAAATTCAAACTAAGCGGGAAGTTCTAGGGTTGGGCTGCACGGTCAACCAATTTTTTTTTTAATGGTTCTTGATTTTAACATGTGCAATATGGACACTAAATCATTTTGAAAACTATCAAATTCCGTAAGAAAATAAAAATCGGCCCGTAAATTCATCGCTACAATCAAAAATGCGTTTTACAACAGTTGGATTTAAACGAAAGAATTAAATGACAAAACTTTAATAAAATAATAAACACTAAAATGGGTAGATTCAAAGCAATTTTTCTGTATTTTTTTAAGAAGACACAAATTGTAGACATAAAAGCTATTGAATTTCGTCAATTTTAAACTAAAATATATAGTAAGACAATATAGCTTGCAACCCTTCTTGTAAACTTTTTAACCCTTTAACAAGTAATTGGTATCAATCGTTTTTAATTTTGTTGAAAACCTATAAAATTATTAGTAAAAAGGTGATATTAATTTACAGGAATATCATATTTTTCCTACTAACTTAGATATGGTACAAACTGTAATGCAGTATTTAAAACTGCCCAGGTAGTAAAGAAAAACGTTAGTCTGCTTAATTTGAATCGTGATAGAGTAATACAAAATAAACTATACAAAATATGTGTAGAGGTAGAAATAGGAGGGCTGATAGGCTTATAATATCTTTACTAGTTTCAGCTTAATGGTGGGTTGTCTCTATAATATGAATTTATAATTTAATTTGGAAAACACACTAAACACACTTTAAATGTTTCATTTAAGTCGTAAAATTAATTTTGTAATTAAATCGTAAAAAAACAATTCATTTTCACTATACGTACTATTTTATCATCTGTTTGCCATTTTTAATCAGGCAAGTACGATATTTCACAGCCTAATTTCCATTAATAGCAGATACATAGGCCTGCTAAATAATTGTAATCTCTAATTTTCAGGTTAGGGTTTTGTTTTCTTGTCTGTTGTAGTTGCTTAACATCTTTTGGATTATGAACAGGCCTATTCAGCATAAACAGAACTCCAGTAACTAATCTCGAACCTAAACAACTGAGTGGGAAGTTTCATCTGTAGTAAATCGAACAAGAGAGTTTAACTTTCTGCTCCATTTAAAACCTATAGTTGAATTATCAGCGATCGTTTTAAAAATAAACATATTTTGAGTATTATTTTTTCAGAGTTTGTAATCTCATTATCATTATAATTTCAGAGAAATCACCAAGTTAATAAGCTAGTGTGTAGGCCCTAACATTATATTAATTAGTGCAAAATAAATATATAGTTACTAGCTTATCATTAATTATATAGTACAGGCGCTAGATGCAGTTGAGTATGCATGAAAAGAGTCAGAGAATTTGACTTTTGATTTTGGTAATGGGGATCAAGGTGAGTATAAAAACCCATGTCGTCGCCTCCGGGGGTGGTCGACAACTTGGGGGTGGGGGCGCATAGTTGCGAGAAACGAAAATCGGCAAACCGCTTATAACTTCCTTGTTATTGAACGGAAGTCAATGATTTTTTTTTAATTTGTAGGTAATAATGTTACCTAAAAAATTTGTATTAACAATATTCTTTTATTTTTATTAGTTTTCAAGATAAAAATTATTTTCTAAATTATTTAAATATATTTTCATTTTTTATGGTAAATAAACAATATTTGTTTAGTATACGTTGTAATAAAATATTATAACACTTCAATAAACTTATAGTCTTTTTTTAGTGTGAAAAATATTTTAAATATCATAAACAAGTGCGGCACGTCTAGCGACTAATAGCCGTGCTCCGAGCCAGAGACCTGTCGTAACATGAAACGCCGTGCTACGAGCCATCGTAACACGAACGTCTCGTCAGGCGCCTTATGAACACATGAGTCATTTGTTTTGTGTAGTTCCTGTAAAACTGTCCTTCAGTGATGACTTGGTGTTTTGTGCTCTGGGATGTGTTGTGCCTGTGTGTAAATGAGTTTTTTTTAGTTTTTTTTTTAAACAATTGGTTATAGGAGTGAGGTAAAGTGCTCTGGTGTGTTTAGTGCAGCTATCAAGTGGTTAGTCATGGTGACTTCTATTGCAAGTGTCAGTAAAAGGGTAAAAGCATTTGATTTAAAACTCTGTGCTATATGCCAGGTGAGTGACATTACAAAATTAGTAGATAAACCCAAAGCAACAAGTTTCGAAACATTATCAAATGCTATTAAAAGACGAAACGACGAGGTCTCTGATAGGCTATCCCTTTTTTTAATCAGTGAAGATTTCAAACTACTTAGATGGCATAGACTGTGTTACAGTACGTACACGAGCGAAAATAACATTAAATGTAATGAGGCAAAGTTTATAAAAAATTAGGACACAGGTTTAATTATGAATAATGGTGAATCAGATAGGCACATACTTGATAACAGTAGATGTACCACTCGAAGCTTATTAAATAAAACAGATATGCTTAAATGTATTTTAAGCATATCTGTATTTTTATGTCCGAGGGTGTGTGCTTTACGTTGAGGACATGAAAAGGCTACCTGAAAAAGTGAAAACCGCATTTAACCAAGGTCACTTCTCGTAAAAAGAAGATCAGGTAAATTCTGACCATGCGTTGGAACAGACACTCATAAGGTCTTCAAAAGTTGTTGGAGGCGTTATTGGTATTACAGCAAATTGTAATGCCTTCCAAAAATAGCTGATTTTGTATCCAAATAAAGCTTCTATAATTGATATGCTATTCGCCTTCTGTGGAACAATTATGGATCCTACAGGGGACGGACAATACCCCATAGGCTGGAAAGGGACGAAAAGGATATGGGGAAATTGATTTCGTTCATGAGAGATCATGATGACCCTTTTCAAAATTCGGTTGGTCAAGGACTTCGAAATATTGTTAGTGGACTTGTGGCAGATGACAAAGTCTCAGAATTTCTCTTAACAGTTGAAGAAAAAGGCCAGAACCTATGTAAGGAGTTCATTAGAGAACGGCTAGTTCAGCGTAACAATGGAATATTTTCCCCCATTAAACGCATCACAGTTAACTCATTTTCAACCATGAGTACTCCCAACAAACTTCCACATATAAAGTCACAAATAACTGTGAAACACAACGACTTGACTTACATTTTTTTCTTAGCTGCTCAGCGCTCGTATAGCATAGAAAACCTTGTTCAACACGAATTATTAAAGTATCCTCCAGCCCTGGCAACATCTGACCAACTCTTAAGGAAATCGAAAAAATCGCTGTTAGTGAATGAAATCGTAGTTCACACTAAGTGTGTGGTTTCTGATAATCTGCCTGAATCCTCCTCGAAACGAATTCACGTAATTGACGGATGGCATTACTGCAATCAACTCCTGTTACAGTGCTTAATAGCTTTGAAACAATACAAGATTTAGGAGAGTTCATGTTAAAACGAATATGTAAAGTGTTGAAAGGAGAAGGCGTCATTCAAGTGGACTTGGTGTTTGACATTTATGACAAGCCCTCAACAAAGCAATGTGAAAAAGAAAGGAGGAAAGGTGCAAAGGAACCTCTTCGTTATTCCATCCAAGGAATTCATACAAAAGTTCCAAAACAGTGGCAAAGATTTTTGTGCGCCCCCGAGAACAAACGCCAATTAATTATTATCATTTCATCGTACCTCTTAGATAGAGTTGTAGTACCCAAACGCAAACTGTTTACTATCTCTGGTGGATCTGTCGACGGTGAAAGTAGTACACAGAAGGGTTTTGAAGGTGAAATTCATGAATGCTGAAACTGAAATTTAACCACATTGAAGCTGATACTAGACTTCTTTTTAACGCCAAAGAAGCGTTACATGTCCACAACACAACAGCAGTTGTGATAGTACACAGTCTTGACATTGATTTGTTTGTTTTGGGTATACGGTTTTGGAAAGAATTTTTCGATATAAAATGTTCGGCTTTATGGATTAAAACTGGAACTTCTGTCAAAAAAAAAGTACCTAGGCTGTCACATTGCCTCTGAAGCATACGGGTATCATATCAGTAGTGTTCTACCTGTCATTCACGCATTTTCTGGTTGTTATACAACTAGCAAAGTAGGAACCAAGAAAGCAGCATTGAAAGAGGCAAAAAACGAGGAAAATAGGGCTTTGTTAGAGAAATTAGAGAAAATCGAGTTGACTGAGGAAGATTTTGTTAAATGTGAAGCATTATATCCAAGGATCATTAAAAAAAATGAAACACCTGTAACGAGAGTAGATTCAAAATCGTATCAACTTATCCAGCATCGTTAAGAAACATTGCATCCCTTCCAGCAACAAGTGATAGCATAAAACTCCATGTTCTTAGCAGTTGGGCTCAAGTCCCTGTGTTGAATAGTGCGTTACAAGCTGACATCACCCAACTTAATGTTACAAACTATAGGTTTTATGAAGACAGTTCTGGACTCATTCGCCCTGTGTTGATGACCAAACCACCTTTGCCAGAAGACCTGTTACCACCATGTAAATGTAAAAAATGCAACAAATCTTGCCCTTGCTACATCAAAGAAGTGCCTTGCTGTGGATACTGCAACTGCATTGAAAATAATTTTAAAAACCAGTATAATTAAATAGATCTGTCATAGTCAATACGCTGGGAGAGTAAACAACAATACCCTTGCCAAGTAAGTAGTTTTTGTAATTTTCAAATTAAATGTGCATTATTTCTTCATTCTTATTTGTAATACCAAACATAATTCTTTTTTCATTACTTGTTTGGTCAGAAAATAAAACTTGAACTATAAATCGTGTGCTAATTTGATTACAATGCAGAATGCTCTTTAGTAACAATATACTGATTATAATCAAGTACTTACAATTTAAATAATTTTAACTGTCAAAAAGTACGTTTTAATAATACTAAAAAAGTTTTCAATCTTTAACGATATGCCATGCTACGTAGTTAGTTCATTATTACCTTTTTTAAGATTTGTTGGGTAGTCGAGAACATAGATTTGTGGATACAATACTAGCCTAGCATGTAATCTAACGAAGATGCCACGTAGATTCCGGCGTCGCATTATGACTCTAATACATACAGCATATTTTCTCAGCATTTCAACAATTTATGTCTTTATATAAGCTTCCTGATGTATAAAATGTTTAATTACACTACATATTGAGCAATATTGTTGTATATTTCTTATAACAGTCTTTTTTAGAATGTAAAAATAATTTTTACTTTACAAATATTGTTTATTTACCATAAAATTTTTTAAATATATTTAAATAATTTATAAAATAATTTTTATCTCAAAAACTAATAAAAATAAAAGAATATTGTTAGTAACATTTTTTTTAGGTAACATTATTACCTACAAATTAAAAAAAAATCATTGACTTCCGTTCAATAACAAGGGAGTTATAAGCGGTTTGCCGATTTTCGTTTTTCACAACCTTGTGCCCCCACCCCCATGTTGTCGACCACCCCCGGTAATAGGATGTTCATGGAATATTTTACTACAATTCGGAAGGAGATAAAAAAATGAAACATTATTAAAAACATATGACCTAAACGCTGAATTTTGTTTTTTTATTCCAGAAGCAATAGAAATTTTATCAAATTTCGCAGAACGTTTTATGTTGATACAATTTATGCTAAACTTAACTGTTTGAAATGAAGGCCGTAAATCCTGTAGGTTCTCTGGAATTTAAGGTTATGGAATTAACATTGGCTAAACGTTTTACTTTATTGATACTTTTTTCAAGCTCTTGTTCATGTTTTATATATTATTTGCACGTCGTTATAAATAATACTATACAACACAATGTGTGAAATAGACTACATAATATCCACATAATAATCTCAAATAAATCTTCTATTAGTAGATAACAAAAATGTGAAGTCTCCACAACAGCTGTTAGTGGTTTTCTTGGGAGGGGGGGGGGACATGTACACATAAAAAGCAATATGCACTTATGAGCTCTTCTACAGTGAGTAGTTGAAAGACATTGTTACGATAGTACATAAGAGATAAAACAGAAAAAATATTCTCCCTGAATAAAACCAAAGCTGAGGTAATTGACTTTCATTATATGCACAACTGAAGTACTTTGTGTGCTTGGTGAGTTTAAGAAATAAATAAGAAGTAAAATGTAAAAATTTTATTCAGCCTAATTAATTAAATGGGCCTATTCTAAATTGTTTCTACAAGTAACTCACAGTTACATCTTACTATTGTGTTATGTTAGATATTAAAGTTGTTGTATGCGGAACTTTCACCGCCATCTTTAAAACAGCCGCAAAAATATCATTGTCAATGAATCATGTGGTACATAATCATGACTGGCTAGTTTCATGTGAAGTCGTTATCTAACTTTGAGTCGCTGGTTCCTTTCTTTGCATCTTTATAACGCTGTCATATAGGGTATTAGAGTAGAATAAAAAAATCAAACTATTCATTATTTATGTTTTGTTGTAAACAATTTTTAATAAATCATAAGCCAAGTAAATTAAATATGGAAAAGACTGCATAGTAGTTAATTAGTACAGTGTTATTTAGAAACATTAGAGATTAAATTTAATTATATAAATAATTAGCTTAGAAGATTTATTGTAACTTGTCAATTTACAGGAAGAGTCAATTCTACAATTTAATGTCGAGAAACTGTATATTATACAATTTGCGCAATTTCTCGAGTAAAATTTTCATGTCAAAAAAGTTATATAATTTGTAAAAATTATAGCTATAAAATAATGATGTCATGTAAAATATTTAAAATCGAATCTAGTGGTC